>VZSE01006750.1:632960-715304 GCA_013398275.1 Promerops cafer
TTTTTTTTTTTTTTTTTTTGGTCAACTTCTTGAAACCATGAGAAGATTTGGAAAAGCAGCCAAAATTTTGCTGCTTATGCTAGCTAAAAAAATACCTCCAAACCTTTTGAGATTTAACCAACACTATTATTTCATATCTTGTTTTATAATTTCACAGACTTGTATGTAAACACATTGTATCTACCATCACCCATTCCTTAAACTGCCTCAGATTTAATATGCAGTTTTCTTTTACAAAGATTTATTTGGCTTGTTGACTGACTTTTGATTACTTCCATGTTGTTTTGAATTGGCTTACTGTCCTAAAGACTTTTCTCACTTGTGCATCAGTTTATCTTTGTTTCTTTTGTCTCCTGCTGCTTGCATATAAAAAGTGATGACATCTTCAATTGTATTGAAATCCTGCAGATAAATTAGAGTCCTCAAAACTGATTATTTCTATTTTTTAGTACTTAGATTTATAATTGCATATTCTCCATAGGAAATCTGTTTTGAATCATGTCCTTGTGATGAAAGTTAGGTAAAATATTCTGTAAAGAGTAGCAAACCCACAACATTAAGAAAACAATCTGTAGGGCAAAAAGAATTCTCTTCTGATCTGGACAGAATTGCTTTTTTCTTTCGTAATATACTTCACAACATAATGAAAATATTATCCAGAGAATTAAAATTTTGTTGGGTTGGTTTGTTTGTTTGTTTGTTTGTTTGTTTGTTTGTTTTGGGTTTCCTTTGGTGTTGTGGCTTAACCCCAGCCAGCAGCCAAGCCCCAGGCAGCCACTCATTCATCCTCCACCAGTGGCATCAGAGAAAGAATGGGAAGGGTAAAAGCTGGAAAACTCTTGGGTTGACATATAGACAGTTTAATAGGGAAAACAAAGTCCATGTACACAAGCAAAATAAGGAATTCATTCACTGCTCCCCATGGCTGGCAGCTGTTCAGCCACCGCCAGGAGGGCAGGGCCTCATCATGTGTAACATTTACTTGGGAAGACAAATGCCATAACCCCAAACATTCCCCCCTTTCTCTTTCTTCCCCCCAGCTCTATGTACTGACCATGATGTCAGGTGGTCTGGAATATCCCTGTGCTCAGTTGGGGTCACCTGTCCCAGCTGTGTCTCCTCCCAACGCCCTCACCACTGTGGCAGCACAAACAGCAGAAAAGGCCTTGGCTCTGTGTAAGCCCTGCTCAGCAATAACAAAAACATCTCTGTATTATCAACCCTGTGCTCAGCACAAATCCAGTATATAGTCCCGTACTAACCACTGTGAAAAAAATTAACCCTTCCTCAGCCCAAACCAGCACATTTTGTTTCCTAGTTTGTTTGTTTATTTTTTGGGGGGAGATTGTTGATTTTTTTTTTTTTTAATTATTTTCTCTCCATTGGACCTCCTCTTTTTCTGTGAGATGGGAGGTGTGAGAGTGGATAGGACTTTAGCAGGAAGAATTTTGGAAGACACATTTTTTGCTTTTATGCACACTGTTGCTCAATTCCATCTTTGCATCATTCCTGCTAGCAAAAGCAGAAATATTATTCCCTTTCATTAGCTTACGGTTCCCGTTGCTCCTCTCTGTGCTTATTTACTTTTCACTTCATCAGTTCTGGTATTGCTCAGTTTTTAAGGGACCAGTCTGTTTTAAGTCTTTATTAGCGTTACAAAAATATTTGCCTTATACTCCTCTGATTTACAGAGAGACAAAGGAGCTGAATATCCAGACAGACATGATGGGAGTTCTGAACAGTAAATGAAGAAAAGGAAATTGGATATGAAAACCCACTAAATTAGCAAATTATGAGGTATGCTCGTATCACACAAAGTTTCAGGGGTTTGTTCTCTTTAAATATATATACTCTATAAATGACAGCAAGCTACACAAGGGGAGATTGTACTGTGCAAAAAAAAAAAAAAAAATCCAAATAAGAAAAACATAAGAAATAAGAAGTAAAAATTCAATATCCTGCTCCTTTCACTCGTTCCCAAAGAGAAAAGTTGAGAACTGGTTTAATTTTAAACAAACAATGTCTTCTATATCTTTTATATAGTCCTCTAAGTAGGAGGTAATTAATCAAATATTTATTATGAGAAACCCTCACCCAATTCAATTCAGTCAAGCATCATCTACCAAATTTCAAGTACATTGTTTAAGAGGTTGTCTAAGTGACATATACACCTGTCCCTGACGAGTAAGCCTCCTGGCTTTCACAATATTGCACTTCCATTCTTTTAATAAAGCCCTGTTTCAGAAGCACCCAGTTATGTGTCCTCTACCCAAGCTCTGGAAAGAACAGGATTTTCTTTTCTTTATATATGATTGCCTTCAGTTCTGTGACCTGCAGGACATGGTCCCTATCCTTAAAGTGTATCAGCCAATCAATAACTATTTGGAAGAGTACAGCAACTGCCTCTGTCTTTTATTTGTAATTCTCTGAGCACACTGAAAAATTCTTGCTTTCTCCAGGACATTCAGCTGCAAGACTCCTGGCAGCCCTCTCTCTAGCAGCAATAAAGATTCTTCCTCTTCTTAGTTTCCAAAAAACGTGACTCTTGTGTACGGGACCAACCCCATGTGCAACAGGATTATTAAGTGGAGTGTATAGCTAAGTAATAGAGTTGCTCATTTCACCCTGCCCTATTTTGAGAGGCCAGCAACAGTTTCTTCCACACCATACAACAGCTGATTCCATTAATATGACTTTGCAGAGGATCTTGATTTTCTGGTTTATAGGCAAGGTTTTTAGCTACCTTTAATAAAAAATCTTCAGGTAATACTACCTGGCCAAATATTGTTTTATGCTTCAGTAAGACAAGGACATGA
This sequence comes from Promerops cafer, assembly GCA_013398275.1. Classification (NCBI taxonomy): domain Eukaryota; kingdom Metazoa; phylum Chordata; class Aves; order Passeriformes; family Nectariniidae; genus Promerops; species Promerops cafer. The sequence continues at coordinate 635,777 of VZSE01006750.1, forward strand.
GGAAGAATTTTTATAATAGATTGAACTATGACAAAGATGAATTTGCATGTTCTGTTTTGTATAAAATTAAAATGGTTATGTTGCAATGTGGATAGAAAGTGTATTAAGATGCAATCTCTGTAATTCCCATAGTAAGATGAGAAAGGTCTTCTGCTAAGACCAGCTCAGGTTTATAATTTCTATATGTTGTCTGTGAAACCTTTCTGCCAAGAGAAATAAAATAAAAAATAAACAAAGACTTTAAAATCCGTGAAATACATGTGATGTCCATAAAAATGAAAGTAGCTGGCACTACTTTGTTAAATATTTTTTGTTCTTCTGGTATATGGAGTCTGAAAGGACATCCTTACAATTTCTTTGTAATTCTGGAGGATTCCTTTCCAAACTAGGAAAACCAATAGTTCTCAGGAGACATATGGAAATGTTTACATCTTTGACCAGATTTCTTTCTCTGTTTAGCACCAGTGAAATGCCAAAAACAGCTACCAGGTTCCAAGGCACAATCACCAGTTCCCGGACCCCTAAGCACTTCAGTATGCAATGAATGTGAAGAAATCCCTCAAGCTTGCTCAATTTTGTACACTGGTCACTGATACTAGAAAATTCAACAAAAACTGCAAGCAAATCTGAAATCAGGGGTGTTTCACTGCATTTGGAATTTTGTTATTGCAGATGTGGACATCTCCAATAGAAAGGTTGACATTAGTTTTCATTTCATATTGTGGTACTGTGCAAAAAGAAAAAAGAAAAAAGCTATAAATTTCAAAGAAAGGGGCTATTTTTGCACTTTACAGAGGTAAGGGAATGCTGGAAAACCTAACATTTTCTGTGAGTTATCAAATATTTACTTAGTCCTACAACATAGGTTTTGGGATAAAGAATATTTTTCCAGAATGGTTTCCATGACATCTATGCTCATTATTTTCTTGAGATTTATTAGTGTGTCCTGAAAAACTCTAGCAAGAAATTATGCTAATTCACATCTGTAAGAGAATGAATACTGTTAATAATACTGAATAATGTTAAATGGACCAATCAGTTAATCATTAAAAGAGGGAACTGAAGTATTTAGGCATGGAAGACCCTCAAAGGATTTTCACAGCACCCAAAAGTCATGTATTCCAAGCAAAGAATCAATGTAGCTTATTTAGAGACACTGTGCCTTTGTATTTTCAACATATTGCCTTATTAATGTAACCTTAGGACTTGAACTATGTGAACTCTCTTCACTGAAACAGGAAACCACTCAAGGCATAGTCGGGTTAGGATTTCATTGCAAACTGAAACATTAAGGCATTCAGCAATCTTGAAGGCCTGGCCAACATTACTTCTCACACACACACCCTCCCCTTAAAATAAAGGTTTAAAACAAACTTTGAGCTGCTCAAGTCATGGCTCCCTAAACAGAAGCAACATGGACATGACAGAGATCTACACCACCACTGTTTAACCTTGCTCAGGGCTGCCTGTGTGAGCAGGACAACAAAAGGCCAGCAAGAGACTGACCTGCTAAAACTGACTGAACAGTGTGTCACTGTGAGAGATATTCTGGAGAGGCCTTGCCCAAACCAACACAAAAATAGATTGGATTTATGGTGGGAAAAATCTCTCACAAAAATATGGGAGAGGCTCCTTCTTCAATTTTCTTTGGAAGAAAACTGTAATCTTTCCATGAATTTGCCCAGAGGTCAATGCTGCTTTTCTCCACTTTTATATCATGTTGTTATTTAGTGAGCAAAAAAAGGAGTGGAAGAATTTATCACCCACAATATCATCATGGCATAAAATATTCTCAGTCTGTCATATACTCCACTGTCCCTTTTCCCTCTTGTATAGATTTTGCCATACAGCACTTCACTAAACTCGGCTCTCTTTTTGGGAGAAAACCAAGTAACGATGTGTGTTTCATTTAAAAATAAGTAATTTTATGCCAAATTTTCAGAAGCACAAGATAGCTGGGTGGTCCCAATATTTTATGAAAGAAGGCTAGGTGGGGAGTCGAAGATTAAAGTTCTTATGAATGTTATAATCCCTTTTACACAGTAATATTTTTACCCTAATATTCCAGGTTGGAAATTATATTGCCATAACAACACTTTTAGACCTATTACCATCTAACATGGGTGTGAATCATGCAAAGACAAGCATTAGAGAATTTTTTTAAAAGTGTTTTTCCTCCAAAACATGCAGCATTCTGAAAGTTAGACCCTTTCCCTCCTCCCTTCCTCAGTCCTTCAACAGAAGAACTCTTAATATTAAAACTGGTAGACAGAGAACCTTTCAAATGCACTTTGGCGAATCTACATGAATGCACAAAGATGGTGTGTCTCTAAAAGTAGAACTGACTTCTGTAATAAGTCTGCCAGCTTAAAATTTGGGAGCTATTTTAATGGAGACAAAATTACCACAAGCACACAGTAGCTAATTTCCTAAATGCAATAATGTGGTTATTTGCCATGATGGCCACAGGCACTGCATCAGTCCACATTAAAGACTAAGAAGTTAATCATTTGGAGTTTAAAAGAAAAATCTAACTGGCTTGCTTTTGAGTTACAGGATTGTAAAATGCATTTGAAATCACCAATTCTTTTTTTTTTTTTTTTTTTTTTGGTGGCTTTATAACTTTTAAACAAACAGATTTATATTTATGTATTTATTTATTAAATCTTTTCCTGCTTGAGACCACATATGCTTGGTATGTGTAATTTATAGGTCAGTTATGAACTTCTATAAAGAGGTGTGAAATGAAAATATGGACAGCTGAGTTTGCTGGCAAAATTATGACGTTCTTCAAAATAAAGGTCAAAACTCTGAAAATCATGGATATTCCACAGCTCCAAAAATAAACAAAAACATCCGAGCAAGTGTTAGAATTTTTTGAAGGTTTTACTATTTCTTTAGCTCAACCATTTTAAAATCATGCCATTTCCTTTGCCAGACAGGCAAATAGTCTAGTTTGCTTGTCTTTCCTTCCACTGCTTTTCAGAAGTATATAGAAAAGACAAAATCAGAAAAGAAATAATAAAAAAAATCATATGTTGAAAGGAAAGCTGTAACACACAGATGTGTGATTTTAGGAAAGCAAAGATCAGAGCCCAAGTTGACAAGTTTTCTCCAAGACTGGCAGGGAAATTAAGACAACTGTGAGGTAGGCATGAACTGTCTGAGAAAGAAATCAAAAGACTACAGAGAAAGGAGAAATAACTACTCTTACCAGCACAGGGCCTACTGAAAAAACTGCAATAATGTAGGCTAGGTTCGTTCCTAACCTCTGTGGCTCTCAGCAATTCCCTTTAGCTTTGTGAAAAACCTGATCATCAGAAAATCAGCCTGGGTGAAGGTAGAGTCTGTGTAAAAGAAGGAACAAGAAATCTTTTCCTGACATCACATTAGTGCTGGAAAACAGACACTTCAACCTCAAAGCTTGTGGGGCTGTAGTGGGGCAAAACTTTCAATGTGCAGAAAATCCTCGTATGGAAACTTGCAGGGCTCTTCTGCTGCTTCTCTACAAAACAGAGCAGCACTTTGAGCAGGTGTGACTTTAAGAAGCAGGATGCCAGCTGGGATGTCATCAGGGTGTGTGGTGGGGAAGGCATTGGCTGGAAGGGTTAATCAGAAACTTTCTGTATATATTTAGGCTTTGTTTAACCATCACTTGGAATTAAATCACAGCCCAATGAGGTCCTATGGGATGTTTGGCTTTCAAGGGGAGCAGGTCAATGGACCAAATAAACTTTAATGTGGACCATGATAAGTTCAAGAATGTTTTCCTGGAAAAACATGGGATGGGATTTATTGACCCAGGAAATTCCTTCCAGTTGCATGCTCAGCATGGCCAGAATTTCATCCCTGGCTCTTGGCCATCCCCACGTCAACATTTGTATTTGGTTTTTTTTTTTTTTTTTGTTGGTTTTTTTTAATTAATTTGGATTGTTCAAGACAGAGTCAGATGTGTTGTGGCTACAGCTTAAGTTGATTAAGAGGTCACTGTCCTCATCTGCTCACCCCCTCCTCTGTCTCACTTCTGCTCCCTCAGCTATGTAAGCACAACTGTATAAGCAGTGACTCTTTCACCAGTTTCTGTGAAAAAAGTGTTGCAATACAACAAAAAGACTAAAATGTATACAACTTAGAAGAGCTTATGCTCAGCAGTTACAAGTGCAGCAAATCCAGAAAACATGAACCAGCTGAGAATGAGCAAATGCATTCACTCATCTCCTAACCCAACCAGTTACAACACACAGGAGTATGTCTGACTATGGCCTTTCACCAGGGTCACCTCATTTGGGTAGGAACAGTGTTTTCAAGTGATATAGTAAATTCAGGGATACTGTGTGGTGATTCTGGCTTTGGTTTAGTGTAACTCATTAGAGGACTGAGATGTAAAGTGCTTTTCAATAGTGAAAGAGTGCCTAGTGTATGCAGCTCTCCCTTCACTCCGCCAGCGGTGAGGTGCGAGTGCACAACTCACACAGGAGGGCAAGAGGCACCTGTAGAAAACTGAACATGAGAGCATGCAGTGATTCAGGTGCTCACTTTTACCTCAGCTGCTGAAGTACGTGAATAGGAGAAGCACATCTCATGCAATATTAAGATCAAGTCTAAAATGTATTCCAGGACTTGATGACAGAAGACATAACAGAAAAATAGCAAAGGCTTGAAATCTATATTCTCTTACTTAAGTAAAAAGACTTAAAAGTAAATAAAAAATAATAAATTTGGTGTTTTTCTCTGCTTTTATTTTTTTCCCTCTTACAGCAGAATTTCACCCAGACATTAAAGTGTAGTAAAATTACTGGGTAAATCAACAAGCATTAGTCTAAGCTCAGGGAAATAAAAGACAGGGATTTTTTTTAAATCAAACAGGCAGCACTGAAGTTGAGAAATACTTTTACAAATAATACAGCCTTAAGTGCTTTGATAAATATTTTCTGAGAATAGTCTAGATTCTTCATATCAGCCAAATGGAAGAAAACCTAAAAGAATTAAATCAGTCTAAAGACCAGATATGGTCAATCTAAAGACCAGTTGTCTTGTATTAGAATAACCTTGGCTGTTTGCAAAATGGTTGAAGACAGTAATTATGAGGAAATTATCAGTACCTGAGAAACAAAACCATTATGAATCCTAATGTCTAAGGATTCATAATAACTGACTGTTAATGTCTAAGTAACTATTCATTTAATTACTACCTGTGCCAATAGTCCAGACACTGCTCTAACACCTAGTATATCTTCTCTGGGTTTTGTCAGAAAAAATGACTACCTCTTGCTAAGCTGTCAGAAAGATCTCATGGTCATGCATGAAGTTACAGGAGCTGCCAAAAATTGGTGGTTAAGTAAAAAGATCTTAATAAAAGGCCTTAGAGCATAGCTTAAAAAGTAGTTTTCAGTAGTTGGGGAAGAATGCTTGTCTGACAGAACTGAAATCAAACCCCTTTGTTTAGCCACACAACAAATAAAACGTTGCCACCAACCATTACACAAAATCTACTGTGCCCATTCAGCATATCTCTGATGTAATGAACTAGACAGAACAATTGAAAATCCTAGAGAGTGCCCCAGGAAGGACATTTATTCCCAGAATGGCACTCAGCCTTGGTGTCAGTTTGGGTCTTGGGCTCTTTACAAGCACTTACAAGAAGAATGCCAGATGTCTGTGGGTTCTGATTTTGGAAGGGGACTGAGAAACAACTTAGTACACAGAAGCTACAGAGGGACAGCTGTTATGTGGAAATGACTTTTAGTTAATGGGCATAGTTGACAGACTGCAACAACTGGCAAATTATTTCATAGGTCTGACTGAGAAGAGAATCTGAGGACAGTTATGAATGACAAAAGGGAACAGCAGGTCAGCTTTCATTCAGATTAATCCTTTCATGGCAGAGCCTTAACTGCCCTTCAGTAACTCATTAAGGCATATACCACAAGCTGATCCCATTTGATTTCAACATCAACTTTAAAAAATAATGGAAGTAGAGATTGTCTGAGGGAACACTGTAAAAGGCCATAGAAGGATAATATCACCAACTCTGAAAGACAGCATTTTATACCTCCAAATGTTTGCAAATACAAAACTGAGAGTATCTTTTTAAAGCTGGTCTTCCTGTGATGGGTAATAAAATTGAGGGAAAAAAAAAGCCTTCTCCGTTCTACATCCTGTATTTTGTCCTTGTTTTCTGTTGTTTCAACAGTGTGCAGAAGTGTGTTACAGATCTTCAAGTTTTGAGACTCTCCCTTAAAAACTCTGCCTCCCTTTGCAATCCACAAGACTCTGAGATTGGCCATAAATGAGAAAAATTGAAAACAGCGCAGTGCACCTTCTTTGAAGATCAAGACTCCATTGCATGGGTACTGGTCTGAAGTAAGGGGTTGCCTCTGGTAGCTGTGACTAGGATTGGACTATACCGGAATTGAAATCTTACAAAACAGACATTGATTCCCAAAATAAGGGTAATGTGGCTTGCTAATGTGCTCAGAGGTGTAACATTGAGAAGTAAAGGTAGGTGGAAGAAGTTATGAGGAACAAACTATCCTCATAAATAGGTAAAAAAACCTATCCTCACTTTGTGTGTGTCATTGTGCTATACTCCATGAAGATGCCATAGTGAATATAAACCTCAATAAAGCAAAAATCCCTACCTTCTCCTCTCTAAGTGAATCCTGTAACACACAATGCAGTGTGGAAATTTCACTCAGATTCATCACCTTGAATAAACACCACCAAAACCTTCTGGATGATATCTGAAGAAAGAAAGGAAACAGCTAAGCTAAGTATCCTCAGGAAACAGGGCAAATGAAAGGAAGTTGAAAAAAAAAATCATTTACCTGCACTGCCAAATAGGAACAGATGGTGAGATCCAAGGGGAGATAAACATTAAAGACTGGAAACCAAGCAATTCATCCTGCCAGCTTTCAAAGATCCAGTACAACAGAAAAATCTATGTACCATATAACATCAATGTTAAACAACAATAAACAAGACTATAGGGCAGGTAAAGTGGAGTGAACATGCTGAGCGGAGGGAGTTGAATGCTTTCAACAACAAGCCCATGAAGGGTTCTTGAAGTCAGATTGCAAGAAGACTCCAAGCAGGAAAAAATTAAGGGAAAGCCTAAAAAAGAAAAGACAAATTGTCTGGTAAAGTGTATGAAGCAAAACCAGTCTTTTGCTGGGGTATAAAGCCTACAACTTATAAGGCCTATAACCTATAAAGCAGTGACTATTTCAGAAAGCTCAAGAAAGCTCAGAGAAGTAGAGTACTTTTGAATTTCAAGGCAGTGGATAGCACCAGAAGAATTCTAAATTCTTTTATTAAAATAAGTTCTCTAATGTAAACAATAAGTCACAAAGAAAAGCTTTTGGATAGTGCAATACTTGGCTCCACATAACAATTTTCAGCCTTTTTAGCATAAATGTTGGCTTCCTCCTACTAAATTCTTCTGGCCCATGGAGTACAGATGTCATAAACAATAGGTCCAAATATTTCTAGGACCTCACACAGCTGCCATTTTGCTCAAAGTGCAAGATTTCTGTCCTTCCTCTAAAAGCTCATCAGATAATCTGAAAATCTGCCCTGGAAAGATCCATGTGTATTAAGAGGAGATTGTGGATACAGTTGGAAACTTGGCTTGGCACCGACCAGCTGTATCTACTGCTTTTTTCCCTGCCTTTCAAATTGCTTTGCAATACAAATCAGTTAAGACTCCAGCCCGGGGGCAGAGTCCACCTGTGCCAAGCAGGAGAGAGGTCTCAGATCCAGCCTGAAGGCCAGGGTCAGTTCCACTCCATCCAGGAGTGCACACCAGCACTCCACACTTGGTTCCTGTGAACGCCAGCACTGGAACATCATCTGCACACAGGACATGCAAAGTGCAAACAGTTGAAGAGGAAAGCAGGAACATTTTCACAAGGCTGTCATATTCGATTTAACCTCAACACATAAATCTCGTGTTTGAACTACAGCTGCTTTGAATTTCTTAGATTACTCGTATACTTTGGCCAGCACTTAGACAACACTTGGTCAACACATACATTTTATCTGAATATGGAAGAGCCTTCTAACTCACCAGACTGGTCTCAAATAGTTGAGATATTTAGAGGTTAAGAGAATAAATAAGAGTTAGACATAAATATGGTGTAGTTATAAGACAGTAGTCTGTAATCAGTAAGTCTTTCTATTTCCTTGACAATCAATATAAACAGTTAATTCCCTGGCAAATCAACAATTAGAGACCTGCAGAAGGTTTCTTGTGAATAGCAGCTACATCTTGGAAGTCTTAAATATTTCTAATTGGAAAACAGATGTATGAAAAACAGTAAAGATAAAATAAAAATGTCCTAGATTCCCTCATTCTCAGATGAGACTTCCTTCTCCACCTTAAGCAGATGGCCAAACTTCAGCCAAATTTAATCTCCTGATTCTAGCATATGTCTCTTTATTCCAGGGACCCTTTATAAGTGCTTTATTCCTGACCTCCTTTTTCAAACATCCAGCTGTTTTCAGGAATCAGGATGTGGTCGGGGCAATCTTAGTGTCCTCTTAATATAGCTAAATTTTCTTTTTGACCAGTGAGATCCCCATTATAGGTGGAAAATATAGGATTTCAGATGTTTTCTGTACTACTGTGGTACCGTGGCAAATTGATCAAGAAGAGCACAAGGCAGTTCTTGGTAGTCATTCCTGGGAAGGCTCCCTCCTTTGCTCTACAGCACTAGAACCCCTCCTAATTTGATGTCCATTTGTTTCATGCTTTTCTCTCTTGCCTTATGGATGGTTACAGGGTGAGTTTAGACATTCTTTTCTGAGGAAGGAGATTTGGCAGGAGTTAATATGCCTTGGGCAGAGAACAGATAAGCTTGCCTCCTCCCTGCACTGAAATAGACTGGCTGGGAATTTAACACCTCTCTGAAACAAGGATACTCCAGAGTCCACTGTAATATTAAACATTTATTTAACAATACTCCCTAAAGTTTCTAATGGAAATAAACTTACTAAGCGATCAAAAATCAACAGCAATCCTTGCCAAATTATAAGGAAAGAAATTTTTGTCTGCAGTCCCTGAGATAATATTACAGCTATTTCTTTTCTAAACATTCCTGTCTCCTCAATTGACTTTTTGGCAATTTTCAGGAGACTATGCACTTGCCATTTAGTTATAGACACTCTAGATCAAAACTTAAGAACCCACAGGTGAAATGATACGACACAACTTGATTTCATGCATTTTCCCTTCTCTCACGGCATGAATTTTCCAGTGTGCTGAGGACACAGCCCTAAAAGCCTAAAAGGATGCTCTTTGGCAGAACAGAAGGGGTAACCTTGAGGCAAGAGACCTGAAGTCACACTTGCCATCAGGGATTCTAACTTCCCATTTACTAGCAGAGGCAAAAATATCCTTAATGCAAAAAAAACTGGAATAGTGTGGCAAAAACTGGTAGCAGGTGTCTGAGAAAATTGTTAAAAACAGAAATTTTCAAGAGCTTTTTACTTTAATGTTTATGATTTCTCTTCAGTATTAAAAGCTCACTGTAATCGCATACACAGACTTATCTTTCATTTTCACTGGAGACTTCTCTCCATTCTGTGAAGTGGAAGAGAACAATGCCACCTTTTCGGAAGCCCCCCTCTGGAAAGCTTTCTTGCAAGCTTGCAAAAAGCTGAATTATCAGCTTCTCTTTTGTAACACCTTTTTCTTCTGTGTCCCTTTAGTCTTCTCAGTTCCATTTTTATACCTCTTTTATTGTGGACTGTTCAGTACAAGGTGAAATCTTCACTACTAAAGTAGAACAAAAGGAGCTCGGACAGATATTGATAAAGTTGTTTAAATAATTCTGAATAACCCCAAAAGGCGGAAGAAAGTGAAGATAGGGAACGTCCTCATGGAATGGCAGATTTTAAATGGTATTTAGAGAACAGAGTTGTATATAGGCACTGATGGGGCTTTTAACAGTAGCAAGGCATCAATGTTCAGATCACTGGTTACATTTCCTAATTCTCCCTCGAAATCTGCCTATCTGCTGCTTTTCATTTCTAAATAACCTTAAAAGCTCGCAGCTCCAGCTGCCCTGTTTAGGCAGTATGAAGAACAGCATCAGTGTTGGTGGAAGTTGTTTGTTTTAATCTCTCATTCTGTAAGGAAATTATCGTCACCAGAGCAACCGTGGGCAAACAAAGACGGCAGTCACACAGCGGCCTCCTTGAAAGGCAGCCCCGTGTGTGTACGTACACTGTGTGCACACATTCAACCCACAGCTTTTTTACGTGAGCCTGTTTGCATGAGAGAAAAGAGCAAGGAAGATATAAGCATTGGCTGAAGCAAGGCTTTTTGGTACACAAAGAGAAACCTTTGCTAAGGAAACTCTCTGGGGTCACCTTTGCCATTGCCTCTCTCCCTCTCCTTGAGTGTGTGCCGGCTCCTGAGCCTCTGCTTTAGATTACGTTAAAACTCCAGATCTGTAAATGGCCTGGGGGAGGAACGTGCTCCCATTTCCTTCTTCTTGAGATTCAGAATTACAAATTAATCGGCAGGAAACAATTGCTTGAGCAATTTAGAAGTGGTGTGGGCAAGAGTCCGCACATTTCCCTTCTGGTAGCAAGGAGGAAGAAGGGGAGGGAGAGAAAGCAAGAGAATAGTGGGCTGATATTGTGTTACTCCTGGCACACTGTACTGATAGTGCTCATTTTAGCTTCTTAGCAAGGTTAAGCATGATAATTGAAAATGTTCATAGCATTGTAGTTCTACTCATGGTTCCAACATGATGAAATTATCAGCTATTTAACAGCCTTTTTATGCTATTCCGACTGCAGTACTTAAATCCATACCATAATGCAAATGCAATACCTGTCACTTTTATTTTTTTTTTTTTTTTCTGTTGAGAGATGAGTAGAATTTAATACTGGCTTCTACAAAAACCTTCTTATGGGGCAAATACCTTTTTCTACTATTATGGGGTTACAGAGGTATCTAAAAAAAAAAAAAACAAATTAAATCTGGCACCTGTTGAAAATATTTGGCTCATAAAATTGTAACAAAAGACATGTCAAATGAAACATAGACTTGCACTGGAAAAAAAAAAAACAAACATTTTCTGTCAACAGAGCCTAAACAAAAATACTCTTGATGTTTCCCACACCACAGCTTTGTGCAGATTTTTTTCATTTTGTGTTGTGTACAGTGTGGGCAGCATAATTTGATGTAGTGAGAAAACTAACAATTTTATGCTAAAGCAGACTTGTCAGAAAACTCCAGTCAGTTTAGAAAACTAATCCATTGCAGCAAAAGCCTTCAAAATGAGATTTAGTAGCAGACAGAATGCATAAGAGTTACCACTTCACTCAATCCAAAACACAAATATTTGAATAATACAATGACAATATAAAAATATAAGAATTTAACAATCCACTCCTCAGGATCCATCAGCCACCAGAGGCAGGTATTCAAAAAGAATTCAGAGGCTATTAGGAGCCTGTTTTCCATAGTATTTTTGAGAGCTTTAAGTAAGTAGCTGGGCTCTCACTGCTCTGGTACCCAAAAATTTTCAGGAAGTTTCAAGGGACTTGTTTTCAGCACTTTCAAAGCTTTTATTCAACCCCTGAAGAGCATATAGAAAAAGTTGTTTTCTTTTTAAAAAGAACACAGCAGCAATATGAGCACCAAACTCACCCAATTCCTCTGTGACTGTGATCACAACAATAGGTAAAATTTAATCTTGCATTTACTAAATCATTAGATATCTCTTCGATTAATATTTGTAGGAAAAAGTAAGAATTGCATGGCACTAAAAACAGTGTGTTTATTTGTGGATTTATGTACAAGAAAATGTGATTGAGAAAGGAAAAAGCAGAGGGATGAGGCCTTAGCATCTAGGAAAATATCAGTTAGGGTTTCTGGAGAAAATCTTTGGCTGCACCTGCAATACTATTTTAGTTCAAGGAATAGTGAGGTTTTATAATTAATCCCTTGAGCTTCTCCACTTTGCTTTGGTCCTCACAGTGGTTTTTGGTATACTTGAACCACATTCCTCTCAGAGAAAGCTGAGCCAGAAGTTCTAGTCCAGGTGTGAATCTAATGACATCCAGCCTGTTGCAGGGACACAGAAATCTGTGCAAAGATTGATGTTTCAGACACCTTTGAGCCACTTGTGATGAGATATTGGGTTTGAGAAAACAGACTGAATTTAGTCTGACTAAAAGCCACAAACCATATAGGGAACAAATATTCAGAACTCAGCATTAACTACATTAATCTATTGCTGCACTCCGGTTGCATCAAATTACTGTTCATGTAGCTATAGCCTATTATCTTCAAAATATGCATCTTCCCATTTAGGTCTGTCACCTCTGGCTAGAGTTAACCAGGAGGCTTCTGTGTGGACAGACTTCTTCCCAGCCTTATGCTGCAGTTTTCTTTTGTAAAGTTGACCTTTTGATTGGATGGACAGTCTTCCTTTTTATTTCTGATGTGTACACCAGGGAATGCAATCAGGAGATTTCTATTGATTGCTCTCAAGCAATTTAGCTCTGGTCATGGTTGTACTGGATTTGCAATTATACTGAGGAGAGGTATTATTGACTCTGCCTAGAAATTACCAGGCTGACATCAGATTCGTGTATAGCTGAAACTAACTTACATCTCTCTGACCAAGTTACCATAATGAGATGCTGTTAGTTTTCCCCCTGCTAACAAAAGGCAAGCTTATAATTTCTTCTGTTACACATTATTCCTTTAAAAAGAGTTATATGTACTTAAAGAAACAGATAATGCATGTAACCTTAATTAGAAAAGGTTTTGGGATCTAAGATATTCTCTAGGTGGTAGTGCATTTCTAGAGAAGCACTGCCAAAGCATACACAAGCTGAAGCAAGTTAGACTGACTGTTATTTGAAGAAATTTAATAACATTAGCTGGACTTCTCTCAAGGAGGCTTGTCCTACATCCTTGAAGCCACTGCTGTCACATAAAATTCTCTAAGAGTCATACTGGCATCTTTGCTTCCTGAGCTCAGTGATAAAAATGAGAAAGACACTGTGTAGCACTGGAACTTCAGACATATAATTGTGCCACTTTCTTGCACAAAATGTGGGAAAAACACATTCAGGACTGGAACAACTTCTTTTTATGGTCATACCATCTCTTTAAAGTTTACACTGGTATTTGTAATGCACATACACATTTTACCAAAAGTAAACTAGATACCAGTAAATCAGGTACAATTTGTATTCACTATACTTCTCCAGGGCAGTCATGAAAACCAGAAGCTGACACCCCACATGACATTTGTTTCTTATTACTGTTTGCTTTGCAGTTACCAACAGAGTACTTCCAAGTACTTCTGAGGAACAATAGCCATAATAAGTAATCTCTGTTTCTAAGCCCTGTTTGTACAGGTAAATGCAGCTGAAGGACTTATTTGCTACTTTAGTTGACCAACTTCTAGCCTAAAGCACAGGGAGATAGAGGAGGAGATTTTGGAAGTGGACAAAGACTGAGGGGAAAGGTGCCATGTGATTGAAAGCAGCAGAGCTGATCCCTCCGTAAATCCCAGACAGCAAACACGACAGTGGAGATGACAAGGCCTGACAACTGCAAACACAAATGCTCCTATCAACTACTCAAGCAAACTCCATCTGCCTCAGTCCCTCCCAGCCCCGTTCTGTCAGCCAGGGTGCATTAGTGTACAAGCACCTCCTAGCACCTTGTAAACAAGGCAGCAGCTCCTCTACCTTTCATTGAAGGGCCAAGCTATTTCATTTGCTCACTCTTGTGGTCAATTTCAGGAAGTTCCTAAAGAATGCAGAGATATTTAGCCTGTCAACAAGCAGAGCAGGTGGATCCTTCTGGCACCAGCCCTGGATGTGGAATGGGTTATGAATGCTTCTCTAGAGCACAGGAAGATTGTGACAGGGACAAAGGAGGTCCTGCAGAGAGCAGACCAAGAGGCAGCCAAGCTCCAAAGAAAAATTTGGCAGGCGTGTTTGTTGTTATTTAAGTTAACTACAGAGGAACCCCTAGGGGCAGGGAAAATCTGGAGCAGTACCAGCATGCACGTGTGCTGTTCTAGGAGGAGTAAGAATGCCAGTTTCCAAATACATAACGTACAGGTATGTGTACCCAAGGCACACATATACAGACATGCATAGCAACCCACTGTAGCTTCCTAGAGCCAAAAAATAGCTTGTGTCTTGATCCCATATTTGGTGCTGCTAGGGATTTCTTGCTAAATTGGTTTACCACTTCTTGTAGTAACAATGTTTGTGTATTTTTCCTGCTATATCTGCACTGGAATGGGAATGACCAGAGTAGGGACTTCTCAGATGGCCCTGTTTTGAGTGTACACTTCCACAGGCACTCATTGTCTGTACAGAAAGCATACTGATGTTTTGCAGCTCCTCCCTAGAAACGCCGTGAAGGCTGTGTGTAAACCTCAAAGCACCCTTTTCCTTTCTTCCTCTATGGTAACCTTTATGAGTATGCACAGAAAAGCTGATAAGTCTGTCATCTCCTTGGGTAACATTTTCCAAAGCCTCTAAAATAGCTTTTAGAAATATCTTGAACAAGAAGGAATAGAGGTCTCATCAAAAGTCAGTGGCTGTGCTCACACTAGCAATTTTCTTGCAGTAGCTGAACTGAAACAGTGAAGGAAGGAAATTGCAGCTAAGCTCTTTACATGTCTTTTATGATGAAGTGCAGTGGGGGGCAGGGGAGAGATAATTCAGATTTAAATACTTGTGCAAAATACTCAAGCCAGTTCTGCTTAAAGCTGCTAACATAGACATATACTTTGGGATCTTTAAAATCTGCACACTTCAGTTGTGTTGTAATCCAAGGTCAATTTACAAGCGCCTGTTTGTGTTGTGAGAAAACAGATGAAGTGGCTGCTTCTTGTAATACACAACTGTCTGCTGCAGTAATCCTGGTAGACAGTCACCAGAGTGGGACATAAAAATCCTTAGTATTTTTAGTGAGTAGCATTAGGATGTATCTACCTACTGTATCAAGAAAGCAGTAATGCAGTAAAAGGTTACATACATCCTCTAGTCTTATGGGACCAAAGATGATCACCAGCTGAGTTTCTCTAAGCACAATGTAATTGTAATTGTAATGAATAAAATTGACTTATTATAATGTGTCTACACTATTTTTTCTCAAACAGCACAATGTAATCTCATTTGTTTGCAATTTTTTTAAAACTCAAAGTACACAGGTACCACATAGTCTGCCTGAAAAAACTTGGAATTCAACTATGTTACTTCTAGAATTTAACATAATTGAAACTAATTTTACTATAATTGTGAAATGTGCTGAGCTCCCATGAAGAGTGGTTTTCCAAGACTCATAACCTAGCTAAATCAAATCTGTTTTTTTCCTTTGGAGCACACAAAGCACATGTGGGCCCATTATGGCCTCTTTCACTGCCAGGTTTTAACTTTCAGCTTCCAGCTGCTTTGACTGGGGAGCTGCTTGACATAAAATAAATAAACAATTAAATGCAAGATTAAGATAATGAGTAAAGTGTACTCTTTCTGTTCTTCTCTGGTTTTGAGACAGCTTTTCCACATATTTACTCCTCAGGAAATATTGTTTTCACTGCAGAGAATGATACTGTGAAATGCACAACATTCACTGTCATACCTGAGCAATTAAAATTGTTTAGGCTAGGTTTATCATAGTCTACATCAATGATAAGAAACTGTCTTTATGCACTTTATATCATACAGTTACTTTCATTATTTTACTCACTGTTGGTAAAGAATGTAGATAAAATATTCCTGTCTTTTTTGCTCTAGTATCCTGGGAAGTCAGCTCTGCAATAATTCAACACAAATACAAAGCCATTTAATAAAGACAGCTATGAGTGGGATAGAGAATTGACTTCCCAACAACCACTTTCTCTTCTTATCCAATGTAATGACGAAATAAGGGTGGTATACAAATTAGGACTAACCAGAAGATCTTAAAACCAGAGCAGCTCAGAGGCTACTGTCATTGGCAGAACTCAAGGAAGAAATGAACTCATAGTTGCAAGGGAAATTGATCCTAAACACCTTGCATCCAAAATTAGGATCTAGCCAAATTGTGGAGTATAGCTGGAAGGGATGTCTAGTTTCTATTAACTGCTTAAATGTCCTTAGCAGTTTTTCAGATGGCCCTTGTCTCTACAGGTGAGTTAGAATGATCAGACTTAAGCTTCAGGCATTGCTGATAGGAATTAATACTGAAATTCCCTCCTGTCATATAAACAGCACAAGAAGCAGGATCTCAAACACTGAAGCCAGTAATCACTCTTTTTACCCTCCATTATGTATGTATTTAGTAGTAAAGGAGGTATCCATTATGTAACTAGGATTTTCTTTTAGAAGTTTGCATAATTTTTACTTGACCAGTGAATCAAAATCTCTTAGCTGCACCAATGTACCTCCATTGCAATGTTGTTATGTGCCTGGCAAGCTTCACAGGCTTACATAAAATTCAGATCAGAATTTGGATGCAAGGGTTTGGCTGCATGAAAAAAACAAAAAGAAAATTAAATCTACTCCCTAAAGTAATTTAACTTGGTTATGCAGACAGACATATACTTAAATCTCCCTGCAAAATTATTTCATGTACTCATTTAATTGGCTGTCTGGTAGTCACCTATCAGTCATGTTAATCTGATTTTCAAGCTTATCAAATGCTTAACCCTTTGAAAGAGTTTCTTGTTTAGTGACCTAAATTCATCTGTATTATTGAGACAAAATGCTTGAAACAGCTCGACTGGATTCTGAAATAGGGGGTTTCTGTTCTACTAAATGAGGTTGGTTTTTTAGATGGTGTTTGCAAAAGAAGAATCCTGTCCCAACCCCTCTGATCATCTCCTAGGAAACAGTTTGCAAGAGTAAGCCAGACAAAAGGAAATCTGGAAGATGTCCAATTTATGTTCAGTTATAGGTGTGCATTCATATCCATTTATATGGATGTGCAGAGACAGATCTGTGTACAAATGTGTGTACTTTAGAAAGAGACAGAAGGGATTTTTGGATTTCGTGACCATAAATGCCTCTAAAATCATCCGCTGTCTTAAGTTGCTCTGAGTTCCCACATGGAGAACTGGGAGGCCAGAGGTTGTCTGAACCTGAAATGTTTCTCTTGTCATAAAAGCTCAACTAAGCAGAAAGCTGGGAACATAGCTGTTGACAAAGATAGAGCCGAGAGCTCCACGGCTTATCCTTAATTAGGTGTTGGCACTGGCTCTTGTCAAACAAGGGGAAAGAGTGTATGCTGGAGCATACTGACACACACAGACAGCACCAGTCACAGTTGGAGAGAATACAAAGTGCATTCAAGCTGGCATTGAAAGGGATTTAGATAAGTACTTGAGGTAACAAAAATCGAAAAAAGAGGATGATAGCAATGGAAGCTTTAGATGAATTGCAACGGAGTGCACCTTTATTACAGCTTATCAGTCTCCAGACAGCAACAAACCAGCCTTCCTAGTGCATTTCTCTTCTTGGTCTTTTGGATTAAAGGTCAAAGTAACTCAAATTTATATGTTCTGTCTCTCTTGCTGCTTGCAGACATTCAGCACACATCTTTGTGAATCGGTATACCAAGGATGAGAGCTTCAGCTCCTTGAGTATAATAAAGGCCTTTTCCTTTGTCAAAGTGGCTCTGTTTTCTCCCTCAAACAATTATTGTCTGGAAGAGATTGCAAACAATATGATATTAAAAGGTCACAATAATACTGCTGGAATAAATACACATCTGGCAGTGTGCCAGGCCTAATCCTTCTTGTCTGGAATCACTGTTCTATTTTACAATCATTTGACATATTCAAATAGCTAATATGTGGGTTTATTAATAATACATATAGGCAGTATCCTAACATACACAAAAGCTGTGTGTTTTCACAATGTGTATAAGCACTTCAAGCAATAAGCTGTGCACATTTAGCTACCAGATGGTAGTTCTTATCACAGATAAAAGCACATATATGTTACTATAACTACACCCTCAAAAAGCAAATGATAAGAAAAAATACTCTCCACATCACAGCTTACATTATCCCTCTACTTAGGCAGAAAACAGCATATGTTTTACTGCTAAGGAAAAGCAGTACTTGAGAGAAAAATATGATTGCAGAAGTGAAAAAAAGGTAGAAATCCAGTGTGACATATTTAATAGGGATGTTCAATGTTTGTTTGGTATAACAGTAGTAGAGTGCAAGTGTTGTGATTAATGTATTTAAACTCTGAACTACATATGACAGGCAGAAGAAGAGTTGTCCGTCCTGATGCTCCGACCATGTAGTATCATGTGAGCTTCACAGGAGGTATAACAGTAAATGTTCTAGTGAAATAATTTTCATTTGGATATTAAGATATTTCGGTAACTCCCCACCCAAAATAACGTAACAAAACAACAAAGTATAAACAAAGTAAAAGAAGTATATTTAATTCGCTAAAAGCAATAGGAACAATACACTGAATTGTCCTTAAAAATCAATCTACATCCATTAAGAAGGTTATCAGGAGTTCACAATTTCATTTTCCATATTTTATACTTCTTTTGCCTCACACTTTCCATTTAAAAATATGCAGGAGCTCCCACCAAAATCCAAACCCCTAAATTACAGAGGCTACCATTTGCACGGGAAGGGTCATCTCGGCACAGGACGCTGCGTCTGTGGACGAGCAGTCTCAAACATATTTTGATCCAAAGCAAATGTAAGTGATGCTTCCACTTGCCCCCCGCCCAGCAGTGCAAGGGCAGGGAGCGGCTCCATCGCCGTGCTGTGCCCGCGCTCCCCCCGCTGCCGCTGCCGCTGCCGCTCCCTTTCCCGGCGGAGGGGCTCCGGCAGCCGCCGCCAGCGCCGCGCTTTTGGCAGGCGGCCAAGCAATCTCCGCTTCCCGATGAAGCCCTGATTCCATCTGCTCCAGCACTGCAATATATTCCACTTCAGGTCAAAAGCAGGGAGCCAGCAGTATTAACATTACACTAATCTGTAAAGACATTTTCACTAGGCTAGATAGGCTAATGTTACACAGAGCTTTTAAAGGCTGCGGGGATAAGGAACAGCAGTAATTGTCAGGGGAAGAGACAGTATGCAGAACACAGTCAGAGATGACAATAGATAGAGCATTGTCAGAACTGAATAAAACAATTACATGCTGGGGAGATTAGAATTTGAATATGGATACAAGCTCGCAACCAATTTAATCTTTCAGGCACTTAAAAATAATTGCAAAAATATTTTCCCTTAGTTGAAAGGAGAATCCTTCAATGTCACATTTGGAAAAAAATGGAATATGGAAATAGGTCAATCTCAGCACTTCCTTCTGTAAGAGATAAACTCCAAGTATTTCAAGGCAGCTAGGCTTGCTCCTTGAAAAGGAAACAGACATGTCTTTTGTTTCTGGAAATCAATATACACTACACATTTTGCAGATAGGGTGCAATTGTTATTAAGTACTTTTGAAGTATACATTGTTATATTTTCATTATTACAAGTGCTCAAGAACACACTAGAGCAATACAATAAAAGTAGGTTAACACGTAAAATTGAAATTCACTATTTTTATCAGGAAAAAAAAGAAAAAACAAAACAAAACAAAAAAACCCCACAAAACCAAAAACAATCCCAAAAAACAAACCACATTCTTCAGTTTTTCCCTCACACATTTCTAAGAAAGTAGTTCAAGATTCATGCCTTTAGGCACATCAGAAACCATTAAGAAGTACATTTCTGGAAATCATAATGTATAAAAATTCAATTTAGGCTGCTAGACATTTTCTTCTGAGATCTAAGGAAAAAGATATTTGGCTGGAAATGAACCATCTGCAAATCTACACAATTAAGTATACGACTATGTTTTAATATACTTCAAGCCATGTGGCACTGACATGAAAGATAACTTAAATAATAGAACAATAGAGATTCAGTAGATGGAACTACATTGTTCTTTAATTAAAAAAAAAAGCTAAAAATACATCACGGTAGCGTAACATTTCACACAAGAAATTACAGGCTTCATTTGTATTTTGCTAGTTATTAATTTCTACCCATATTACTCCTTCAGCTGCATCTTAATGAGCAGATGTTAAACAGTTACTTCTTTATCAGACCTGATTATCGTCTCAGAAGTTCACCAATTGTTACTATTTTGCAAATGGGATTATATTCTTGCTTGTGAAATAGAACTCTGCACTTCCTGTAAACTTATTTTTAGTTACATGTATATAGCACACGTGGCATCAATGCACTCGCACAGGTCATCACCCAAATTTGCGACTCGGCCAAAGGAACCGTGGTCAGGAAGGATTTTATCTTTTGGGGGAGGTCTGCAGCAAATTCAGATGAAGTGTGCTGACTTCCACCCTCTCACCTCAGCCTTTGCCTGCATTTTAGGTGCTAATCACTGTGCCCAGCACCTGCCCTGGAGAGGCAGCCCGCTCGGTGTGGCAGGTAGCCCTTGTGGCCACGGCGGCTGCCACAGGCTCCAGCAGCCACCGCGCCCGCTCCTCTGGTGGAACAGGCAGCCAGAGAGAGCTCACAGCGCTGTAATTGCCTCCGTTATGAAACATCTTCACCTGTTATCCAAAGCTGAGCTGAATCACATCAGAAATTATTAGCAGTGGCTGTTTTCATGCCAGCTTAATTTGAGCTGATGCTGCTGTTCACTTAGCACAGATGAATAGGTGTGTAGGACGAGACTTTAAGCAGAGATGACACCCCAATGAATATTTGCTAGCAACTGTACTGTGGGGAGCTGTGCTGAAGAACAACAGACAATTGTTAGAAGCAAGTGGATGGGGGTGAAAGGAGGAGAAAGGAGACACTGCCATCAGTATCTGCTGACAATAATTTTCCAGCCTGATGTCAGACTTTAACAGCTAAATCATTTTTTTCAATTAGTTTCCACAAACGTTGGCAAACACAAGCTGACTTTTTGTGCATACACAATGGTATGAGAAAATGATGCTGCATCAAACGTGGCCAGAAATACGCTACTCCGCCAAACAGGCATTAAATTTTAATAGTCTGCTTTCATTTTCGCTGCAGTGTGCTTCAAGATGATTATAAATTACAGCATTCTGCTTACTTTTGACTAAATAAGGCATGTTTTAGCATTTGATTTAGAAGTAATATGTGCCTGACATACGAAACAAATCTTGCAGATGCAATTTATCACATGGTGCTCTATGTTTCAACAGAAATTGCCACACTACCCAGTCACCTCTTTGATGAGTGGTTATGACTTAGATGTGGCATTTAGATAAATACATTATTTGAGTCAGAATAAGGCCAGGATTTACCTGCGACCTTCAAAACCAAGGGGGCACTCCGCATGTTTCACATCCAGAACCATTAATCAAATACCTCATCAAGGCTTAGAGGGATGGGGGCCCTAAGTACAGAGCCTTTGTAAATTAACTTTATTGAGGAGCCCCTGCAGGTTGCAGGTGAACAATCCTTGACCTTCCTGCTTTGCGCTCCCACCTCTGCACATGTGCTTCACATACCCACAATTAGCCCAAATGTAGAGGAGAAGAGCAGTGGGGACTGCTGAACATGCTGGCTGCAAACCCCAAAGCAGATCCAAATACAAAAAAGAGTTCCTGCTAGCGTGGTCAGAAGCAAGAGGTCCAAGCACAGTTACTAATTTTGGCACTAGAAACATGCTCGATTTTGTACAAGGTTCAA
Source organism: Promerops cafer (assembly GCA_013398275.1). NCBI lineage: Eukaryota > Metazoa > Chordata > Aves > Passeriformes > Nectariniidae > Promerops > Promerops cafer. The sequence goes on from VZSE01006750.1 coordinate 657,460, forward strand.
CTAGTGCCTGGATTATTTACAATAAAATGCATCATTTTGGCTCCTAACCATTAGTAGTGACCCATTGCATCCTATCTGCCAGAAGAGAAAATTACAGTGTAATAGCAGAAGCATTACTGAGGGTTTTAGATTTGTCTTTTTTATCAGTGGGACATTAGAGAAAGCAAGTCCAGGCTAGTAGCCAATGTCAAGGCATTTAGGTGATTTTCTGATGTCTCCAAAGACTGTTTGCCTAATGAAATGGATCAAGGTGCCTCTTATGATGAGTCCTCATACTAAAGAAACAACAGGAATAAAATGGTCTGGTCATGGATGTGGGGATGCATGGCAGACCCACAGATGTGCAAAATCTGTTGAAAGGCTAAAATTTTGGTAGCTATAGTTTTAGTATTCCTGCGAGGAGCTGTCTCTCATTCTGAACACTTTCCCTGTAAACTATGTACCTATACCGAGCGCTTAACTCTACAGGATTTGTAATTTTTAAGGAATACAGATTTATTTGATATCCTAAAATGTGATGCTGTGTTTACATTTAAACTGCTGAACAGTTGCACTGACATGATCTAACTTATTCCAGATAGAACTGTGGAGCTTAAATAGTTGGTAAAGCTTTTGAAACCTTTGGAAGAAAACAATTTGGAAATGTTAAGTGAGTCATATTCATATTATACCAGCCAGAAAAGAACCCATAGAGGTTCCTCCTATGTGTTCTGTCAAGCAACACCAGCTACACACAGATTTCATTTTTAATAGCCTTAATTAAAAGGATATGCTGTTTTAGAAAATTGGATACATCCATCTGTTGCACATAAGTGAAATCTGAGTAAAACTGTGAGACTTGCGTTTTCCAAATTGTTTCACATAGAAAGGGATGACAACTCTTCATAAAATATTGAGTGGTATGTGTGTGTGTGTAAGCACTAAAAAATGTACATAGCTTCTACAAAAGACAAATGGAAAAAATAAAATACCTCAGGTCAAAATCTTCCCCTCTAAGGTAAAGGTAAATGGATCACCTGCAGTTTTTCCTGTTTATTCTGCTAAGTAGACTTTGCTTCAACCTGACCATTTAGAAAGTCCCACCCAAGAAGCTCTGTACATTCAGTGGCTTCTAGCATGTGGACCGAAAGTCACAAAATGAAGAAAGGTGACCTTGGAAGTAGTCAGCAGCACAGGAGGTGAAGGCACTCCTCTTTCTTTCTTAACTTTGCCCTACAGAAACATAGATCCAATGCTGGAAGGTACTATATAAGTAATAAAGGGCACCTAGAAGAGTGAAATAATTTTGCATCTGGGTCTTTTGTTATCGTTTCTTCATACATCAACATATATCAGAGGGTTGTTCTTCTAGCAGATAGCTGTAGCTGTGACCAGGGAATATTTTGAAATGTAGTAATTTTTCTTAAATTTCTGACTTTCTTCTAGAAAGGGAAACAAGCAGAAGAGACTAAAATAGCTTGAAATGTAGTTTTGTCAGTGGAAGAAGGAAGGTTTCAAGGAATGAGAGTGAAGGGAAAGAAGTTTGCCTGAACTTTAGATCAGGTTTTAGAAGGACTTACAGCTAGGCACTTCAAAAAAATGAACTATGCTGCTGAGTAGCATACTGTGTTTTAATGCAGATCAGGAAAACAATCAGGAAGCAATTAAAAGTAATTGATATTATAGAACAGATAGTTGAGATATTTTGCAGGAAATAATCTTCTAGAAAGAAAAATTCATCCCTCTCAGCTAACAGATTTCTTTGAGTATAGCAATAATGTCATTGCTAAAGATATGATTTACTTGGGATTTGAAAAAGCCTTTGACAAAATGCTTTAATGGTAAGGACAGAAGGGTTAAAGTACTGCCAGGAATTAAAAATGAATTAACAGGGGGGAAGGAAGGAAGGAAGGAAGGAAGGAAGGAAGGAAGGAAGGAAGGAAGGAAGGAAGGAAGGAAGGGTAATAGCCAGTTTTCATCATGACAGGATTGCAATGGGATTCTTCATGTTTCTGTACTTGGATAAGACTCTGTTTTCCTTATTAATGATCTGGGGAGATGGGTGGGAAAAGAAATTACAGGTAGCACAATTATTTAGATTAGTCATCACTAGAGAAGGTGAAGAAGGTCCAAAGGGACCTTACAAAACTGAACTAAATAGGCAGCAGGGCTACTTACATATAAAGTTGACAAATGCAAGATAATGCAGATAGGAAGGAGTAATTAGAAGTAATCAGACTAAATTAATTATAAACATCTGAGCGTCTCAGCAAACATCACAATGCAGAACTCCACACAATAGAGGCATTGAGAAAGCCAGCAACATTTAATGCCTCTAAGGGCTTTTCCTAGACCATAGATGGTTAGGAGCAAATTAACAAACTGCCAGCCACAAAGCCCAGTCAGATTTCATAGTTTAAGGGTGGGAGAAGGCTTTCTTTCTTCTCCCTTCCCTCCAGTCACCTCCCAAGTCTTCAGACATTAGGGGAAGCTATACCCAGAATCTAAACAAATATATTTTGTAATTTAACACCCAAAAAAGGGTCTTAGGAGCTACACAGGATTCCAACAAGTGTAATTAATGTCAAGTTGAGTACAAAGTGGTGTTGCCCTCCTGCTGCCCTCTCCACCTGCTGCCCGTCTGGTGTTGCCCCCCTGCTGCTCCATCCACCTGCCGGCTGTCTGGGATTGCTCTCCAGCTGCTGTGTCCACCTGCTCTCTGGCCTCCTTGGAATCATTTGGGGCCTGCCACGCTCCCTCAGTGCCCCAGACAGCCTGGGATGGAGCTGACACCACAGCACGGTTGTGTGGAGGAACATGGGAGAGCTGTCAGGGGCTGAAGGGAGGCAGAGGGCTGCAGGTGGTGGAGGGAGGCTGTGGCCATTCGGCAACACCAGCAAGGTCACTCCAGCCATGGGAGGTCTGAGGCAGCTGCGAAGCTACTGCTTCATCCCCAGTGCTGAAGGCTGGTTCAGCCTTCTGTTCAATCAAGTTTGTTCTTCCAATCCTTGCACTTCACTGGAAGGGAAAGCAACGGCCATGGCCACGTAGGCAGATGTGCTGCTGATGATTTAAGATATCTAGTTATCATTTACATTATATCTGGTTTGCAGTAAAGAAGTCAAAAAACCCAGAGCATATTTAAAAATTAATGTTATCCCTTCAGTGGATCACACTATAATGGTCTGCTTCCACTATGGATCAAAGCAATCTGCTACACTATGCTGTTCATTTCTCATTTCTCTGAAAAGAAGGCTATATTTTACTTGCACAGTTCAAGTTCTGCATTATATAAGTGAAGGAGAGCAGAGTATCAAGTGACAGAATTCCCTTACCACACACAAAGTCATGTCTATAGCAATGATTAAGGGGTTTCTGCGAAGCCCTATATATATTTATATACACATAAGTTGTATTTTACTATAATGGGACTTACTATTTTTATTTAAAATCAGAAGTTCTTTGAAGTTAACCATTTGATTTAACTTCCTTGATCAGAGTATCAGCATGCTAGAGTCCCTTGGAATAAGCATGGATAATCATGGTTTGCACCGTAATATAAACACAGCATCAAAGAGTCAATGTGTATAAAAGTAAAATAAAAATCTTCTCCTTTCAACTGATATATGTCCTTGGGACAAGGAAGGCCCCCTGATTGTTGCTACTCTTAAAGGAAATAAATATAACCACACAATCCCTTTCTACATGCTGTATGCTCTCACATATGTTTTCTGTCACTCCATAACCCCAGTACACAGTATTTTCAGTGTACCAGTAGTATTCCCACTCATTTGACCTGAAGCTCAGCAGGGAATAAACCCCTCAATTAAAAAAAAAAAAAAACAACAGGATGGAAATGAAAAGCACTCAGTCAGTCAGTCACTATGAACAATGGGATTTAGAAGAGTGTTTAGCTGCTGCCCTAGATATTTTAAACAACTAGAATCACAGCAGCTAAGACTAAATTGTAAAAAATCTCAGGTGGTGATCTCCTGGATCCTGGATCTCCTGGATCCAGAGACCTTCGTTATCTTCAGCACACCGTGTCTATCCTAGGCGTAAAGCTACTGAAACACTGGAATATCCCATGCACTGCCATGTGACTCAACCATGTTTCTCCATCTGTACTTCATAATCTGTGCAAATTTTTGGTTTGCTTCCAGGTGACACCTACAAAAAGCTATCTGATTACGTCTGATGTAGGAACAGATAAGAGAGACAAATGAACTTGTTAGTTTGTCATCCAAACTGGTTCTTTTAAACCATTCTTTCCCATTATATATTTTGTCTTTGCCATTCATCTGCTTTAGTTGGAAAGAGTGTGTGGGAAAAACACTTGGGATTCTTCTTTGAAAATAACACCTGAAAAAAAAGACATTTAAAAAAATGCAGAACAGATATAGAGGGTAGTTCTGGGTCAAAGATGGATGAATATCCTTTCTATTTACCGTTGGGAAACTGGAAGCTCAATCATGATGGACTGGTAACTGCCAATGGCATTCTGGCATTCTGTCCAATTAGTCTTATAAAAGTTTCAGGTGATGTTCTCCTAGAGGTAATTAGTTTTGGGGTTTTGTTGCTTGCTTGTACTCTTAGAGTTGAAAAATGCTAAAAAGCTGTTGCAGACCTCTAATTCTGTTCTCATGTTTAACATTATGTGGGCTATTCAAACTAGTAGCCCTCACATTTATATATGGGAGTGTTACAGGTGCTCTTTGTCCTCGTTACAGAAAGCCCAAGTTTATTTACCCTGGACACATACTGCAAAATTTAAACATCAGTTCAAACTTTTTCTGATGGAAATGGAGTTTTCTTCTGTGCATTAGGAATAGGAACCCATTTAATTGACTTGGCTCTGAGAGCATTATTCATTTGAAAAGAAAAAGGTTTTACATCAGAGAGTATCAGTATTTTATAAACCAAATATAACTTAAATATTAGACAGTCTTCCAAGACAGAAAATTTCACAGAACCACAGAATATTCTGAATTGGAATGGATCCACAAGGATCATTCAGTCCAGCTCTTAAGTGAGTGGTCTGTACAGGGATCAAACCCACAGCATGGTTGTTACCAGCACCTTGCTCTAACCAACTGAGCTAAGTACCATGTAGCCAATAAATATCTATTCACCTAACCCCCATTCCAGGCAGTATAACATATAATACTTTATCAACTGAAACATTTTGTTCTCAGGCATAGATATTAAATGCAGTCATAAGCTTACAAGGAGGAAACGCTTTGGGAGATGCTTTTATTTTTCTTTCCTAAATGAGTGGTACAGGTTGAAACACAGGTTGACATTTTTCTCAAGTTCTAATGGAAAACAAGACCAGTAGATATTAACAGACAAATATTACAGATGTCTTAGAGTTTGAAGAATCTTCTGTAGTGCTAAGGGATGAACTACATTTTCACCTATATTAACTACCTTTAAAGAAAGGCTAGAAAGAGGTATATTTGTTTTAAGAAAAGCAGCTATCCTTCCAGTTAACAGTCTTTTTTCTCCTTCCGTGCTTGTGTGGGAGAAACCTCCTGGAGATGGACACTGCCAGTTTGCCTTCCCTGTAATACCCAGCAGCACTGGAAGAAAGACAAAGTCCCTGGGTAGGAAAACATCCTCCCACACACTCTTCTCTAAGCAGTCCTTCATCTTCCTGGCTGCCACAAATTTCTGCTCATCTGCTGCCCTCCAAATGTGTTATCTTCCCATTCAGTGTCAAGAGCATCCCAAGGCATACCCAGCCAGGCCAGGGATGTATTTGCCATATTTATCACACCTCCTGCTCCACAGTGGCTCCATGAGCTGTGCTGGTACTCCTGTTGATCTATGCACTGCATTACCTGGTTAGCACTAAGACAGGGGAAGGTCATGCACCCTGCTCTTGTCAGGTTAGTGACTCCAAAATGGCAATGCTTTTTTAAAGTATGTCAAACTATATCCCTTTTTTTCCAAACAGGGAAAATGCAGGAATTATATTTCTGGCACAAATGCTTGGAATATACAGTCTGAAGCAAAGCACACACTTTCTACAGCTTTTTACTGTCCTGCTTTAGTCAATGACCTAGCAAACTGAAGGGAGCTTTTTCCTAATCCTCCAATAGCAGCTGTCTCTCTTTCCCCACCTCTAACTGTTCCGTCATTTTACTGACTTGAAGTTATGGGAGGAAAATGAAACGTGAATAAATGAAGGTCTTGGCATTCATTCTGCATGTTATTTGCTAGCAGCAGTAAAAGGAAAAAAAAAATGGAATTAGGCTAGGCAGTCTAAAGGGAAAATGTGGAAATGACTTGTAACTAAGAGGATGTGACCCTCTGCATTATTCATAATCATTAGTCTAAGTGACACTTCCACAGCATGTGCAGTAGTGCTCTCCACTACGACAGGTCTGAGCCCAAATGGCCCATTCAGCAGCAGTCTGTTTGTGATCAGATTTCCCCGAAAGACAACTCTCAAAGCTTTATTTGCTCTGTGTACATGTATATGCATGTTTGGTTGTTTTTTTTTTTTTAAAGTAAAGATGCTGTCTCAGCTTCACCGTGTGTGCAATTTAAGGTTTGCTCAAGTGATTCTTTAAAACTGCAGAAAGGCAATTCTGCTGAGCCTTGGAGACAGCATTGCTGTAATGTTCTGTGCATACATCTGCATGATTTCTCAAAGCTAATTCAAATTTAATGCATTGGTAATTCCTTTTCTGCAGAAGTCACCCAGCAGTAATCTGAAGGTTACAGAATTATCTTCCAGATCAAATAACACTTCTAAAATAGTATAAACCAGGAGGCAAGATTATAACGGGTAAGATTAGACTTTCAGTGAGTCACTCCATCCTCTTTACAATCCTAAACATAGTAACCTGGTGTCAAAAGTACTTTTAAAGATACAGCCAAAAGAAAGGTATCGTTTTTAAGTCAGCTACAAGACAATTTACAGCACTGTATTATCAGAAGGACATTATAGCAGGGGTTTGAATCACTGGGAACTTTAAAAAGCAGGAGTATTCATGTGTTTTGGTGTGCAAAAAATTAGGGAATTTTGTTATTTATATAGTTTAAACAAACTATGAACACTATCAAAACTGTTTACAGAAAATGTAAATTATTCGCAGTTAAATTTTGATGTAAATTGAGCCTAACCAAATGAACAAAAAAATTATACTTCTCTTGGGATTTAGACATCACATCACTAATGGATCATTAGCTTCTATTTCATCCAATTGGCACTTATTTTAAAATGTTACCACGTTGGACCACACTGAAGTAGCAAGTTAAATGGGTTTACTTGACAATGACCATTCTAAAGCAAACAAATCTTGTTTGGTTTTGGACACTCACATTACAATTTAGTCACTGAATCCCAGAATATGATGAGTTGAAAGGACCCACAAGGGTCATTGAGTCCTGGCCCTACACAGCACCATCCCCAAAAGTCACACTGTGCTTCTGAGAGCATTGTCCAAATGCCTCTGAACTCTGTCCGTTTGGTGCTGTGACCACTGCCCTGGGGAGCCTGTTCCAGTGCCCAACCACCCTCTGGGTAGAGAACCTTTTCCTAATATCCAACCTAAACCTCCCCTAACACGGCTTCAGGCCACTTCCTTGTGTCCTGTCACTGTCACCACAGAGCAGAGATCAGTGCCTGCCCCTCCTTTTCTCCTCACAGAGAAGTTGTAACTGCAGTGAGGTCTCCCCTCAGTCTCCTCTCTCCAGGCTGAACAGACCAAGTCACCTCAGCCACTCACACGGCTTCACCCCAAGGCCCTTCACCATCCTTGTGCCCTCCTTTGGACACTCTCTAATAATGTTTTTTTAATATTGTGGCACCCAAAACTGCCCCAGCACTCCAGATGAGGCTGCCCCAGTGCAGAGCAGAGCAGGACAATCTCCTCCCTTGCCTGGCTGGTGATGCTGGGCCTGATGCACCCCAGGACATGCTTGGCCCTCCTGGCTGCCAGGGCACTGCTGGCTCATGTTCAACTTGCCATTGACAAGGACCCCCAGGTCCCTTTCCATGGCACTGCTGTCCAACCTCCCATTCCCAGTCTGTCTGTACATCCAGGGCTGCCCCATCCCAGGAGCAGAATCCGGCACTTTCCCTTGTTGAATTTCATACAGTTGGTGCCTGCCCAGTCCTCTCATTTGTCAAGGTCTCTCTGCAGGGCCTCCCTGCCCTGGAGGGAGTCAACTGCTCCTCCCAGTTTTGTATCATCTGTGAACTTTTTAGTAATTCTTCCAGTCCTGTGTCCAAGCCATTTGTGAAGATGTTGAAGAGCACAGGGCTGAGGATGGAAGTCCCCAGTGGGGGCTCTGTGGAAGCCCCCAGTGACAGCTCACCAGTCTGATGTCACCCCATTCACAGTAACCCTTTGCTCCTGACCTCTGAGCCAGTTGATCACCCATCACATGATGTATTTATTCCCCTAGTCCTACTTAGGCTCATATTTGACCACAACAAGAAGAAAGTATAAGGATATAATTACATTGCCAGGGCTTTTTCCTATGCTATAACTGGATGAGTACAAACATGTTGCACCTAGCTCCTGTGGTTTAATTATTAATTTATTATTTAATAAATAAATAAATTTAATTTCTTTCAAGCCGGAAATAAAAACAAAAAATGTGTAGTCATAAGAAGCACATACTTGAAGGCACAAAAACTAGTTGCTTTTAGTTTGGGCTGTGTTCTCTTATCTGATTTACTTTAAGTAATATTTATTTGCAGCCAAGCCTAGAAGATATTCCTCAATGCCTTCTTCAAACCTTGCTGCATATTCTGAAGATTAGTGTAGTTATTCTTCACGTCCCTCATGCATTTCCACAAGAGACATGCTACATCTTTCCAGTGCCTCTGCCATTTGCTTGTTGCAACTTATAGCAGAGGTCTGTCATGTATGTAGACAAGACACTTTGGTGACCTTGAAATACTGCAAAGAATATTTAGGTGGTCAGTTTCTGTCATTGAAAAAAAATTTCCGAAACCTATGCTAAAAGAGCTGACTTTTCAAAGGAAACTCATTTCAGCTGTCTGCTTCTAGAGTAAACTGTTTTTGGAAACAGAATTGCAGAACTGTCAGGACTGGAAAAAAACACTTTCAGGATCATCCAGTCCTGCCATCAATCCTGCATCACCACAAAGGGCTAGCATGGCATGAAGCCATAACCTCCAGGGCCACATCCAGACATCTCTTGGGCAGTTCCAATTGCCACTTCCTTGGGCAATTTATTGCACTGCCTAATCACTCTTGCAGTGATTTTCTTTTCCTAATATCTAATCTGAACTCCCTTGCTGTGAGTTAAGGCCTTGTCTCTCATCCTTTTCCTTGAGACATGGGAGAAGAGACCAGCCCCACCTGGCTACACCCTCCTTTCAGGTAGCTGTGGAGAGTGATAAGGTCTCCCCTGAGCCTCCTTTTCTCCAGGCTAAACAAGCACAGCTCCCTCAGCCACTCCTCATCAGACATGATTTCTAGAGGGAAAGAACTCTTTCAGATGAAAGGATTAAAGAAAAGACTGTTCAAGCCAAGATACAACATTGTCATGGGGTGTCTTTAAAGCTTCTGAAAAGCATATTTGATTCCAGGATTTATCTCCAGACTTCAGAATGAACACATATACAGATGCGTTTAAATCCTCTCAGACTAATTGAGAATAACATGAATAAAAATCCCTCCTATTGAATCTCTGAAAGAACTAGTGTTTCCAGGACTTTGCTTTCTTTAGACAAAATTGATAATGACTGCCAGAAAAAAACCAAGCACATCAGTTACCATATTACAATAATAACAACAGTAACATTGTTTCCAGAAAATTGTGATTAGTACTGCTTAGAAAGAAAAAAACCCTTCTCCTTGATTCTTAGATAGACTGTAAAAAATAAAGAGGAATATGAAGATATGAAACTAACATTCTTTCCTGTACATCACTTTTAAAAACAGGCATAATTTCTATGACAAACTTTAGATATTAATTATTTGCCAAACTCCATAATGTGGGGGTTTTTTTCAAGGGATATATAATTGTATGAATTGTGAATGTCAACAAAGACTTATTACTTTGAACAACTTTAAAAAGAAGTGTAATGCAATTTCACATAGCAAAACCCCTCTAGCAGCTGTTCCATAAAGTCAATTATACTGCTGTATGCTCTCAAGTAGACTTTTTTTCCATAGTCAGAGCGAATGAGGAACAAGGTGAACAAACATCTCTGTAGTGACTGAGGACTGACTTTCTTTAGTTTGCAGCACTTGGAATAAAAGAGTCTTGCCTAATGAACTGAAACCATTTATCACTGAACAATGCAGGGCAAGCATTACTGCCCGATCATCCTTCAGAAAAATTAACAAAGAAAACATGACCCACAGTGCCCACCCGGAGCTTTTGGACTTCCCCAAAACAATGACAGAAAATTCAGTTTTCATGGAAAAAAAAAAAATTACTTTAAAATATGAACAGTTTCACTTTATGCTGGATCCTGATCCGTACCCTTTCAATGGACCCTACATGCAAAAGGAAGGTTCAAAATTACAATCATTACAACCTGTTTTCTAAGCAGAGCTCTGTAATGTCTGAACTCAGTAGATGCAAAACAAGAACTGTGATTTTTTACATAAATAAATAAATAAATAAATAAATAATCAACATCTTCCACCTTGACAGAGATTTAGAGGAATCCTTGAAGGAATTTTTAACACAGTTAACCACAGTTTCTGTGTTTGCGACTGTTTATCAAATTGAGGAACAATGGTATTGTAGATCAGGTAAAATTCAGTATTTGCAAAAATATTTTCAGATGGTCCTTGGAGAAGCAAGGCTGTATGTGAAAAACGACCCAAGGATATTAAAGAAGCATCACTTCCTTAATGTTTGGTTTTGATCTTTGCAAATTTTTATATTGAATGTGATGGTTTGCATTAATAACAGTAATTGTTTAGGTGTAGTGGATTTCCCTTGCCAGAGTTTTCTAGTCTGATCCATGCTGTCCATATATATATGCTGTCCATATATATATGCTGTCCAGATATACTGACATAGGAATAATGTGCTGATTATTCAGTTAATTCATTAAATTGTTGATATATTTACGATCATAAAAGCTACTAAGAGCTGTCTGTGTTTGTAGAATTCTAAAACCTTTTAATCAGACTACATTTTGACTCATTTATTTTTTGGATGGTCAATGTCTCCTTATATTTGTCCTTAAAGAAGAACGGAAGTTAGTAATTTCATCTAGGCAGAAACAGAAGGAAGAAAAGAAGTTAAACAATGTGAGGTTTTAAATGGAAAATTATTACAAAATAAGAAATTAGGTGCATGCATGCAAGTTTAAATATATATTTAGTTTAGTCTGTTTAGAGAGGATAGATGGTAGCATGGTGTGAAGTTTTACAGAACTGGGATAGTTACACTATAAGTCAAGCCAGGAATTTCTTGTACGATTTATCACAAATAAAATAGCCATTATATTTTCTATCACTCTGTACCATTGTATACAAGCAATGCAATTGCAGAAACAGAGTTTATGAAATAAATAATGAAACCAGTAAAGTCACTCTGGTGTAGATTTTCCGTTCTCAGCTTTAAAGTCAGGATCAGTCAGCATCACTGTGTCTCCCTGTGGAACAAATACAGACTGAAAATAGCTGCAATAAATGCCCTTCCAAATACACCAATATCATGTTGCAAGACTTTAACACTTTTAAACAGTGTATTAAAAATGGTTCTGAACAATGAAATAACTACAAAGATGACAGCCTGGCTTGTTAATGACAAGGAACACCTGCTTTTATCTTTGACCAATCATTTGATGTCAGACTAACTCTTCTCTGGTCCTGGTCTGAATCTTATACCATCTGTGTATTTTCTTTGGAAAACTCCATATTTGCATACAGCAAAGGAGAGATGTGCTTTTCTATGAAAGGTAATTAATCATGTGTGTTAGATGGTGCAGTCAGGGGTTCAGGGCTAAGCTGGTGTACATCTATGAGGGAACTCCTTCCCAGGTGATGCATGGAGAGTGTTGATGAATCCTCCAAAACTGAGCAAGTCTTCCTTTCTTAGGTCCAGCTTGACACTGCTGCTACACAGTTACACTGGCTTGCTGAAATGGGGCCAGTCTGGGGTACCTAATCTGCTTTTCCTGCATCTGGCACTCAAAAAATCCTCAATTTAAATCAGGTTGAAAGCTGTTTTCTCTCAGATGGATATCCCATAAACATTAGTGAGTAAGACATTTGGAACTGGTTTTACGCACAGTACTTATTTTAGTCTCACTCTTCGGTACGTCTTCATTACATAACCACACCATGGCTTCACTGCTTCTATTTGTGCCTTACTCAGGCCAAGTTACTTCAAAAAGATGTCATTGCATGGAAAATTCCCACTGTTCCCCAAATGCATCACAATCTGTTTAATGTACACGAGTCTCATCACACAAATTTGTAAAACTGATTTGGTAACAATGACTTTTAATGCTAAATAATTGGGCACTGCAAGCTTACTGAGTTCAGCAGAAGAAAAAAAACAAACATGTATTTACAAAGACTTGTCCCTCTGATAGAAAGAAAAAGTATCTGTTAGTAAAAAACATTAAGTAACTGTTAGTAAAAAACATTAAAATTTAGATTAGGTTAACATTCCAATTTTACACCCTACAGAAAAACGTATCAAGAAATACTGAATAAAAGCCCTCTGTAACATATTTTCCAATGCCTTTACACTTGTCTATGAAATGTTACACTGGAGAAGTCATGCAGAGTGCTGCAAATAAATAGATTCACTTAAGTGTCTAATCATTAAGCAAACACTAAAAAATGTAAACAAGATAAATACAATAAGTTCCTCGGATCAAGCAATATAGGAATATTTTTTTTTGCTACCAAGACAGAAAATATTAACCTTCCTTCATGTGCCCCAATTTACCAGCAACTTATTCGCCTCTGCTTGGTGAAACAAATTAATGACTGCTCTGGGTTTTGTGAACATCTAAAAGCTAATAAGAAAATGTATAACCGCAGCAGTGTGGGCATGTGCATGTACACACACATGCTGCTTGATGGTCTTTGCACTAGCCAGCAAAGACTCAGGAACTGAGTGCACTAAATGGATAATATTACTGAGAGTAGCAAGAGCAGAGCTGAGGGAGAAGTAATCTGGCATATTGTGTGAGAAAATCACATTATTATCCAAAAGTAAATTGCTTTACTTGCCCAGTACACACAAACCCTATCCCTGGATAATCATCTTCACACTCAGATGCACTTCATAGCTTGTTTACCATGTTGCACTGATGTTTACTCCCTAAGTTTATTTGATGTTGGCCATTTGAAAACATTATGATTTAAATTAGTCCCTGTAACTAATGAACATATTGTTTCATGTGTGTTCCATAAGAACAAGGAAATAAAAATATTTTGGGTTAACATCATCTTTTTAGATCAAATTTAAGCATCTTGGAAAATAGAGAACAGAGTACAAAGACTTATTCCAACATAAGGAACATTATAAGGATTTTAAAGACTGTTCAGTCATCTTAAGTTCATGACTATTCCAGCAGAGATAAACCTGATATATATGAGGATTCTAAGACAAACTAATTGTTAAGTAGTAAGTGAGGCAGAAGAAACTATGAGGCAGCTCACTTACCAGCTCATAGTCCATGTTATCATGTCTGCAATATAAATGTCAAAGCACTAAAAAAACCTGCACTAATGAAGCACTAAAGAAAACAAGTTGTGCAATAAACAAGAAAAAAAGATAACAAAAATCCAATAGTGTTACATCTCAAATGTTGGACAGTTGACAGTTGCCACTCTCCAAAACTTTAACTATTCTACCTCTGAAGACTCGGGAAAGGAGTCTCATTTTTTCAAAACACATACCACTCCATTCTAAAATTTTAGTTTCCCTGAGTAAGGGAAACTTATACTGAGCTTAGCATAAGAGTAGAGAATAATATTGGATGTGAAATGTATGAAAGCAGAAAAAAAAAGAATATCAAAATTCTGCTCCAAAAGAAGAACAGAAGATGTAGTACTACAAAAAAAAAAAAAAAAAAAAAAACAAAAAAAAAAACCCTGTAAGTGGGGAGAAAAAAATGGTAGAGACTTAGACATGCTATTTGACCCTCTTGACCTTCCTAGTCAGCTCTGTATATTTATAGCATTGGAGCAATTTGGAAATACCTACATTCTGCCCGAAGTTTTGGCTTTGATATATTTGCTTATTTAAAAAGTAGGCATCTAAAAACACGATCAGCATTTTCCAGTTTGTGATGCACTGATATTTTCAATACCAGATTTTGTCTTAAGAAATATGTCTTTTAGAGAGTGCGAGCATACACATGGCAGGCTGTGGAATGCTCTACACAGATACTGTTTGGAGCAGACTGGGAGGAAGCCCTCAGGCTCTGCATCTGCTTGTGGCCTCATCTTGTCTCAAGATGAGGAGTAGACTATGATTTGGTAGAATCACCCTATTCATAAATCTTGGTGGTATCTAACTTGAGATACTAGCAGTTTCCAGTTTCACAAGTGTTATAAAAGTTAATGGAGGCAATTTCTGATCAGTGACTGCCATGAAAACTCTTGCATAAGAGCTTTCCACTCACATCCTATGTACCTAATTCTACATGCTTAAGACTTGAGAATGTACCATTAGATTCATTAAATCCGCTGTTGTTTTAAGATCTTTGCAATCTTGTTGGACATCAGTTGCTTAGTTTTCACCAATTCTCAGTGGCAAAACCTCGTGCCCATTCTCTCTTTACATACAGACAATAAACATGAAAACTCTAAAGTCAACCAAATATTCAAAATGTAGAAAGTTAAATTCTCCTAATCCTGTGCTTGAATAAAAAATAAAAACACCTCACAATAGCTCTTTAATATACAAAAGCCCTTGATTACAATTTCAGAGTCTGCTGTCTGCTTTTTTTTTTTTTTTTATTCTAGTTAGGCTTTCAATATTTTTAAAAATAAATTTCCCAGTTAGAGGTTTTTAAGTTTTGTATTTCATCATACCTTTGAAGTACATTAATGATAAATGACCATTCTACAGTATTTCAGAAAGCTGTTTATATCTTACTGATTAAAAACTTCAATTAATACACAATTTCTGGTGTCAAAACTGAAATCTTAGCCATGGTAAGTAAGGTGTGTGGCTTTAAACAAAATGGTAAACTTTAGTTTTAATAACTGAGCCTTATAATTTGGCTCCCATAAATGGTCTCATAATTTGGGACCAAGACGAAATTAGTAGCTAGCATGGAACAATTTCCTTCTTTGAGCTGAAGTTTGACTGCAGTCATACCTCTGCAGATAACTAACAGAGGCAAGTACCCATTGTCTAGGTGCTTGCAAGATCATTTTGGACAGAGAAATTTTATGGGACAAAGATAAGCAGACTTTTCTGCAAGAGCCAACATGAACATCATTGTGAGTTATTGAAGTAAAAAGAAGGAATAAATTCACAGTTATGTTGGGAAGGCTATCTATATTTTGACTTTTCCTCCATTGTGGCAGAGCTATGTTTCTAAGGGAAATTTCACCTACTATACTTCCTGAAACTCCCCAAAAAAATCTGTTTTCCTCTTTCTATGGCATGATTTTTCTCAATGCCAATAATGAGGTCATTTATTCAAAAATAAAATCGACCAAATAATTTCTATTGAGGTCTTTCTGTAATTTTGTTGGTATTATTGTGTTTTCAAAAGAGGTAAAACTACAAATATGCTTTCAGTTTTTGCCTCTTTGCTGAGATGTAAAGAAGCTGTGCCTGAAAAAGGACAACTTGCTGACCCTGACCTGTGGACAGCCAAGAATTCCTACCCAATTTCCACCTCTGGTGCACTGCCATGCTGCTACATACCAAGTAGTTGTCAGGTGGGAAGATTAGCACAGGTCAATGGATCCCTGTAAGCAAAAGAGATCCAGAAAAAGCTTCCCCCTGACATGCACTAGTGCAAGTGAAAAAAGACACATGCAAAATCCAGCAGTACTACTCTCCACAAATAAAACTTGTTATACAAAATGTTTAATTTGGCTGAGTGTATCTTAATCCATTTCTAATACCACAAATAACATTCTCATAGTCGATTATGGGGACAAACAGTTCTTTAATCAATTTAATAAACATAATCTTATTAAAGCAACTCTTGAGTCAACTGTAGACCATGTCCTCAATTAACCTGAGTTCTGAAATAACCAGCTAAATGATCAGACATCAAAGAGGCTGCTGAATTCAAACATAAGCCTTAGTGTTTGGATGGTGAGAGAAAGGAGAGAAAAAGGATTTTCTGGCAGATGCAGTTTAGCTGGTTTAGGTTGGTTTTGAATACAAATAAGCAGCAACATTAGCCACAGCTACCTGCAGGAATAAAATGTATCCTTAAAAAAAAAAACAAAACAAAACACAACCAACACCAGAACACATTAATTTGAATTACTACAGAGCTTCCCCTCTATCCCTAAAGTGAGTAGTTTTGTTACTTTACCCACAGATTTCTCAAGCTGTTGCAAAGGACTTTATATCTTTGAACAACAGAACTACTGGTCCTGTTTATTTTCCATTAAAGCCCTGCCCAAGGGGACAGGTTTACAGAAAGGATAACATAGGACAGAAAATAATGTCTTATTATGTTAAATAATTACTCAATTCACAGTCACTTCTTTTGAAGCCTTCCAAAGAAGTTTCCATTTTATTTTGGTTGCTTTGCAACATCAGAGGCATCCTCTGGTCTTTGGAGAGGGGATAATGCAAAACTTGTGAATGTCTACACATCTCCTCCCTGCTGCCCACCTGGCTAATGGCAGAGGAAACTGCATCCAGTAGGATTCGTATGGAGTCTCCCACAGCATTGCAATACCCTCTTTTCTGCCTAAAATTGCTTAAGATGAAAAGAGATAAGAACTCCAGTGGAGAAAAAGAATGTGGATTGCAATACTGCTTCTAAGTGTCCCACAGTTCCTGAGCTGAGAACAGCTCCATAAGGAGAACAGAGATGGCCCAAGTCATCTTTGTTCAAGAACTGATAGGCATTCTATCCACAAAGCAATTAAAATCTTCTTAAACTATTTCCACACTTTCCCCTCTTCTTCCAAATCCTAATCTGAACCACAAATTTGTGTATTTTTTTAAAAAGTTGGGATTACTTTTGATCAACTGAATTTCCTTACGTATTATAAATGCCTTTAGTTGTAAAGAAAGTAATTTTCAGATTACAGTCACAAAAAACTATCCTGAATATCTATTAGTACACATTTTAGTTTGCAGTTGCTTGCAAAAGAAGTCAGGGTTTGCACTGCTAAAGGGGAACACATGCAGGTGGTTGCAGCTTCCTGGTCAACCTGTGCTTTATTAGACCCTTACAAATGCATAAAGATTTTGCCTTTATTAGATATACAAAGAGGGTTAGATTTGGAGACAGAAAATCAAACATAAGCTTAATACTTATTTCTGCAAGCCAGTTTTACTAAATGCTTTAAAAAAAACCAAAACAAAACCGCTATTACAATTATGGTATCATGAAGGGAAACAGTAAACATTTTAAATTCTGAAGGCATGATCATTACCAAGGTTTAAAGAGGAGATCAGGGTCTAAGTCAGGCATTTCTAACAAGAACATCAACAAGGTTCATTAACTACCCTTACAGCTTTCTGAATATGATAATTCACATAAAAATGGATTTAGTGACATGAATTGCTCATTACTGTCGGTTTGTGTTTAGGTCCATAAAATATCATTGTAAATAAACACACTATCAATAAATTTTAAAAGTAATATTCTAAGGGGTAAGATGGATGAAGATTCCCACTATTAAGTATTGTGCATTTATATCTATGCATAGATACTGCTAAAACAATGCCCCGAGACAGGTGTTCTGTATTCATTAATCTTCATGTGGGTTGTGCTCTCTTAGATCACCTAATTTTATTTTGTGCCAGAAATTTTAGCCTCTGTTATTCTTTCCTGCACAGCTATTAAATTTTTTTGTTTGCCTTTTCCTTATTACCTCTTTCGAGGAGTTGCTACACTCCACAAAGTGTATATGGTTTAACTTAATGTTTTAATTCACTTTATCATTTTATCTTAATAACGTTTTAACTTAATGACATTAATATAATTTTAAACCAGTGTCAAGAAGACCATGAAATCTATGTAGGGATTCTAATTCAACTTTTGAAGCAGGCATAGGCCAGTTGAATTTAAGCACATTCAGAATATTTCCACAAATCACTAAAAAATAGGTAGAAGTGTTCCCAAAAAATACAGAGACTGCTGTAGATTAACAAAGGAAGCATCTTGGTCTGCTTCACTTTTTCAGGAGAAGAAATTTATCAAAAGGAACCAACAAAGCTCTTGTGCTTCTGATTCCAAGCTGGATCCAGGCCAAATATTTAGCAGCAAAATAATGCTTTAATAAATTAACTGATGAGGCAGAGGAAAGGTTTTTGAACAAACCAACTCCTTAGATATGAAAGGAAGTCAATCTACCCTTCAATGTGGTAAGAGACTGGAAACAGTGATTAATATTACTAATTAAAATCCAGAACAATTAGTATGTTTGAAAGAGCCAGCTATGGGAAGGCTATTAGTCCCCATGGGACTAAGAAAAATGTATTTTGTCATTGTCTCTAGAAAGATGAAAAGTTAAATTCGAGTTATTATATGGCAAACTAATGTGCAATCAAACAAATATTCCCACTGTTACTATCAGTAATATCTTTAAAATAGAATTTAGAGATGCAATTAACAATTTTATTAGCTATTTTAAAAGTAGTCTTTGCAGGATTGGTGTAAATTAAATGAAAGATAGGAATATTTTCTACAGAAAATATACTCTTTTTGCCAGAAGAAAACATAACCTCTTTCAGTTTTTGGTGTTAATTTTCTCCAGTGTGCAATACCTTCCTGGTTTCACGCATACACTTCCTACAATTTTTTTTTGCTTTGCTGAATAAAGGACCAATACAGTCTAGACATGCATATTGGACCTATGGGTTTTTTTCCTGTTTTTTCCATGTTATATAAATGTTTTAGTTTGACTCTGCATTTTTTGTTTTGACTTTGTAATATTGCCATACCTGCAATGAACAATTCATTAACAGAAAATATGTTTCTGCATGAACTGACTTCTCTTGCTCTTGTCTCCCTCTCAAAAGAAAACATTTAAGAATCTCACTTCATCTTCTCATTCCCTCTGCTACTTTCTCTCTTGCTGTCTTTTGTTTGATATGGTCTTTCTCAAATTGCCATCTTTTTCTCTATTCCATCATTGAAGGAATTCTATCATTCATTCTACCATCCCCTATTCAAATATTCGTATTTCTTTCCTTTCAGCTCACCGTTTCTGACTTAGATGCTATTCTGTTTTGTCCTTTAACTTTGGTCCCAAATGACAATGCCAACACTGGTTTCACTAAAAATAACTAAAACATCTAGACAGGCCAGATAGAGCCATGTTTCCTGATAAATAAGGCTTAAAGGATAAATAAGGATTGGGTCCCCACAACCACAAAGTTCAAGATGAAACCTAGTTAGGTAGAAGTAGTTTTTGAAACAGCAATACCCTGCTCTCAGAAATCTCTGTGGCTGGAGTAATATGGGTTACCCCAGACATGAATCACTAAAGGGGATTAAGTTGGACTCCTCCCAGAAGTAGTCAAGAACCAAACATTTCCAGAGGAAGACATTTCTCTTCTTCCTACATTTGAAATATTTAATCAGAAGATTCACTTCTTATTTCTTCTACAGCCATTACATGAATTCATGATCTACAAGTGTTTACTGAAAGGAAAAACTATAAGAAAATTCAAGGTAATAATTTTGTCATTTATACAAAATCTGCTTTGTTCTAAGCACAGAGTTGCCACAGGGCTGGAATTATGCCCCTTTTTTAAAAAATCCCTTACCCTATTAGCAACATAGATAGAAAAAATGTTATTAACAACATGACACAGAAAAAAATATAATTTCTTAATACCTGAAAGAGTCCTAGAAAAAGCAAAATTTTAATTAAAATTTAAAATGTTATGAATACTGTTAAAATTGTTTGTTTGCACAATCTATTTCAACTATACAAGACTGAAAGTAGCATTTATTACAATACAGTTTCAGGTAGCCATTTTCAGTGACACCCAGTTGGGCTAGTGATGTGCAAACAGACAAAAAGACTATTCTCTCTTCAAAGAGCTGATGTTTAACCTTGTTTAAAGAGAGTTATGTTGCTGTAAAAAATAAAAATACCGCACCATTTGATCTTGCACACATAAAGCAAGAAGCTAAACCAAGGAACAGTCATTAGAGACAGTTCATTGTAGTATGAAAAGCTTTTCTTCCCCACTGAGTTCCAGCAATTCAAGTGTTATGGCTAAAAACAAACACCAAAACAATCACCAGCCTCAAAGTCTGAGAGAAACCTTCAAGGCCCTACACCAAATGAGATACTTAAAACACACTTCTGCGCTAATGGTTCTAGTAGACAGAGTTAGAGGGGAAGGTAAGGAGGACTTCTCATACATGAGCATATTACATGAGAAACTGAGTGCTGTGTGAATTAAAGAGGGCCAGAAAAACAGAGACAGCACTTTATGGCATCTTCGTCTATTTCCAAAAATACACTGCAGACAAAGTTCTGTCGTAGACAAAGAGATCGAGTGCACCCTCAGCAAATTTGCAGATGACACCAAGCTGAGTGGTGCAGTGACACCCCTAAATGATGGGATGCCATCCAGAGGGACCTGGCCAAGCTCAAGTACTGGGCCCATGGGAATCTCATGTGGTTTAATAAGGCCAAGTACAAAGGTGCTGCACCTGGGTTTGGACAACCTCCATTATCAGTCCAGGTTGGGGATGAAGGGATCGAGAGCAGCCCTGTGAGAAGGACTTGGGGGTGCTGGTGGGTGAGAGGCTGGACATGACCTGGCCATGAGCACTCACAGCCCAGAAATCCAAACGTGTCCTGGGCTGCATCCAAAGCAGCGTGGGCAGCAGGGGAGGGAGGGGATTCTGCCCCTCTGCTGTGGTAAGACCTCACTGCAGTGTCCAGTTCTGGGGTCCCAGGACAGGAAGGACATGAACCTGGTGGAGCAAGTCCAGAAAAGGACCAACAAGATGATTAGAGGGTTGGAGCACCTCTCCTTTGAGGAAAACCTGAGAAAATTAGGTTTTTTCAGCTTGGAGCAGAGAAGGTTTCAGGGTGACCTAATTGTGGCCTTTCAATACCTGAAGGGAACTTACAGGAATGTTGGGGAAGGAGTATTACAACAACATGTAATGAAAGGATAAGGGGAAATGAGTTCAAATTGAAAGAGAGTAGTTTTAGATTAGATATTAGAAAAAAATTCTTTACAATGAAAGAGGCAAGGCACTGGCACAGGTTGCCCAGAAAGGTTGTGGATGGCCCTCCCTGGAATTGTTCAAGGACAGGCAGGATGGGGCTCTGAGGAACCTGGTTTAGTGGGAAGAGTCCATGCCTATGGCAAAGGGGTGGGAACTAGATGATCTTCAAGGTCTATTCCAAAGCAAACCATTCTATGGTTCTATGCCTCTATGATAATATTGTTAAAAAAAAGAAAAAAGGAAAAATAAAAAAGACAATTACACATAATTTCGCAATCAGAACACAAATATCTGCATTTTTCCCTCATTCCATGTGGTGAGGCAGAACTAGTAAAAGCATTTCATTTGCAAATATTACTGTAAACACACATGGTCAATTTCATATTCCTTCCAAATGGTATACTTAAAATATGTTAATGGCAATGCAACACAAATCCTTTAGTAGATGCTTTATGGTTAAATAATGAAACAGTATTTATTACATTGTTTGTTTATGAAAGCATTTCATGGTTTCCTTCCAAAGCTCCCACAATCAATTTGGACCAGCTAAATATTCCCTGTTTCTGAAAAGCAATACACCACCTCAGGTCCCAATAAAAGGTAGTCTAAACTGACATTAAATTCAGAATAAATTCCCACTGTACACAGCATGCCAATACCTATTTCTTTTTGCTACATTTTTTCAAAAAGCTGCTAATCTATTTTGGCCATTTGTGTTGAGAATAGAGCATTTATGAAAGTTTTCAATTCTATTTGGATTTAAGCTAGTGGTCTCAGCTTACATCATCCAGTGAAAACTTTGTACATCAAAAACCCTTTGTAGATCAGAACCTAAATTTACCATAAGGCCTCTCTTAACAAGAAATTGTTTGACTCTGTGCCTAGTGTGCCAAAAATGGAGTACAACTCTACATATACTTTTTTCCTCTCAATACAACTGGAATACAGTCATTGACTTCACCAGATCAAACACAGATGTCCAGACATAAAAGTCACTCAGTCATGTGATGCTCTGCCTTTCAAATAAGACATAAATGAAAGTACAAGTTAAACAAGTTAGGTCATGCATGAATTAAGTGGGAAAATTCACTGTGAAAAATGGGTCCCAAGATTAGGGCTCTTAACATCTAATCTCTTAGAGAAGAATTCTGAATAAGAATCATAATTTAACCATTTAGACAAGAAGCTATCAGTAAGTATGTATAACAGTCACAGGCTTGTTTGTTATTTAGTACCTATTAGAGTTGTATTTGAAGTTTTATTGGAAAAAAATTAGATAATTTATATTTTCTCTCTGCCTACTCAGGAAAGGAAAAATTTTGATATGTTTTAGTGCTATAAAATTTCAAAATCTATCTCAAGATGTTTTTTTTTCCAGTCTTGTACTTTGCAGAAAGACTGCACATGGCCATTTTTGATA
This sequence comes from Promerops cafer, assembly GCA_013398275.1. Taxonomy (NCBI): domain Eukaryota; kingdom Metazoa; phylum Chordata; class Aves; order Passeriformes; family Nectariniidae; genus Promerops; species Promerops cafer. The sequence continues at coordinate 680,193 of VZSE01006750.1, forward strand.
AGCATGGATATTAGAGTCCACTGTTCCCCCGATAAGAATTACATTAAGAAACCAGTCAAGGCAATGGAGATGACTCCACCCACTGCACTGAGCAATTCTGGAGGAAAGGTGAAAGCCATCCTTTGCACCAGCTCTGCACACTGGCTTTGGACTTTGCACTTTCATAACAGATATCAAACTCTTCCCTTCAAACCAGCATCCAGATAAGGCGAGTTTTGAGAGCCAGAAGCTGAACCTTAGATGTTCAGCAACTTAAAGGGTGACAATTTTTTCTTCACTTGAAATTACACCAAAAAAACAGTGTTGTTGCAAGTGACAGAAAGCAGTTAGACTTAAGAGCAAACCCTGTATCTCACAGCTCTGTCCAGCTTCCACTTATCAGCTTAATCGTATTTACTTTGTGCAAGCTCACTGGCACGGAAATAGCAGCATACCTGCACTGCAGATTAACAACACAGAGATCACCTTCAATGGTGGCTGCAGCTAAAGAGTTAATTGTGTGTGGATGTCAATCATCATCAGTCAGTCAATCATGCAGCTAATTCCTTCAGGGGTCACAGTTGCAACAAGGACAGCAGTTGACAGGAGAGCTGACAGACTGAGAATCCTACCACCTAGGTAACAGTTTATGCATACCAAGTCACTCATTACACAAACAGATGGCATAGTCCATTCAGCACAGGGTAAGCCCTTGGGCATTTTTGACATTTTAACCAAAACAATCCTTTGAAGAACAGGGTGAAAAAAAAAGTCTCCATTTTTGTACTGTCACTGCATTCAATTTACCACAGCAAAATGCTTTTGTCTTCCTACCTCTCGTTCCTCCCTTCACCACAACTGTCTTTTGCCAGCAAGAAATGAGAATAAAATGAATGCAATTCAGATTTTTTAAAATGTTATTTATTTAATTGACATACAAATTTATGCAAGGATACATACAAATGGCCTGCATTCTGTCACTGCTTTAGAAGAGATAAAAACCTTTGCACAGCTATAACTTTGAAGACAACTCCTAAATAGACAGACAACCACCTGCTTTCATAAGAATGATATTTTTTACTTAAGATTATGTCTTATTATAAAATGAGCCTAAAATTCATAGTAGAACAGGATAGCTCCAAATATTTTTGTTTACTTCCCAAGGGAAAAAAAAAAAGTGAGAAATCATTGGAAAGGGGTACGAACTAGAGAAACATTGAAAACTAAGTCGGAACAAACCCTTTGAAGACCCTAGTGCAAAAGAAAGAAGTCCATAGGACAATGAGAAATAAATGCCCTTGTATATATTTAGGAACTGATTGGCAGAAGGTGGATAGACATTACCTGGATCACTGGTAATTACCTGGATCACCTGCTAACTCAAAGCCACCAGTATACAAGCTATGGGAATTAAATATTTAATGTACAATACCACAAGACAGTTTCCAGCAGCGCAGTAATTCTCTTCAACAACTGGCATAATATCCAAACCAACAAACTAAAGCAGTACAAGAAAGGGGAAGGACACTGCTGTCCTAAGCCTTGCAGTCTCTAGGCTGTTCTTCTGGAAAAGAGAGCACATGACTCACAAACCAGCCAGAGAAATGAATGAATATCCGTTACTCCCTGGAAATTTCAGTCAGCTTTCAATCTATCCATTTTTCTAAATCTGAGTATAGAAGGAAGACTGGTTGGTTGGTTGGTTGGTTGGTTGGTTGGTTGGTTGGTTGGTTGGTTGGTTTGTTGGTTGGTTGGTTGGTTTTGGATTTTTTTCTGTTGAGTGGAAGCTACTGCCCAATGAAAACTTTGGCCTATCTCAGGTATTTCGGGGAAAAGTGTAAACATCTACAGGAGTCAATATATGTCTTTAGAGAAGGAAAAGTTCTATGCTACTTCTGTAGTTGACCTTAGAAGGTCCAAATGAAGTAAATAGCATAAAGATAGTGCCAAAAATGTAATCAACAAGAATAGATCAAGTTCCCTTTTTTTCCCCCACCATTAGCTTGATATCAGGACTATTTCAAAGTGCTTTTGTTGGCTGCAGAGACAGTGATTTCAGAAATAGCTCAAATCATTCATTAGCTTCATATTGTGCCGCTACTGAAGAAAAATACTTCAAATTGTCTTGGATTGCTCTTCATATTTTCCTCACTTCCATCAGATTAATTATAGCTATGGGGTTTTTTTATGTTCTATTTTCTGCTATACCAGCTAGAGATAAAACACCATATTGCATTCGTGGACTTTCTGCCTTCAGAGAGCTATATACAAATACCAGTTCCAGCCAACAGGACTGCTGTGCAGTGTGAGCTAAAGGCAGTTGCATGATTTAGTTATTTGCTTAGTTCTCCAATATTATAACCCTGTCACCTTAAAATGAGACTATTATAGCAGTCTGCAAGTGAAGGACTGACCTTCAAACTGCTACAGTTTCTATAAAGGTTATATATATGATTCAGATAAAGAGTTAATAAATGTCTAATCAAGTTATATAAGCAGGTGGCAGATATACCTGAGACAAGTGTAATATCCAGTTAAAAGGTGGCTAACAGCATGGTATCGGCAGTGATTCATACCTGGAATAGTGATGTTGAAGGTTTACGTTCAGAAAGATTTAAAGTCTTTGCTTCTAATTGTTTCAACTTAAATGTTCCAAAGAGTGAAAATAAACTCTAAAGAAAACAGACAAAAAAAAATTACTAAAATTCCCAAATGAAATTAGATATCCCAGATTAAATGCAAATTATGAGCCACAGTTGCTATCAAAAGTGAAAAAAGACAACACATTGAACCATAGTATCAGTTTTCATCAGCCAGTGCTTATATGTACAAAATAATATGCAGAGCATGGAAACTTTCTTCTGGAAATTCAGCCAAGAAAATCCCCTACAAAACGAATATTTTTGGTTGCTAGAAATCACTTTTTTCCTCTTGTGCAGTTTTGGTCTGATTTGGATCCAAACCAGTTATTAAAAAAAAAAAAAAAATCTGATGAACCAGAAACTCTCAGAACTCTTCATCTGTAACGTCAAATTGATGAACCCATCAGATCCCCTACCTATAACCACAAAAAAAGTTGAAGAAAACTTTGACTTTACAGATCATCTGCTGAAGGTTCCTATGGATAGTTTCATCAGCAGATTGCCTCAGACAAGGAACAGAATATTTCTCAGTTTTGTTGCAACAAGGTGGACCCTCCAGGTCATTCCCCCAGAGCCAGTGATATGACAATCAACAGATAAATGAACAGCAGCACCCCTTCAGAAACTCAAAACAACAACAACAAATCTTCTGAGATTTCAGCACTCAAAGAAGACAAGTAAAATTGGGAGAATTGTTATCTATTTCAAGAGAAAGATCAAATCTCCAAATAAAGATGCTCTTCATTAGGTTCAGTCCTGCCTCCTTGAAGCATAATTGTCCAATCTCATCTCCAAAACAGCAAAAGAGCTTCTGATGGATCTATATGCAGTAATGTTCTGCCTTTCCAAATGTATTTCAAAGATAATCCCCTCTCTAAAGAAATGTTCTGAGAAATTATTTAAGCATTCCCCTAATTAAAGACACCTCTCTACTGATTTTTCTTAGTTCTTACTTAGCTTACACCTGCATTGGTGCTGCATCCACATTTTAAAAGGAGAAAAAGTGGGGGTTTTTTGATATACCATACCTTAAATAAATTATAAAAAGCATGGTTTTTTTCCTATCCAGACTTTCAGACTTTATTTTTGAACCCTGTTCTATCACCTTCCCCCTTACTGACTTCTAATGCAACTTTTTCCTGCTGGGGTACCCAGGGTTCAGCCTCCTGGAGGGAGGCACAAAGAGATGTATGTGGTGTGTTTGTTTGCTTACTTCATGCTTACCTTCACCAAGGCACATTAGTGTGAGGATAGATGTGGCTTTAGATGCATCTGGATGTGCTCACTGTATATTTTGTGTGTCATGATTATAAAACAGGAATGCTCAAATATCCATCAGGAACAGCAATTGTCAGGTAGGCCAAAGAAGTGTCTTGGCAGAAAATATCAGCTAGAAGTAAACCAAAAGAACTGTGCAATCACTGACTTTTCCATTTGATTTACTTTAAAACAAGAATCAATATGTCCTTAAGAGATAAAAGTCAGTAGAACAGAAGTTCTCTGGAAAAATATTTGAGAAAAGGCTTCTCCCTTTACCTAGCTCATAGAGAATATTCTCCAGTCTTTGGAATTCTGGTCAAGATGGGAGGCTAAACTAAAATACATTCTAAGATTCTGCCTCTGAAGTGTTATTTTTGTCCAAAATTAGGGGTATACAAGAAGTGACAACCTTGTAAAAAAGAAAAAAGTTTTGCTTTAAACCTTTCAATATGTAACATTTCTTCACATTAAATCTTTAATTAAACAGCAACTTGCTTTCTTTGAAGTTTGCAAAATGATTTCATGTTTACAAATTTTAGAATTCAGGGAGGGGAGGAAGGAAAAGAAAAAAGCTATGCGGTGCTATCTGTAGTAAATTCACACCCAGCACTAAACATAAAAAGGGAAAGCAGTTTAACTAGTACAAAAAAGAAGTGCAGTTGGAACCCAAAAGAAGTTTTCATAATTACGGGGATGATATTTACTTTTCAGAATTGGATAAGAAATCAAGAAAAAAAAATAGAAAAAAAAAAGAATAAAGAGAATAGAAAAAAACAAGTTCTGCTGGATTCATTTTGATATACTAACCTTGCCAATAAAAATGTTTAAACCTCAGTTACAACTCCCTGGGGAATGGCAGCTATTATCCCCTATTGAGTTGGTGCTTACCATACAGAGTCTGAACAATTCATACAGAAAAATAAACCATAACGTTCCTGTTTATTATTACTTTAGCTGAGAGGTGCTGACATTAAACAGTTCTGCACTGCTGCTATAAATCAGCATGCTGTGGATGTTCTCAGCATGGGACTAGGGCTCCCTGGTAACAGCTCTCATCAAGGCAACCAGCTGTCAGAATTCTTCAAATTAAACTGTTATTACTGCAGTATTCATTAGTCAGTTACTGACTATTAAGATATTTTTATATCTGAGCCATTGACATTGGATATTGCTTTTTAATATGCAAGTTATATATAAACATGATTAAGTGGTTCATGTGGGGTTGACAGTTTCTATTACAGCTTGATCTCCCCTTTGTAGGGACTATGGTGTTGAAGATAACATCCTGGTCTATACTTAAATTAATTTTCTATTTAAAAGTCTTGTATTTCTGCTGTGATTGATAAGCTGTTTCACTAAGTGCCACATTCATGTTGCAGAGGTATAACACAATACAAAAAGGATGTGCAATAGATTGTTTTGACCATAACATAGAGAAACAAAGATTGGTAATTTTAATTGCATTGCTGTCCATAGCAGCTTCTGGTCATTTTGTTTATGTAATACCCATGTACCTGTGGTTGCAACAAAGAGGAGATTCCAATTTTTTAATACATGCTTTAGTTGTTTAATTATTTTGTGTTACAATAGAACTTATTTTAAGTAGGACCATTCTTAACATTTCAACAAGTTGGGGATTTTTTTCTAAACCATTGATTTAAAAATACCTAAAAGCCTTTTGATATTGGTTATTTCTCTTGCTTCCAAATAAAGATGTGAAATTTTAAGTTTTCCCACCTTTCTCTGCATTTGCATGTTTTGGATGTATTTTCTATGCTGGTAATTGTGTTTGAATCTCAGACATATCTACTTTGTTTTCAGAATATGTTTTTGGATAAATCTCCACTTCTAGCCAAAATATTGGTTTGATCCTGTTTCAAACTGTGCTCCCTTTTCCATGCTATGTGGACATTTGTGAATCACTGCAGAATTTACACATCCCGACTTTAGGGCTTTGTTTCCTTGGCAGAGGTTTAAGCTTTAAGCCTAGAAAAGTCAGTTTTGCTAGCAAGTGTTGGCAAGCACAGGAGAGAACTACTCTTACAATTCTGAATGTCTCTAAACAAAGCTTTCCCCACTAATTCATCTCCAGGAACTGATTCAATGCAAGCAGTAACTAAGGCAGCACAGCGTGTGTATTTCACTGCATCATGTGAAACACTTCAAAGCTGTTCCTAACAAGGACCATATCATAAACTTACAGAGCAACCCTCTGATAAAAACTTTTCTATTGGTACAGATAGAAACCTGGGAAAAAGCCTCCTACTACAAGTTTCACAACAGTGAAAATAAAAGCAGAATCTTATCCATCATCTTATTCACTGGGTATGCATAATCCCTAGCTCCGTGAACTTACTCACATGCACCTGGAAATAAATGCTCTCTGTGGTTGGTTTGGGGCAGCCCAAAGAGCATTTTCTTCTTCTCCTCACTTAGCTCCAACCACACACCAAAGCTTCAGAAGAAGCAAAAAACCCTAGGAAATCTCGTGACCATATTTTCCCTAGAGGAAATCTACCATTACTGAAATTGATAGAATTACTAACATCAAAACCTAATCAATAGTCCTGAAAATTCTTGTAATAGAAAAAACTCAGAGAAAATATCTTTCCAGAATGTTTTATAGAGGAGTGCTTACATAAAGTTCTTGGATTACTTGAAAGAACCAATATGCCTCTGTGGTCATTAAAGTCCCTCGGTACATGAGACAATAAAGATATTTGTACTTTAATCACTCTTTTATAGGAGGTTAACCATACAGCAAATCAAGGAGATCAGATTCTTATTTTCTTCCTCCGCCACTCCCCAACTTTTGACAGTTAAACCCTGGAAACAGTAAAAAAGAGAGGATTAGAAAAAATTATCCCAGGAAATAAAAAGTCAAGATATGTTTTACGCATCAAAACCTCCACATGAGTTATGTCACCTAAGATTTTTTAAAGGAGTCTCCTCTTCCTTAAGGAGTTTAGCTTTCTGAACATCTCTGAAAATGGGTTGAGAGAAGCAATGTTTAATCACTCTTGGGGCAGAGACATGGACACTTTCTCTTGCAGTTATGCTGGTGTATGCCCGTTTGGATTGGGGTGCTTCCATCCCCTCTCAAATTACTAAGGCTATCTGCTCAGTTATCTTGAGGTGGCGCAGATTTCCTTTAGTACAAACGTCACATAAAACCAGGGCCACTTAATTATGTCTAACTCCATTGTCCATAGCTACTGGAAATTAAAATAAAAATAATTTTAAACTGCTCCATTAAATTTCACACAGACCTCACAAACTTGTCAATTTTCAGTTGTTTTTAAACATTGTCAAAATGCCCCTTGGCCACAGGCAGTGAAAACTATGATTATAACACTGAAGTTTCAGCAGCACACTAAGTAAGAAATAAAAGAAATTTTTTACATAGCTTAGAAGAGATGGGGACCTGAAGCCTTAAACTGGAAGGAAAAAAAAGTCTAACATACAGGGTAAAAAGCTGTATCCAGGTAGTTTGGATTCAGAATAGAAGTTTACCCCACTGGGAGCAAGTGTACTGCCAGCGAGCCACACATGCATGATGAATGAGACAGTAAAAATGTGCTTATGGAAGTGTGATGACAGTTCTGTGTCCATAAGACATACATCTCCAAGGTACACTTGTGCATCTGTTATATATTTTGGTATTGTTTCTTCTTCAGCTTCAAGTCATTTGAGAAGGTGAGAATATATGCCCAAAAGGCCATAAAGAGAGAAAAGTTAGCAGATACCATAAGGCGACAACATGAGTGGCTAGAAAGATTTGTCATCAGGAAGAGCAAAAAAATATTGTAAACACCATAGAAGACTCTGCAGTGGGGGAAGGCAGCTCTGCCACTCACTTTCCGATTACATCAAGGGTGAGTTATATTTTCCTCCTTATTGTGCATCTCCAACAACTCAGTAATTGTAATACAAGAGAGCCTGGTGATTTTTTTGACATGCAGTAATGTCCTCTCCAGTGAGGACTTTTCTTTGTTTTTTCTCATTACTGTAGGGACAGAAAAAAAACGGAACAGAAGTCTGTATTTCCTCAGCTAGAATAGGCAGGTGCAAATAGGAGTAGAAGGGGAAGAAAACATGCAAGAAACTGCATCCCTCCCAACAACCAAATGAAAGTGTTTCAATACACTGCATGTTGCTATTATGCAGCATTTTATGATGGTTATACAAACTCTTAAGTTTTACTAACAAAATTTGCCCCTAGGGCTTACAGTATTCAATATTTTGTGACTCTCAGGCCTGCATGACCCCTTCTTTTCATACAAATGAGTGAGTTAGTTGTTTTCTACTTTCTGCTTTGAAGATAGCAAATATATGAAGAGCAACAACCAGTACTATGCTGTGAAGTTCATCTGAAGCAACTGGAAAGAAGATCTTGGTCTCAAGAGCTTAAGCAGAAGCTGCTACAAGAAATGAAAATTTAGATCAAATGATACACATGAAAGGATTTCAAAAAGAAAGAGAACATGACAACAGAAACTCCCAGCAAAATGACACTCCAGATGCATGGAATGTTTAACAACATAAAGAATGGAAAGTTCTGTAGACATTACTAAGCAAAAGACATTCTTTGAAGCTAGGCAGTATGCTGTAACAGTGCTAAAGAGCCATATTCCTCCATGAGGAAAATTAGCATGCAGGGCACACCCAGGGCCTCAAAAGGCATGCCGTATCATTACATCACACTAGATGCTAGTTAAAAATAAAATTGAACTTGTGTACAAAATAGGTAGCTGCCCTAGGACAAAGAATTGGTCTAGCCACAGGTGACTATGACATCTTTTTTCCCGCCTGAAGCCTTTTTCCTTGCCTTAGCAGTAAGTGAAGCAAAGTTTCTGTGGCTCCAACAGATCATGCCTTTACTGATAAAGTTTCATCAGCCTGAGCAGAACTATGACAAATGCTGTCAGTGCTGTACAAAATAACCATACCGTGCTAAATAGTCAGATCCATTAAGTTAGTGTATAAAGGAGTCAGCTGTTATTCAGTCCTCTTCATGCTAAATAAATGCAGCATGTCAAAATAAGCTCCCCCACTGCCTAGGCAGTGAAACAATTTAGGAACAATATTCAAACACTTAATTTTATGGGGGTTTAAACCAGAAAGAAATAGATGCATTTTGGCAACTTTCAGGCTAGATTTGTGTTCCAAGGTACTCACAAAAAGCCAATACTACTTTAAGACAGCTTATGTACTCCAGCTGCCAAAAGGAAACCCCAAAACTTTTCTACAAATTTTATTTGCAGATATGGGAATTTAAAATCAAGCACAGGTTAAGAACAGCCACCATTTTTACCACAGCTGCTTCAATGTCTTAATGCATACCACATGGCCAATAAATATGAAAAGAAATTGGCAACTCTTTTACGCCACATTCACTTTCCCCTTCTCACGTTTGGCAGAGCTTCTTCTCTCCTGGAAAGCAAGCCGTAATTCTCTATTGTTGTGAAGAAGCTGAAAATATAAACATTAGCCTTCTCCTTCATCAGTTAAGACAAGGCAGCAGAAAACAGTACTGCTAATTGGGAGATGCAAAGCAGAGAATAAGTCAACCAGCAAAGTGACTGGATTCCTGTGATGTTTATAGGAACAGTGAGGGGAAGAATTTTCTTCTAAATGTTAAAAAACTCCTTTTCACACATGCTTTCTAGTGATTCTTTTACTGACGTAAAATAGTCTTCAGAACTGGACAGACTATACCCCACTGCAGATTTCAGGTATTTTCAGGGAAACTATATACTCAGTGAAAAAAAACTGTAAAATTATTGCTCTTTGTGCAGAATATTAGCAGGTAGCACTGTGATTAAATTCAGTGTGTTCTCACAAATTGGATCTAAATGTTTCAATTACAGATACTAATTTTGAAAAAAAAAAATATAGCCTAACTATTATACTAAGGCCTGCAAGACCATCTTTCTACTTTTATAAGCTATGAAAAACACAGATGGCAATAGTCTTCAGGAAACTAAATAACAGTTTTGCTATAATGAAGTGTTAGAGGAGGTCATGTTGAGAAAAAACACTTTAGATAAGCCAGCAGCAGTTCCAATGGTCACTGAGGGAACCTGGCAACCAGATGTGTGAAGTTACACACCCTCAAAGGGCTAGTTGATTAGAGAAGAAAGAATGGGATTAGTACAAGAATTGAACACGTGGTCTTTGTAGAACAAAAAATAATTTTGTCCACCAAAGAAAAAAAAGGAAAAGCATATCACATCAATGACAGGATTTGTCTGATATATAAAATACAGAGAAAAGAACATTCCTGACCTCTTTTAAGCCTATGTGAGACATAATGGAGATAGAAGGGCAGTGAAAGATGGCTGTGGTTTATTGTCAATACTAAACAACAAAAAGTTACATTCTTTCCAAAGTAGGGAGGAAAAGGAAATCTCTGTCTTGGCTATCAACAAGATTGGTGAAAATGTATTTATGATGTAGCTGGGGTTTCAGAATTCATGTGTCTACGTCATCTTGTGTATGCATCCAAAAAACTTGAAAATATTTCACCTAAGCTGAACAAGGCCAGCGAGTTTTACTATGTCAGCAAATTCTCTTTATCAAGAACTGTAAAAGTTTTTCTCCTCATTCACAGACTGGACTAGAAGATAAGGTTTTTCCCTACTTCCTTGTAGTTCCTTCTAGAGCAACTCAGTAAGTTAGCATTAAAGTCATGATAAAAACAAAAATTGTTTGACAAAAACTACAGAGCATTGACACATACTGATTGCACAGTCATGTTAAAAAAAGTGATCACCAAAGGAGCTCAGTTTTGTTATATTTTTAACTTGTGCCTCTGTGCAGATTTCATGGATTCCAGTAACATATCCACTACTATTACTATTTCCTTTGTGATGGAACAGTTTACTGGGAAAAGCTGGCTTGTGCTGGAGAAGCTATCGACCAAGAATTCTCAGGGCAGCTTACATGACGAAGTTGCTGCCACATCTGCATCTCATGGTGCCACTCCTGCTTCATGGCATGTTCAGCTAAAACAGCATGGATTTTCTAAATTTAAGCTTTATAATAGTGGTCGGTGTTGTGGGTGAACCAGATTTCTGATTATCAAAACAACTAAAGTTTCATAGAAAAGAAAAAGTGAAGTGAAGTGAATTTTCTTTGACAAGAAAATGCAAAGCAAAATGATTATTTTATTTCAGGGCTGTTAATCCCCTCACTACCTAAATTTCCTTAATTTTAGGTACTGTTCCTTTTTACTCTGCTAGATAAAGCACAAAAAAGCAAGTCTGCAGCATATATTTTTACATGACGCTATCTACTGCTTAGGAAATTTCTATTTTAATCTGAAAAAGTAAGCTAGAAAGTAATTGATGGCAACGTTTGATTTAGTTAATAACTAAATGGAGAAGAAACAGTGTGAGTTTTTCAGAGCTATTTTAAACAGCATTGACAACATGCTGATCTCATTGACATCAAATCATATTTCCTAGAAAATATTCCAAAGTTAGGATTTCATCTAGACTTTTAATACTTCACAAGGTTAGGAACCTGTTCCTTACAGTTCATCGCTTGGGGATGTGTGAGTACTCATTTTCAAAGAAACAGTTTATCTTCTTACAGACGTCTATATATGCCTCCCGTCTGTTTGGCTGTTTAAATGTAGTCATTCTCGGATGACTGCTTAGGACTCTCTGCTGGGCTCACAGTAAGTGAAATCTAATTGAAGCCAAATGATTGGCAATTGATTCTGTGTAACCCAGAGCCATTTGTTCAGTTCTGGCTGACACGGGGTAGCAGCCTTTCTTCCTCATGTAACAGTGGAGCAAAGAGGGTGGGGGCAAGAGGTAGAGAAGGACCGGAGTCACAACCTTCTGAGCTTCCTCAAAGTGTGAGAATACTATATTCATCAAACACCTTATATTTGAAATATAAGGCAGTAACCACAGGGAAAACGAGCCCTCTGTATAATCTCTGTGCTGCTTCCATGAAGATTGACTGTGACTTAAAATAGCTGGAGGTTATTAACCCTGTAAATCTTTCTGAAAGAGATTTCAGTCGTGTTCAGAAAAATCAGCATATTATATATCTGACATAAATTACAGACTTTCAGGTTATATTTGAATAATTAAATCATTTATTATAGCTCAAATGATAAATCTGACCTTACAACCCACAAATCCCCCTCCCTGCCCACCACAAGAAAATCTGTAACCATTTGAAAAAGTCCCTCTAGCCCCCCAGTTCGACAAACTGATTTTTCTCTTGGAATATTTTAAAGTTAATTGAACATTTTTAATTGATTTGCAAGAGTGAATCATTTTTGTGTGGAGAATGTTACGGATAAATAAAAAATTCATCTACAGTATTTGTAATAATTGGAAAAACCTTATGACTTTTCACTATAACAGTACTTCTAATTTTTGCCAAGGCTTTAACCTGATGATACTTAAGTATGAAATAAGCCTTGCAACTGTCTACATTGTCTGTTCATTGTCTACATTGTTACTCTCTTATGAGCAATGAGGTCCTCAGAGGACTCAGGGTTGAGGTGTGAATTAAACACAAACGTTTTAATGAAAGACACAATGTTGATTATAGCAATAATATACAACTGAAGGAAGGCTAGAAACTTTGTATCTAAATAATTTATCTTGAGCCGAGGTCACAGTAAGCGTTGTTACTTTAGTGAAAAAAATAACTAGGTGATGTCCTGGAGCCTGTGAGATTAGAAGGGTGTAAAAATTCCTCCAGATATGAGGTCCTGAGATTCTCCCATTTGCTACCCATGCCATTTCACTTTTCTCCCCTGGAAAAAGTTGGAGGGAAAATATAAAGAAACATCTAAAGGTGTTATGATGAGCATAAGAGATACTGATAGAAAAAAAAAGGTCTAATTCACTGCAGGTTCTCCCCTTCTATTGTTTCTGATTCAACTAGAATAACTGAAACATATAGTGTCTAGCTATAGTTTAAATCCCAAAAAAGTAATTTTCATACACTCTTTTGTACTGCAATGTTATATAATTTGTATGAAGAAGGATTTTAGGATTATGATGCAGAATCTTATGAAACAATCAAAACCGTAAGGATACTGAAACATCAATTGGACTAATAAAATCAAGTTGCTTACACATTCCATTTTATTTTCTAGTAAATAATAGATAGAACATGTCTTGGACCTGCCCTTATGGAAATTTCTAAACTTTTAATGCAAACCTAATTTAGAAGAAACTTGAAATGTAATTCAACAATTGGCTGAGATAGTGCAAAACTCGCCACAAGTTTTTCAGAGGAACAAATATGTGGAAAATATAGTCTAAACTCATTACATTTTATTGGAGTTTTCAGAACTTACTTTTTGATACATGCAGATTCTTATTTCCTATTTCAAAGTTTTTTTTAGAGAAGACAAACTTGGAATGAAATAAGTATAGGGAAATGCATATAAGGAGAGCTCATGCTCAATAAGCAGAAAATTCATAAGCAGAAAATTTTTCACAAGAAAGGAGGTTGCCAAAATTCAAAGTATAAACAGCAAAAATAAACACCACTTAATTGCGTATGAGTCTTCACACTACTGAGAAGGTAAAAGAATATGACAATTACAGATAAGACTGAATTTTACACACTTCCATACAGTACAAATATGGATTTTTTAAAGATGTGACCTGTCTTTACAAGCTGAGTACTGAGGAGTCATCAGCTGCGTTAACTCTAACTTTAACATCTTGCTTCGACCCCCAAACTTCTTGTTTCTTGTCTTTTAATTAAAAGCATAGAGGAGACTTAAATGCCTGGACGAGGTTTTTTGGTTGCCTAAATACAAAGTAGATATAACATCGAAGCTGCAGGTCTTGTATTAAATAATTAATACTAGTATTTTGGACTCAGCTCTCTTAACTGCATGCAAATTTGTTTCATTTTCCACCATACTAGAGCTAACTGTGAAATCTATCACACAGCAGAAATGTGGAAAACGTAGATGAAAAACAATGAAGGACTTGATGTGTAGCAGAAGTAATCACTGTGAATTATCAGAGTGGATAACGCTTCAAAAATCAGTAAAGGAAAAATGTTACTCTTTTTAAGTGTCATATTACAACAATGTTTTGCTGAAAACTGTTGTCTGCATCCAATTTAGGAAGGCATCTGCTCATGTTTGCTTAAAACAAAAGGGTGGTTGACTTAATGAATTATTTACAGGCATGCAATATGGCAACAGTATCATTATGAACTCTCTCCTAAGATCTCCTCTGGCTACTCCTGGCAGGGTGTCAATTTGCTTGTTTTTATGGTAGGTGCAAGAAATTATGGAGCTATTCTCTGAAATGAGGTTCTGCTATTCTACTCACTAAATGTTAAGAAAGTCAGTGAACAAATCACACCACTACATTGCTTGGAAAAGGTTTATTTCTTACTAAAAGAACAGTGTTCACAAGCACAATTTTAAACAAAAATTTTCAAAGTAGGTGTGCAGAGATTTACCACAAAGAGGTAGTTTCCCAAGACAACCAAGTCTTAGAACGTATTTCTGATAGTAACAACAGATCACGAGTATCTTTTAAGAGGAACATTTTAAACATAAGGATAATTTTTCATGTACTTTCCTTATTCTGCATCAGCATAGCAAGGGCCTACCTGGAAGTCACACCAGCATTATGTAATTACAGAAATCAGGGGAACAGCTCTTTGGCAGCAAGAATTCAGAAGTATGAGGATTTCTTCTGAAAGGCAACGTATACAACTTTCAAACCACTTGGGTAAATAAAATTTCAAGACCTCCTTTTAGAGAGGCCACAGTGCCACTTAATTTCAAAGAATAAGTTAGGGAAAAAAGGGCATAATGAAAGTATCCCACAGTTGCATGAACCTACCAAAGAGTTACTAACAAAGCACTGCAAAAACAGAAGAGAAGAATCAAGTGGGGATTCCCCAAAGCTCCACTCCCAATCTCATACTATTTCAGTCACTAATGACCTAGATAATGGAGTAGAGCTTAATTAGTACATTTGGAGATGACACCAGGCTAAAAGCAGTGGCAAGTGCTGGAGGGCAACTTAAGAATACAAAATTATTCTGACAAACTGGATAAATAGTCAGGGGGGAAAAAAAAGGCAAAAAGAAAAAAAGAGAAGGATTACAGAATATTATTCTTGGTAAGAATAGTCACTCAAATGTGGGACAGGGAACAACTTCTCAGTGACAGTACTGCACCGATAGGCAGGTTCTGCTTAAGCATAAGCAGAACATGAATCCACAGTGTTCTGTCACTGCAAGGAAAACACTTAAATTATCAGGATGCACAATCTATATGGATGACTACAGAGAAGAGATATAACACCACTGTTTAGTACTGTCACTCTCTTAGCTCTGCTTACCTCACTCCAAGGAGAGATATCTTTCTAACTGCCTCCAACTGATCTGCAAAAGAAGCCTAAAAAACATGGCTCAGAAAGAATAAATTAATTGTACTGCTTTTTCTTGAGGAGCAAAAGAAAAGGAGAAGGAGAAGGGAAGAAGAGACCAAATCTTCAAACCTTTGCATACTGAAGTAGTTTTCATGTACATGAATAATCTAGTTTAAAATTAATATTGCATTTATTCAAGTAATTTCAAAAATTTCTATGATAATACTTGATTTATAATTTATCAGATAAGAAATAAGCAAGCTTTGTAACAGGTATATAATTGAGCTTCTTAGGCACTCATTTGAGGAGACAACAGGCCAGAGGCTGTCAGAACTGAGTGCATATGTTGTACGTAATACATTGTACATAGAAATTAAGCTATGACTAATAAAAAGTTATTTTACTCATTTCATGTCAACTCTGTTTGCTCAGAACATGTAATACAGTGGTAGGACCCAGGAGACACTGCATCATCTTTCCTAAATAGTTTCTTTCCCCAGGAGAAAAGGAGAAATAGGAGAAAAGGAAAATACAGAAAAAGAAAGAGAAGAAAAAAATAAGGGGGGAGGGAGATTAAAAAAAGAAGTTTCATCTCTTTCATAAAGCCTGCAGATCATGGAAACCAAATTATTTTCAAGTGCACTTTTTTGTAGTTCATTTAATAAACATAGCGGTTTTACAAATTACCTTTCTGTGTGCAGGTGGGGTGATAAATGGATATTCCATATTAACAGAGATCTCATTCATCTCATTTGGGCTCAATGTCACTTGCTTTCTGACCCAAGCAGAGTGTTTGTTTCTCTTTGTTTTAGGCCTTCTGGGAATCATAGCATTTCCAAAACAGGTCCAAAGTCACACAGAAAAGATTTCAGGGATGCTATCCACTTGTATATAATTGGTTAATCTGGACAGGTTCTGGGTGACATTGTGTTCTCTGTGCTGAGGTCTTTTGTCTAAAGGGAGACAAGGACAGGAAAGCTGGTACTTGTGTGTGTGTCTGGCATCCAGAATTAACTGCTTTCCTCTGCATTTATTACACCCCAGCTATGTAGTGTGAGAGAAACTGCAACTGTGCTTTTCCTCTGGGGGACGAAAACCTGTCAACTTGACAAGTCTATGGTCAGTTTGAATAACATACGAGTAAACGGGTATTTTCCAGAGCTATGAGAGGGCTTTAACTCTTTTAAGGGAAACAAAGATGAGTAACTGAAGTGGAATATCCCAAAACACAGGAAGAGGCACCTGATTAGCCCTTAATATAGTCTCCATTTTTAGGATTGCTCTCTAATGCTTATGTGCAGTCCTAATGATAGGAAGTTTCTTATTCTGTTATTTTGAAAAAAATTTCTTCTGAAATTCCCTGAGAGGAATCTTCCCTTGATTGATTCAAAAGGCAGACATTCCACCTCCAATATCTGCAACTTAAAAACAACTACCTGCAAGTTTTAATTGTGCTATATAATATGTTTACCACTGCTATTTCCCCCATTATATTCAAAAAACCTATTTGAACATAAACAGGCCAGTGGCTTTTTAGCTTCAGAAAGTAGGGAAGAGACCAGCTCTGTTGTTTAGGAGTGTTTCAGCACAAGTCTGGAAGGACATCAGAACAGTAATAAACATAGCATGTAATTTTAGTTAATTTCACTGCCTTTTAAAGATGTGTTTCCATTTAGCATGGCTGATAATGTGTTTGTGGCAAAGGTAGGTTTGACTCAATTTATTAAGTGTAAGTTTAACTCTTGCAGCCTTCAGCAATTCCAGACTTTCTGTTTAGCTAGACAGTGTAATCACTCTTCCCCTTACAACAGTGCTAAGCTTGGTGTTTGAAAAATACATTGTATTTATGAAGAGAGAGGAAGAAGGACTAAAGAGAACAGTTTGAGGACAAATTAAATTGTCTTTATAGTTAGACTGCAGTCCTGCACATCCTGTCCTGTTGTTGACTAAAAGACATTACTTGATCTTCAGCAAGGAATTACTTGATCTGTCTTCTGAGAGCGTGCTTGTCGACGCCACGGGGGACCGGGATGACCGTGATGCACAGGCAGTATAAACGTCTGGGAGTGTCTGACAGGGCTAAGCAGAGGTATGTGACAGGACATTAACTACTTAGTGGGTTGATTTCATTGCTTTCACAGGGTTCAGCAAGGCTTTGCAGTCTGAGAGATGCCACAGCCGGCCTATAAGGACAGCTGTACTCCCTTTGCACTCTTGGCAGTTGTACTTCAGTGAAGGTTCTGCCCAAAGCTTCTGCAGCCTTAGTTATCTGCTCACATATATGACACTCTGTTAGAGAATAAGCTTTGAACACCCTCAGGCACTTTGTCCAACATTGTACTGTTTGTTAATGGATATGTTTCCATAACTTTTTATATTTAAACTGACAAAATAAATACATCCAATTTTCAGGTGAGGCTAGATATAATGTATCCTATGGCTCTGGACCTATGTTGTAATGTTAAAATACAATGTCTGTCTTTAGGCTGATTTTTTTCCCCCCTCTCCTCCACTCAGTCCCCATTTTGAAATTTCCACTGGAAAAAAAGGCATTTTAAGCTTGAAGAAGCTGAAAGGCCCAAAGGTTATGGGAGAAGAAAACATTAAAGTAAACTTCAGTCTTGCATGCTGCTGTCTCAGGCACTATGTTCCCATGACATAGGAACTGTGGCACCAGTGCAGTTCAGAGGGCACAGGAGTTTTGGGAGAGAAGGCAGAGGCAGTGCTGGCTGCTGGTGGGAGCTGCCTGCACCTGGCAGATGCCTCCACTGACAGTGCTCTCAGCTCTGGTGCAAGCTGCATCTTTCATCAGGCAATTTCTCCTGGTCTACTGTCTAACTTCTGGCCAGGTTCAGGTCAAACTAAGAGAAAAAAAGGTGTAAGAATTCACACACACACACACACACACACACACACACACACACACACACACACACACACCCCCCAAACACAAACACAAACACACCTGCTTGTGCCCCTGCACTCCCCTATCCCAAAGCTCACGTCCCCCTGTTTTCACAGGTTACAGAGCCATCCCTGCCCACTGTCTTGCAGGGGTGTCCCTGGCCTGGTACCGTTCCCCATGGCCATGGTCCCTTGGGCGTGTCCCTGTCCTGGTGTGTGTGTCCCATGGCTGCTGTCCCTCAGGGGGTCCTGTCTCTCTCTGGCACACTGTGTCCTGCCCAGGGTGCATCTTTAGCCCTGGCAGCAGGGGCCTTTCTCAAACACAGTGTTTCAGGATCTGCCTGTGTTTCTCCAGCTGACAGTCATGGGTCAGGGTGGGTGCTCTTTTCTGTGCTGAGGGGTGGCTCCACATACTTGCCATGGGTCCCCAGCCTTCTCACACATCCTGCACTGCTGTAGTCCCCACCACTTAAACTTTGTCTCTCTAAGAAGTAGAAGCCTTGAGGGAGCCTATTCTGATCCACGTCAGGAAAATTGGATCCCTCAACAGAACCCTGTTCTGTGTTTTCCAAGTGTCTCCTCTTTCCTGGGTGATTTTGTAACAGTGATTGAGGGCCTTCCCAGCTGAGGTCCCTCCATGCAACAGAACTTTCCAGGAAAAGAAATAAAACTTTGTGTTTCCTCATCACACACAGATACTTTGAAATGAGTACACCCAGGGGGAACCTTGATATAAGCCCAGGTCAGTACAGGGAGGATGGCTGTTGATCTCCTTGGGAAAGGCAAGGATGCCCCTCATTTTGAAAATGAAAACAGCCCCAACAAATGCTATCTGCCATTAATCATGTCTCTCACTGTTTCTTGGAAGTCTTGAGGAAAGTGCTCCGGAGAGGCTGCCATCGTCCCAAGCTGTCTTTTGTCACTGTATCTGTCTTTACATCTTTATTTTGACATGATGCATATCAAGTTGCTAACAGTAGCTAATGGTTTGAACATTGTTTTAATATTTATGGAGTTTGTTATCTCATAAGCTGCAGATACAGCTAGGTTCCAAAACAAAGAGAAGGAATAACTATACTGTGAATATGAAGAAAGGAAGTAATTAAATAAAGCACAAGAAAATTGTAGTTTTGTATGCTCTACATATATTTCTATACGGAACTACATGTTAATTTAGGAAAAAAAACAGTTAATTGTCCATCACTAGGTACTAATGCACCATAGTTGACCTGATAATTGCTTGTAGAGGTCATTTAAGTAGTATGTGTTGTGAAGTCACTAAAAAAGCAATTGAAGTTCAGAGCACTTGTGTGCCACAGAGATGGAGCTGAAGAAGACATGAAGCTGGTTGTGGCATGTGAAGGACGATGAAGGTTTGTAAGGAAGAGGTGCAATAAAATAGAGGTGGTGGGAAATAGTGGAGGACAAGTATTGCAGAGGAAATTGTAGAAACTAAAAAAGTGCAGGTATCAGAAGTTATAATAATCAGTGTGGAAGAACATCTGGCACCACTTAGGAAATTTCTGTGAAGCATTACCTGCCAGGTACATTGTCAGCTGAAAGTCACAAAAATTTTTAAAAAGTCATCTACCTCCTGAATTAATCACAAGTCACTTATTTATGAGTGTTTGATCTCAATTTCTAAATGTGTTAGAATGATGTCATTGAGATTGATCTCAGGAATAGTATGATATTATTTCTTTTTATGTTGGATGTTTGTGAGAAAATGTCTTGTGAAATGTATGCATAATTCTCACACAGCTTTCCAGACTGAAATTAGCTTTCTAAAAATATCTTACCAGAAAAGTCTACTGCATAAGTATATGGACAGTCAACTTGCAAAGGAGGTCAGGTCTGTATCATGTCTTTTTGAAATGCAGATACAAGGATACTCAAATAGGTCAGTTCTTGTAATTCTTAAAATCTGAAATAGTCACAGAAATAATTAATCATTTTAGCATAAAAGTCCCATTGCTGCCTTCTCTGTCATTGTTTTAATGGACTATTATTTCATATATTCTATGAGTCCAGACTATGACAAAAGCAAAAAGGAAATGAAAGATGAGTCTGATAGATGAGGCCACTGATCTCAAAGGTAGGTTTTTAAGAAAGAAGGAAGTTTAATTATGGGCAGAAATGTTTTGGCACCACAGTTATTTTATAATCAGTGCTGCATTCCTAAATTTTCTGGTAATCTCTTTTGTTACCTTAAGTCATTATATGATATTGCATACAACATATGTAACATATCATTTACAAAAGAAACCATGAAATAAATGAGAATTAAATATAAACTGTCCCATTTTGATGACTGCAGAGAAATAAGGGACAGGGAAAAATGTCTCAAGAAAGGGATTCCTGGTAATAGCAAAATCTGCCATATTATTATTCCCAGAAATCACTGAATGTAAAAACATCTGCAATTTAAAATGAAGCATTGGATCTTTTAAATAATAAAAATTCTCCAGACATAAGTGCAGATATGGTATACGTTGTTATTATTTTAGTATTTTCCTAATTAACATTATAGCAATAATAAGGTCAAATTTAAGGATCTTTTTTTCGTATATTTATTATCCATCCATGTCTTTTAATAAGGCTACTGACATAATCAGATAGTCTTCACACAGTATGCTGGATTCCACTTCCTGTACTAAAGCAAATATGCCACATGGATTCTCTTAGTACACTGCAACCATAGAAGTCTATTGCAGAATAATGGACATTGTACCCTTTCTGCTCCTACTGAGATAATGCTCCCACATTATCAAGAGAGAGAAAAAGTGTTCAGACATTCTCTGGACTTGACAAATTTTTAAAAAAATCCTCAAATTGTTAAAGTGAACCTAATCTGTAAGCATATTCAAAGCACAGACAATTCTGCCACTGAGTAAATATACTGTACATACTAAACCAGTGTCAAGGAGTGAAACTGCACTGCCTGGAGACCTGATATGAATGTGTTATATTAATTGCCCTGTAGCCAAAATACAAAATAGCCAATGCAGTGCTGTTGCAAGTAAGTCTTGGGATGAATAGAAACATGGTCTGTGTAAATGGCACTGCCTGAAGAAGAGCTCCTGCCATATTGAATATATTGCTTTTCAGGGAAATAGAGTGGTCAGATGTGACATCGGGTTTATTTGCCCCTCTCAGGAACAGCTAAGTTAACACTGAGAAAAACTCTTTGCAATGATATAATGCAAACATAATTCCCTATGGCTTGCAGCCAGACTGCTCATGTAAAGTATATTTTGAATTTAAAAAAAGGGTATAAATCTTATTCCTAAGAATATTAAAGTGTTAATATTAATGGGACATTTCATTTGAATGCCAAAAATTATTAATAACTTCTATTGAGGTAAAGATAGAGATTGACTTATATACCTGTATTCTGACCTGTTACCAAATGCTGATACTCTCAAAGGAATCATTGAAGCAAATGGTGTAAGGAAAACCAATATGTCCAAAGCAGAGACACGGCTGGTACCCCGAAAATGATGAATTATCTTTATATCAATAACTTCTCAGAACAGCTTCCAATAAGTACAGAATTATTCTGATGAATTCATCAGGTAATATGAAGACTTTATCTAGGCTTCAATGGTTAAGAACAGGAGAGACAACAGTATATCATCATAAAGATTATGGTTTATTCCCTGTTCAGAAAAGGTCTGCACCAGCCTACAGGTATTAGCAGAGCTAAATAGAACCTTGAAGTTGAAATTGTAGAGGAAGGGAGAGAGAGCAATTAAAAGAATACTTGTCTTATCAGAAAAAAAGAATAATGTCTTTCTCTTGAGATGTAAAGAGATGAGTTTTTGACATCCTGATCCATCTTTCATGAAAATGTGGAATAGCAAAGCATGCCTCTATTTCTTTCTGAAAGAAAAGGTATGTTCTTTCTATATTTCCACTCACAGTTCACAAAAATTCATAGTGGACCAGGCTTTGTGACACAGAAACCAGTCATGTCAGCCTTTGGTCAGGTTTTGTTAGAACATGCTCTGTTGCACTTCTCCATTCTGGAGGATCAAAAGACAGCAACAATCAAATTTTGAGGATTCTGCTCAGAAAGGATTCTCCCACAGTCTGTTTTGAATTGTCCTGCTCACACAACTTAAAGCTGAAGTCAGTTGCTTCCTCAACAATTTCTTCATGTTCTGAAGACCAGAAAAGTCAATTGGGATAACTCAGTCTGAGTCTGCTAGCAAAAACTGCTAGGAACTTTTTGATTGTTCTACAAGCTGGTGAAGGATTTTTCTTGACAATTTTGTGGTGAATTAGCAGTAACTTATAGATGTACAAAAGAAGAAATATATATTATCCCTGAGATAGGTTTCACTGTGCTAAAACCATCAGACAGCTTTGCTCCTTCAGGATTTCCAAGCCAATTTTTCAGACTCAAGACTTGATTCAAATACTTCAGAAAAAATATGATTACATTTATTTTAACTTCAGCCTATCTCACCTGCCACCAAGTGAGCTCTGATTATCAAAAGAATCAAAGGAGATGTTATCATATTTTTGTTTATTTTTTTGAACTGCAGAACTATCACTCTGTTTTAGCAGAAAGGTTATGTTTTCATGTTTTCCAATATTTCCATGTTTCCCCCCACAAACTTGATGTAGGAAGAGTGAAAGAACAGCTTTTTTTTTTTTTTTTTTTTTTTTTTTTTTTTTTTTTTTTTGTGTTTCTTCATCCTACCACTTATTTGGAGATATTCAAATTTTGTCTGAGCTTGGTCCTGAACCAGGTAACTGTCTGAGCAGAGGGATTGGACCAAACAACCTTGACAGGTCCCTTCCAACTTCAGCTATCGAGTGATTCTGTAACTTCAGAGTGCAGATCCCTCGATGGATAACCTACATGAAAAAGACCATGGAACTATTAAAAAGAGCCCATGTGGAGAAGATATCTCAGCAAAATGATGTTGCTTTTGTCAGGGCAGTGACAGTCACAATCAGCAAGTTGTGACCATCTGTCTGATAACACAACAAACTAAACATGGGTGGAACAGGACTACTCCAGACAAGCTGTGCAATATCCAGCAGCTGGAGTTGGGGCTTTTTGTTAGTTTGTTATGAAAAGGTATTTCATGTGTTTTATCTGTTTCATTCTGTGCTACAAAGCCTGCTATATTATTAAAAACTGATGTTATGGGTGATAGGAGAAATGCATAACCTGTAAGAGACTTGTGGGAGTGGGGAAAACATTTTTCAGTGATGGTGAGTTTCATAATGTTGAAGCTTTTATCTCCCCTCTTCAACTTCCTGATTTCTTCTACAGAGGTGACATATATAAACCTTCTCTCTATGAATTTGTTTATACATTTGTTTATGTGGAATTAGACAAAGCACTGTAATGCTCGTTACTATTAAATAAAGCAAACAATAAAAATCAGCTTGATAGATCAGTATCTTTTTCTTAAGAATTAAGCCCTTTTCAGTCCACTGTATCATAATGAATGTCATACCTTGTTACAGCAGTGTGTAATGAAAAAGAAAAATCCTGATAGTTTTTTATTTCTGTAGTTTTTCTTGTCATTGTCATGCCCCCTAAAACCAGGAATTTGGGATGGAAGATCTATTTTGTACCCACTTCCTTTAGGAAGAAAAAATAGAAAATGTTACAGTATTAATAAATGTATTTGCGCTTCAATTTCTTCTCCTCATGAGACTGAGAATTTTGAACATCAAAAAAATAATTGTGTTGTTCCCTCAGATTAGCTCTCTGTCTGAAATATACTGTGCTAGAATGTTAATTGAGTTTGACATAGGCATGGATATAAAATGCATCATGCCACTCAACTTACCAGCACTGAAACTGATTACCAATTATAATCATTCTCTGCATGGTGACAGCATACCAAGATGGAGATGTTGAATATTTCAGCCTGCAATATTATCTGGGTTGTTTAAAGTACTGACTACGTGTCCTGAAACCAATAGAGGTAATTGGTATGCATGTAAGAGCTGGCAGGCTGAGCACATCACTTATTTATAGAGTCTTTTGATGTAACTCTGTGGAAAAAAAATGTTAATAAAACATGGTTCAAAGGAAAATTTACACTCACCATTATAATATGACATAAAGTACAAATTATTGTACCTGAATAACTGTTTTCTAGTGAATAATGTTCCTTTTTCCTTTTATTGAAATAGTCCACTGAAACCTAACAGAAGGGGGAAGGGGAACACAAAGAACAAGAAGGCTATTAACTCTTTTCATTTTGTGATGCAGCTATCTGGAAATTAAGATGCATACGCAAGATAGAGAGTGGAAAATCACTGGGTATGTCATCGCTTTCATAACCTCCTAATTTGCTCCACAAATTGGTTTATGGTCCTCTTAGGGCACGTTCATCAACAAACTTCATGTCAACAATTGATATGAGGCTTGAAATGGACCAGAAAACAGGATACAGGAAGTAACATGGTGACCTCAGTTGAAAGGCAATGAGCCAGTTAAATTAGCCTTCACGTAAGTCCTTCTACTGCAAGGACACCAGCAATCCTTACCTCTTTTCAAAAAGCAAGATAACATGAAAATATTGAGATAATGTTTACAGAATGCTTTGCTTTTGTCAGAACTAGTTGTGAGCCTGATTGAATCTATGTGGAATGCAAACTTAGTATCAGAGGTAAAAAAAAACCCCTAGAGCCTCTAGGCACCAGATAAGAAGAAAAAAGAGACACAGTATTTGCAAATGCTGGTAGAAAGCAGTTTTGTTAGACTCAGAATTTATTTTCTATGGAGTGAAGAAATCCTTAATATTGGCAACAAAAGGGAAAAAGGGATGTTAGGGTGTCCAGCCTATCCCACAGGGGTTAAATATTAAGATACTGTATAATATTAAAGAGAAATTGCATTTAATCTTGTCATTAATCACTGAATTCTTATGTTCATGCCCAGTGGTGGCAAATTAAAGTTGACCAAGCATTGACCACTGCCATTTCCATAAAGCTGACCATTTGCATTTCCGGCTGTTAAATGTTTCACTGTGCAAACTCAGTGCCCTGGGCATGTATTTTTAAGGGATTGTTAGCATTTCATGTAAGCAGAATAGCACATTAGTGATGCCTTTTGGTCTTTAATTTTTGGTCTGTGATGCCTGTCCATCATGACAATATAAACTCTGCACAGGTACAGAGATTAGTTATTAATGTCTCCCAAAAATGCTTTAGCGCATCAATGATTCTGTTTTAAAGAGAGGGAGATGCTGGTAAGAACAATCAAAATCTAGACTGAATGAATTCCTGTATAGTGAACTCCACACTCAGTCTCATTAATGTAATTTAAAACCTTCAGTTTTACGTAGCATTGAAAGGCTAAAGCTGCCCATCAAATAAACCTGCTGATCTTGTGGCTTGTCTGCAGACCTGCTGTCATGGAGATCTTCCTGATTTCATTTTGGCTTTATAAAATACTTAGGATCACTTTTCCACTCTACTTTAAAAGTTAAGCACATCCTCTTGAGATCATAATTTTGCCCGAAGCAATATTTATTTACTTAAAGCATATTTGCATGATTAGAGCATGAGGAGAAATATAGCTGTGAAATGTGAGTAAGGCCAAATTGTCTTCAAGATGACTGCTATCAGGACTGTAAATCCTGGAGAAAATACCATGGATTTGAGGTGGGTAAGAAAAAATAAATTCTCCTAAACAATATGTTTCTTCTGGGCTAACCAAATTCATGTTTTATTCATAAAACACATAATATAATTCTTGAATGTGGAACACTATTTCCCTGGAGCCAAAGTCCTCAATAGATGTCAAGACATAGGAGGAGGGAAGAATGCAGAACTGCACATACTCCTTTCCCCCCCCTCCCAGTCCTTCCACTCTCCCAAGTGCTTTTTGGAACTGTACTTTGGGATCAAGTGAAGCCCAAGAACACTGTCAAGGTAGAAATTCTGACATGGGAAATTGTCCTTCAGACAAGCAAGCAATCAGCCTGTTTTCACCCAAACTACTTTTGTGTAGCCTGCCTTGGCAGGAGAAGCTCTAGTGAGCCAACTTATGGCTCAGCTTTTCCCAAAGTCCCTTGCAAAATGTGTCTCTACAGGAGGTGGGCACTGATCAATCACCAGGACCCAGATGTGTGTACCAGGAGCTACTGCAGGGGTTAGCTGTAGAGAAGAGACAACCCAGAGGTGGAGCAGGCCAGATTAGGACATTGTTTACTCCTGCACATGTAACTGATGCACTCAACACTTATGAGTTCCAATACTGTTTTGTTCATTACTGAAGTGAAATAACCTTTAAAGTTGTTTTATAATATTATTTGATCAACATGAAGACTTATTTTCAAGCCATTAGCGGGGGTGAGATCAGGTTCCATTTGCTCCCACTGATTTCTGTAGCCAACAATTTTCCCCTCATCTGGCTGGCTGCCACTGAAACCCTGAGCCAGTCCTTCACAGTGGTTTTGCCACTGCCTGCTCAAAGCAGACCCATAAGGTAAGCAGAGTTTTATACCAGGTACCCAGTACTCGAAGCCACCTACAGGTGTGTGAGTTTTGGTGTAAAATGCAGGGTTTTTTATAAGAAGGCATCAGAGTCTCAACAGCATAATATTAGGTGTGGCACAGGGCCTGCAGATTTGGTGTGACCCAGAGCTGCAGCCCACTGCAGATGGCTCTGGGTGCAGAGGCAGACCAGTCAACCTCTGCCTAATGTCTAGAACCAGCTGGGTCCAGTGCAGCCTCTTCATGAGTGCCAAGTTTCAAGTCTGGAACTATTTCTTGAGTACCATCAAGGATGCAGCTGTCAGGAGGGGAAAATTAGGTTGATTTACCCTCTGAGAATGCTACACTAATTCAGGAAATGCACACAAAGGACATGAGAAACAAACATCAATTAGAAGAAGAAACATGAAAATATCTTTCAGCATCTGCCCTGCCCTTTATTATTATTCCAAGTGCATTCAACCAATCATTCCCTCAGTCTGCTTCATTATTAGCAAATTGTAAAACAAATACCAAGTATTTTTGTCTTCCCATTAGCAATGCTGAATCTCATTTCCTTGTCTGGAAGATTTCCATGACTGCCACAAAGGGAAATATCCTGTGGTGGCCACCTCATTCAAAAATATGTCTTTGAAAGAACATAAGGTGCAATTTAATCCTTCTAATTTTAAGAAAGATAAGAAAGATGTTAATGAAATGACAGCAGCATTTTTATTAGGGTATTAAGGTTTGATTTGAGTGTTGAAAAGGCGCAACAAACCATTTAGTGAAACACCATAGGAGTAAAGAAGGAAGGAAGAAAATACAGGTGGTAAGAGCTTCTTTTGTTTACAGTTTGAAGCATGCTGACAACAGTTATTAAGGTATTAATATTGAATAACATTATGCTTTCAGAGGCTGAATATTATGTGGGAAAGAAGCAGGCTCCACAGCAGCTATTTTTACCCCATTTCTAGGTGATACAGAGTACAAATATTCAGGACACCAGAGATTCTATCTACAAAGCTCCAGAAGAGAGGAGGGGCTGTGAGCACGTCGTGACCTTGATCTTGCAGCGGACCCTGCCAGCAGCCGCTGTGCAGCCTGCATGAAGAGGGTCTTCACTAAAGCAACACTTGCAGGTTTGGTACCTCTGTGTGCAGGAAATTAATTTTCTTCCCTTTCATGTGAACTTCTAGTGGGAAACACAATGCAGACAAAGTGGGAAAGCTGAAGAAAATTTTCTCTGTAAAAGTGTATCTAATTAGTAGTCAGCAGCCACTCTCCACCCCATATCCACTAGGATCCTTCGTCTACTTCAAGTGTCTTTTATTCATAGGGGATTAAGGAAGGAGAGTCCTTGTGCCAGAAAAAGAGGGAAGGAAACACAAAAGGAATTAATGCACAGTTTTCAGAACTTAATTCAACTTTTGAGTGATCATGCTCAGACTAACATCTTGTTCCTGTTGAATGACAGCTCCCTGTATAGACTGCATACCTCTCATGGCCTAACAGAGAAAAAACTTCATAAGGAAAACCTTCTGGTAGATGTCTTGTTCTGACAAATCAGCTCATTTTTATTGCTATTGTATAGGAAATATTAACCTTCAGGACCAGCATAAATAGATTTCTGGGTATGTATTTAGGTTTAGGTGTTGGTATTGTAATGTCTTCTCTGCTGGCTACACAAGTCAATGTTTGCTTGCACAAGGGTCATTTTGCCACTGAAATGTTATAACAAAACAGACAATCTGCACCCCTGAGTAAGCAATTTAACCGCATATAAGCAAAAGATGGATTCTAGTATGTTTAATTCCATAAACAGAAAATAAAAATAATAATGAAGTGGTCTGTAATAAAAAAAGAGACAGATTACAAATATTACACTATTGATTTGAAGGACTGTAATTTTCGATAGGTGCTTTCAATTCTGTCAGCATTATAGATCCTGAAAATGAATGGATTCTTTCAGCAATATTGTCTTCCAAAAAACCACCTCTCATTACTTGCAATATTTTGAATAAAACTAAGGTAGCACAAACTTTAAGCAGATGGTTCAATGACTTTTTTCTTCACTAACCATAGTTATGGAGGCATCCACTTTGTATTTTATTGCGTTTTCAATGGGTATAGAAAATTTCAGTCTGATAATGACCTTTGTACATTATGCTGCAAATTGATTTTGATGACCTTTCACTCTCAGATAATTAGGCTTCATGCACATTCATCTTGTTCACATTGCACTGAGACTGCCTACTACACTGGACTCTGTAAATTTCCCCCTTTCCAGAATGTTGCCTCTCATTTTTCATCACCAGTTTGTTGCTGTTGGAGAACTTAGTATTTTCTTCTGTGAAAATTCCATGTTCAACTTAGCTTGCCCTTACATCATAGAATCATAAGGGCTGGAAAAACCTCCAAGATCATCGAGTCCGACCTCTGACTCGGGGGTCCAAACACCACCACGTTAACTAAACCAGAGCACTGAGTGTCATGTCCAGTTTTTCTGGAACCCTTCCAATGATGGTGATCCCACCACTTTCCTGGGCAGTGTGTTCCAATGCTTGACAAACTTTTCAGTGACAAAATTCTTCCTCATGTCTAACCTGAAGCTCTCCTGACACAGCCTGAGACTACAAGGTTAACACTTGTGCTACATGTTAATATTTGATGTGAAAAAGGTGAAAATAATTTTTTCTCTATTCATAAAAGAAAACAACAACAACAAAAAATTCTCAAATAGTCTTCTACTCATTGCTCTGTCTCCCCCAGGCATACTTCCTCCTGTAAACTGAGTCTAATCTGGATGGTTTGGTGATTCAGCAAAAAATATGGTTCAGTCCTCCACAAACTCCATATACACTACATCATAATCACTGTAGAAAACAATGTGATATCCTAGGAGAGGGTGATTTCCAGAGGGAAAAAGTCCTCCTGGGCAGAAACACAGCATAGAGACATAACACATGAATGCAGCTGTCTGTAGTGGAATATTTTTCCTTAGACATCAGCTTTTCTAAAAATAAATGTGTTTTAGGGAAGTGCACCTGTTACACCAAGACATACTCAAGTACATGTTCAATATACTCTGTGAATGATTAGAAATTTTCTGAATATGAACTGCTAAAAATCACATAGTTAAAAAAGCAGACATACTATATACTTGAAAATTATAAAAGAAATGAAACCCTCATATTAGATTGCAGGCAATTATTTAATCCTAAAGACATTATTCTAATCAGGGTTTTTTTCATCTTTTGACAACAGAAGTTGGTCATATGTTTCATGTCCAACAAAGTAATACCAGTAACAGATATAATAGGATCAGGGCTAGATTAATAAATATCAATAAGTCAGTCCTGCATCAGGAAGGAACTGTATGGACAAAACAGCCAATGAATCAATGCAGTTTCTTTGTATGCTTGCCTTAGAAGACATGGGTCTGCAGTGCCAGAGTTCTGCAGCCAAAGCTAAAGCCTTTTGATCCAATCTATCATAAGCAAATTGATTTGCAGGTGCAAAGGAACATGGAAAGAAAAATAAAGGAGAAGGAAAGAAAAGTAAGCAAACAATACTGCTGTTCTGTAAAAGGTTAACAAGTTTAAGCTCCCTGTAAAGAAAAAGAATTGTTGCTGTTGACATGCTCTGATATCAATACAGGTAAATTCTATTAACTTCAGTCCAACAAGAATATTTGTGTATTTCTGCTAGGAAAAGGAAACTAGAGTAGGAAATGAAGATCTCAGAGGGTAAGAATATTAAAGCCAGTCAAGCTTAACAGTATACTCATATTGAGATATTTTTACTATTAATTTTATTGTTGTATTTGTCAGCAAAGGAAAGCTCCAAGGGAGGAAGAATTCTGGAACACAGCCAGAATGTGTTTACTATCTTATGAGCAGGATGGAAAAGAGCTTTCTACGTTTCTTGCTACATAAGATCCACAAGGGCAGGAACTTTATGTTCTCTTTATTCTGTGCAGCTATCAGCATAGTGTCAGTTCCTAATAAATAATAAATAAAATAATGACTTGAAGAACATATAAAAAGATGAGTGGGGAGGACATACTAAATTATTCATAAATGTTCCCAACAATGTCACTTTCCAATTAAAGTGTCATCCTGTCGTCTGTGTGGGTGAGACAACAACCTTCATCTCACACAAATGCGACAGCACTAAGAGCAGAAGGATTTTGTCATATATTAGTACCTAGGGTGTGATAAAACATTTAGAACAAGTTTTCAGGAGTGGAGTTTTTCTATAATTGTCTTGCCTACACCACTGAAATTCCAGCCGTTTTTCTCGTAGGAAATACGTGGACTACAATTTGTCAAACAATTTATGTAACAATTTGAATAAAGGCTCATAAACTACTTAATAGTTCTCTTTTTTAAGCAAGTCACACTAATCAGAAATAATGTTAAATTTATTAATGGCTACCTCCCTATCAGTTTCTCTCTACTATGAATCTACTGAAGTAGGTTTGAAGGGACTGCTTCTGTCCTGCCTTGGTTAACCAGGAGCAGTATGAATCCTCATGTCACAAGCGCAGTCTAGTTTAGGCCCCTGTTCAAGGCCAGCTTATTCACATGAGATGAAGTGAAGCAGGAGTTATCTCACCAGCCTTTGTACTCCACAGTGCAGACCTTGCAGACCTCCCTAAAGCCACTGTAATGACTGCCCTGCCTCTTCCATGACCACTAGGATCAGCATAACCTACACAGCAAGGGCGGTGCTCTGCATCTCTCCCTCCGGTCCAGAGTTTTCCTCAGTTCCTACAAAGGCAGCGAACAGCATGGTGAGAAGGCAGGAAAAGCAGGTGAAATGTATCTGCTCCCCCAATCCTAAGGAAAATGTTCAGAGCAGGATGTTACTGCTCTTCTCCAGTGGTTCTATTCTGAGTCATACAGTGTTAGCATAATAATCACAGCACCAGGAGCCATGAAGCCGCATTACAATAAACATGAGATTCATTACAATAAATACTAAGTTTCTATCTGTCAGAGATGAAAAAGTTGGAACACTGAACCCTGAAAGAGGTAAATACAGAACAGAAAACAGAGAAGTTCAAAATGTGTGTTGTTTAATCTCATGATTCCCAAACACATCTTACCTGCTCAAAGACAGAGTACAACTTGGGCTGGCTGTACTTAAGACTTAAGAAAGATTTCTGGTGTTAGATGACTGTGGGCCAAACTATTTTTCTTTTCTTGTCCCATTTTTTTCAGAGATTTGGACTAAGAGATGAAATTTTCTAACAGCAATGCTATGTTCATTTGAGTGCATGCTCCCCTATTACAAGTATATATAAGTGTGTTAAACTGATTAGTTCATTATATAGACAAGTAAATATGGGCCTGCATAGCCAGGTGGAGAAACATCACTAATAAGAGTTTTATTTAATTGATAATAAGCATGAAATAAACTGTTGACAAATTTCAAGGACCAGATTTTTTATTTATTTTACAGCTGAAAGTAATGATGAGATTTAAGCATGTGACAGATCTGTATAAAATGTTATGGATAGCTCAAGTATGCAGAGTATTTCCTGGATGCTCTTGTTTATTTATAGATGAGATGATAGACAAAGCCTTTAAGCTGGCTTCTTAGAGCACACTGCACAGTCATTTCATTCACTTTGTCAACAAGCTTTGGCTTGATGAATTTCAACAGAAAAATGCTGGGTAAAGCACTGCAGACCTTCACAATTCATTTTGCAGCAATTTTCTTGAGGCTGCCTCAAGATTGACCTGCTATCTTCCTTGTCTTCTTATCATTTTCCCATCTGGAACAGTCTGAGTCCTGTGGTACACTGGGGAGTAAGTGATCTGACACTGCTGGTGCATTCAAAGGTCATTAACAGTCATAACTCTTAAAATCCCCACCCTCCTGCAGACAAGGTTAATAGTAGTCTATAGAATTGGTAGAGAGGTCAGTAGTTAACTTTAACTAGTATAAATACTGAGTGATTTTTTTATATTTTCTTTGTTACCTCAGACATAAAACAAGAATTGCATGTTTTAGAGGCTGCTACTGAAAATTATGTTGAGAATTTGGAAATTAAAGATTTTAGACCTTTATGGCTGGTGGAAAACATCATTTTCTATATATCTTTTGGATTAATTTACTAATTTACTAATTTTTTCGCTCTAAAGCTGAAATTCGTCTGTATTTTCACAGTGTCTGGCAAGTTTGATTAATATAGTAATTTTCTTAGCAGTCTAGCCCAAGGACTTTTAATCCAAAAATTTGAGGAATTAACTTTCAATAGAGAGAAAAAAAGAATCAACAAATTTGAGAAAGACACTAACTGGTAAAAAAAAATCACCTCCATGTAATTCAGTTCAGTGCCATAAATTAAAAACAAACTAAAAACCCAGCCCCCACACCCCGTACCCTCCAAAACCAATGCAGCAATTAAAAATAATACCAGACTTCAAAGTCTAAATTTCATAATTAGTCTTTCATTCAATTCAAATTCAAAAAATTCAAATTCAATTCAATTCAAAAAAGCTTTTTGAAGAGAATAGGAAAGGCTGATATAGATATAATGAGGTTAGATATAATGAGGTAAAAAAATCCCCTTGCTGTCACTTTAGACAAATGCTAGCAATGACAGATAATCTAGAAAAGTAAGAAACAAACAAAAAAATTAATTTCTTTAACAGAGATACAAAAATGAGCATCTAAGAGAGAATAGATAATAATTATAATCAGTCAATAAAAGAAGGAATAAATAGTTCATCATAATGGTAAAAACATACACTAAGTATAACTGAGTGATAATAACTGTTATTATTGCCAAGGGAGGTAAACTTCCTGATAATTATATTTCCAGTGGTACAACATTTATATCTATATGTGTGCACGTATACACACACACATGTATGAGGTACGTATATGAATGACAAATATGAGTGCTAAAATGAAAGAAGTCTACACATTATCGTGAACTAATTATGCAGTTATGTTTGGAAAATTCATCTATTGTTTTCATGAAATGTTTAGGATTTCAATATTTAAAATCCTTCAACTGGGCAACATTTCTTTTATTAAAAAAATACTTTGCCTCATGAAATATAGAATTTAAAAAATATTTCTCTGCAATCTAGATTTATTTGCAATACTCATATTTTAATGGCATTCTACTCTTTTGTACCTATAGATCTCACTTATCAAATCTGGAGTAGTGTACTTTATAGCTGTATGAGAGAATAAAGCTTAATACACACCTGGTAAGTCCTTTGTAAATCTTTTTGAGACTCTTTCTACCCCTGCACTCTGCCTGAAGTCCTGAATGACTTGGTGAAAAGCCTTTCACTCTGGGTCACTGATGTGATTCAGGTTGGAGTCATCAAAGGACCAGAAATTGTTACCATCTGAGGATGAGTTTGTTCTCCTCTAAAACGAGTTGGTAGCTGGAGCCAGTTTCCTTTGAGGCAAGGGTGACAAGTACCATCTCAACTGACCATCAGATCTCAGCTGACAATCTTTTGGTTCAATCTTACCTGAAAAGACTCAAAATCAGAGTGGAGCAGTACTCAAGCTCCTTTAAAAGTGCCAACAATTTCTCTTACATAGAAAAGATGAATAATTTTTTCTCCAGAGCTATTTGTCTCTACTGTATTCATCAAGACTATGCATGAGAAAGAGAATAAAGGATTCATGTGACTGTATAGTCAAGTTGTCATTAAGAAAATTTTCTGAGAAAAGAGGAATGTTATCTTGTCTTCTTGTTCTGATTGCCTGGAAATTAATACATCCTGATTTGGAAAAAAACCCAAAATAATATTATCTAATCACTAGAAATTGATGTGACTGTGAATGAGACATTGGTTTTGCTATCTGCTGTAGGGCTGTCTCTCTCTTGAATATGAAATCTGTATTTTTTTTTAATTGAATTACCTTTTCCAATAATTTTCCTCACTACAAGCATAGTATTTCAATTCCTGCATTATTTATAAGCAGCTTTAAAAAGTCTGTGCTCATGTTGACAGTAACCTCTGTGAAATGATGGGCAATTTCTGATTTGTTTAAATTTCTTTTCAGCTGATAATGGAACTCTGTATGCAAAAATGCATCCATTAAGTGATGAGGTTGCCTTTCTATTGATGGTCCTTCTCAAATAAGGCATTTCTCTATATTTATATCACTCCTATCTTCATGGTGTCAGACAATCTGGGTGATTTCTAGCCCTGATCCTCCTTTCTCCTAATCAGCACTGTTTGCCTGTGCCCATAACTGCTATATACCTAAAAATGCACTCTACCTCAGTTTAATCCCATTTTTTGCAGGCTCTAACTGTCAAAGCCTTCTAATTTACTAAATAAGGAAATCTCAGATCTGTGAAATAAGAAAGCCACATTCCTATGAATTAGTCCTCTTCACATGACCTGGGTGGAATTTATTCATACTTCTTTTAAACATGATTGGTGGTTTAGTAATTTGTTTCTCCAAATTCTCATACTACTTTTTTTTTTTTTTTT
>VZSE01006750.1:715311-758526 GCA_013398275.1 Promerops cafer
TTTTTTTTTTTTTTTTTTATACTCATGTAAAAGAAACCATGCATTCAAAGCGTATTTTTTCCCATGTAGGATTCTGTACAGTACAAAATCAATTACTGTTGCTCATCAGTTGCCAGTCTAGACTTAAGAGTACTTAATGCTTGGGTTGACTGACTGGTGTTCTAATACAAAATAAATAAATAAATAAAATAAATACAAAACTGCTGACTGTTGTAGCACAGGATCAATCTGAAGTGTCTTATTCTGTAAAGCACTCATACATGTAACTACTTTTTCATGCATTGGTAATTATAACTTGTGCAGGATATCCTCCTATTACCAAGTCTGAGTCTGATATTTAAATGATTGTTTAACTTTGCTAAAAAAAAAAGGTTAATTTTTTAACTCTGATATCTTAATTGTGAATTTTAATAACTTATTGGATATGATAGGAAAAGTATATGTTCCATGCTACTGTTTATATTTGCACAGAAATATCCTCTTCTAAACTGGAACCTCTGAAGAACAATCCATTTAAAGGGCCTACCCTACATGCTGAAGTGTGTGTTTGCTTAAAAAAAAAGAGAAAATTATCTGTGTTACAAAATTTATATTATATGGACTCACTGGACCACTAGCAGGAAATGTTGCAAAAATAAGGTTTTTTTAATCAAATGTATTTTTAAATTACTCTTCAAGTAAATCAATCTGATGCAGCTAAAAGTCAGGGAGAATGGGATGGAGAGGGTGACTTGTGGAGAATTAATTTTGCCTTCTAGAGATCCCCATGACTGCACAGTTCAACCTGTTGTGGCTGTTCTACAACCAAACATTTGATACACTGATCAGTGTCAAGAGTGGAGGAAGGGAAGAGCCACAAAATGAGGCTGAAAATCCTTGGTGATGCCAGTTGCTCTCTAAACTTGGCTCTGTGGTGTATTAAAGCAAAAAAGAAAATAAAAACAACAGCAATAAATAGAGAAAGCAAAAGAAAACCAAGAAAATAAGCAAAAAAATTAAAGCACGAAAACAGAACACGTGAAAATATCGTTCCCTCTAGAATCTAAACAGCCTTCTTGTTTTGGTTGCTTATGTCTTTTTTATTCGCTATTAATAAATCAAAATATCAAAGCTCTCTTGTAGACACCAGCCATGGGTTCTCCAAGGGAAAATCTTTTTAATGTCCTGAATAAATAACAATATTTCCTTTTAATTATTATAATCAGTAGTAGTAATAGTAATATGGTTTTATAAGGAAAAAAATGCCAGAAATATGTATGCAAAATCTGTTTCTTCCTACAAGATTTTGGGACTGTTGTTCTTTCATAGAACATTTCACAGTAATAGAAAAAAATAAATTGAAGAATTTCTATGAAAGAACAATATAATCATTTAATGTTTGTGAATCAGAGAGTTTTATTCTTCTTAACACAAACATTTGGGAAGCAGCCACAGAAGTGTGGAAAATATTATGCAATAGCTAATATCAACATAAAAAAGAAACCTCTAACTTAAACACGATGTAGTTAGTGATTTAAAATACTATTTACTATTTAAGTGCTAGTGTACCTATATCCCTATATATTAAAAGCAAAGACATTTACAGGTGCACAGTTCTCCATTTGGAAGGTCTCATTAAATTCTTGATGTTAAACATTGGTGTCAAAGGTTAACAAAACACTCCATGAACTGAGTAAACTATGTGTTCAAGTATTCCTCTTTAAATTATTAATTTATGTTCATGTTGATAACAGCTAGATCTTTCCAGATCTTTGGTTCACACTTTGATAAAAATAGCACAGACTAACACAGTCATGCAGAGTCGAATGAAGTGTAATGGAGAATAAAAGAATCCAAAGAATTCAAATATCCATAAAGGGCAAAAATCCAAGCATTATTGGATTCAAAAGATGAAGCAATATCCCAGATGGTTCACAAAACCCTGAGATTTACAGCTTCAACTGCTCATAATTTGCTTTGTCTTGTTTTTCATACAGATGTGTGTCTACCTTGTACAAAGCTGGAGGAAAGGTATATGATTATACACTCACTGAGACTGGCCAAAAAGGTGTGGTATAAAATGAAAAATAACTGGAAGCTTTTTTGCAGTAAACAATTGAACTAACATGCAATATTTCTTTCTTTCTTTAGTAAAATTCACTTTTTATATTGTTTCAACTTTCTTTGCCTCTGCACTGTGGGATTTGGCTGGAATGGAAGTACCAAGGAATCGAGTTATTCTCGCCTTCTTTCAATGTGACTCTTTTGTCATGGAAATAAAGTAAGCTTTATATTTTTGAAAATTTGGAGGCTGATTTAAACCCAATCTCCTTGCAACTTAACTACTTCTGATAGTAACAGAAAGGTAATTCAGCAGCTGTTCTGGCATCTTACAAGCTGGATGCCAAACTGCAAAAGAAAGTTATTAAGCCTACCAGTAAAAGCTACAGCACATGTGGACTTGGTTCCCTGGAGCCTGCCTTTACCCACTGTGAGGCTCAACACTGCCTAGTGGTGATCCTGGACATACACAGTAGCAAATGTGACCTGTGCAGACACTCACAAATGTGACCTGTCTTCACCCAGCAGAGGAGCTGTGCCACCTGCATGGTGTTTTTGCAGGATCTGTTTCAGAGGAGATTGGAGGAATTCAGGGCCTTGGCGGGAGTATAATGTTTGGCAACTAACCTTGGCTAGCAAACAATTGCTTGAACAACTGTTTCAGCAGCAATTCTGCATTCAAAGCATGCCTCATAAGGACCTGATCACAAATTCATTGTCCTGAAATTTGAAGGCTATTCAATGCCATCCCTGGCATTTAAGTAGATAATTTTTCCAGAGCAAGAGTTTGAAGGCAGCTGGGTCCACCCTCATGGTTCACATTCAGTGCTTTTAAATAAGTTGTTGCCTCTCATCTTGAATGACATAACATATCACTCATCACGAGCTGTCAGAAGTTGTATCAGTATCTATACAGTAGCTGTTGCATTTCCTGGATAAAAAGTGTCAATGTTTACCTTTAAAATGTCAATCCTTCTGCACTCCTAGCATTCACAAGCCTGTTTATCAGTTTGTTCTCCACCGCCATGGAGATGTGATCAGAATAAATGAAGCAGGAAGGACAATTTACAAGGAAGAAGCTGCAGCCAAAGTCATCTGCAGGTTTCAATTCACTGGCCATTTCTCTCAGGGATACTTCTTGCAGTGATAGCTCTTTACTGTAATTTACCATTTAGATTTTGTATCATGGAGAATGGTATAATTTTGATAACAGACCTTCTCTACTGAGATTTAAAAGTGTCAGAATTTCTCCATTTAGGTGACTGCAAAAAGACAGGAGACCAAGAGAGTGGTGTGGCCATCACAGCTCATGCTCTCTCCCACATTAACATCTCTGTTCAGACAGTACTGTACACAATACATGGTGCAAGTCCAGAAATCATTCCATTCAATCAGCGAAGACATCCAAGATGCCTGACTGACATCTCCAGCAAGCAAAGGTACAAGGAAGGAATGGCATGGGGTGCTCCATGACCTGAGAAAAATTCTAGGTAAGCTTGAGAAAATCAATTTCCTTACTTCCTCAAACATCACTGGAACAGTCTCGTTCAAATACAGCGACCATGACCTTCTGATATCTTGCCCTCAGATTGTATTGCACACTTCTGAATACGAACATCTAGCATTTTGGATGTTCTACTGAACAAATTACAGACTGACTTGACCTGCTTCTGGTCATTGCCACAATGTTTGTGACCTGATCACGGAAGAACACAGTAGATAATCATGATAATCCTTAACATCAGTGTATTAACTACTTACTAATGATTTGGAAGTTTTCATCATCATTCTCTGATAACAGTCCTTATATCTGATTCATGATATTCCTAGAAAAAAACACATTTGCTTACTTTTTGACATAACTAGTAGAGCAAATATTGTATCTCAGATTTGCAAAATAAGTTGAAGAATCAAACACACCTTAAGAACCAAAAAGTCTTAACAACAGTGACTTTCACAGGATATCCAGGCAAAAAGTCCATTGCATTTGCATGTCAAAATAAGTGTCAGTATTTGAAGTAAACCCACAGAAACAGAAAATGCCATCTCTGCTCTATAACCTATCATCTACAACAACATGTTTTGAGTCTCTCAGAGAGAGCAAAAAATAGAGCCAATCAATAGCAATAAGTGAAAAAAAATTAACTATTAATTACTCCTGATATTAATAGTAGGTTGTACATGTCTGGTGTAGCATCTTCTAGGGTCTGTCTGCAGGTAGTAATATTAACACAGACACTCCATGTATCTCTGTTTCTCTATTTCTCTATTTCTCTCTCTCTCTTTCTCTCTCTCTCTCTCTCAACTTGCTAAGGTACTGAGGAAAGAAAAAGACCTTAGAAGCTGTATTGTTCCTTAGCAATTAGTACCATACTCCAGAGCTGGACAAGGCAAATAAATACTGAGTTGCAGGGGCTGCCTGCCATGGCAGCTGTAAACATAATCCTTCTCATCTGGGGCAGAAAACTTTGGCAAAGGAAGCTTCTGTTTCCTCTGTGTCCTTTGTGCCTCTCCTCTTGCTAAGCAGAAACATAGCCTCTGAAACTGCCAAGCCACTACCTACTGAAAGAACAGCATTCACTAAAAAATAAGAAAGCAAAAATATTTTCTTTTGATCTACAATCCATGCTCTGCCCTTCCTCTGCACTGTTCATACATATGCACCACATTAAAAAAAACACATCTAGAACAAGTTCCTTTCTGTTGCTCGTATGTGTGAGCATAGGCTTGATCATCCAAAAGAACAAGCAGGTGGGACACAGCCGGGATCTCATTCATTAAATTCACACAGTTTTTATTCACTGGCTCCATTGACCCCTTGCTTGGAACATTTTTGCAAAGTTCTTGTGCCTTTGTGACTACATTGTTATGAGATTTTAAGGCAGCTTAGAAGTGGGATACTCACAGGCAAAAAACAGCCGGTTTTCTGTCTGTTTCTTTATCACAGCCAGACCAGGAAATTGTGCTGAACTTCCACACTTGCACATTCTCTTCCACCAGGGCTGGAATATCAGGGAACGGTTGCACATTGTAAATGTTTTCCATCAGTAGGTACCTCTCACTATAATCACTCGTCCTAAACGCTGGATTTAGGATAAGGTATTATAATGCAAACTGTGAGTGAAATTTGATTTTGCTGTTGCAGGGAGAGAGGAGAAAATGTATTTTCTCAGGCAGAC
Organism: Promerops cafer; assembly: GCA_013398275.1. Lineage (NCBI taxonomy): Eukaryota > Metazoa > Chordata > Aves > Passeriformes > Nectariniidae > Promerops > Promerops cafer. The sequence continues at coordinate 720,531 of VZSE01006750.1, forward strand.
TGATAATTAAACTCGGGAGCATGGCAGAACAGCTGAATGTAATGGATAAGTAGCTGCTATCCTGCAATTAGAGTATTAATAAGCTCAGAAATGGTTTGCTATTCTATCAATGAATCCATCTGAATCATTGAATTTAAAAAATGATCTAATTTCATTATGAGTCTTGAGGACCATTTTATGATGTCTGCTTTTAGCTCTGTGTTAACAGCCTACCTAATTTTTCTCACTTCAAATGAGATGTGGTTTCAAAGGTTTTTGACTTTTACGTATGCACACATAAGATACTTCAAAGCTTGCCAGGTAACTTCACTCCACAGAGAAACTCATTAGTGTCCAATACAGAATATGTCAGGATAAAAGTACATTTGAAAAATAATGTACTTTAAATAAAAAAGAACACTTATGCTGCTCCAGAGTCATTGTTAAGCCATGTTTATGGGCATTTCACTGACTCAAAGGTATTTTTGTTGTACTAAAAGAGGAGGTTAATTTAATTAATGTTAGAATCCTCTTGGAAATGAGAAAATTCCTTTAAAAAATTTTGAAAGGAAATTTTCAAGTTTCAAAATCCAAAGCACATACCTAGAGACAGAAGCTACACAAATTAAAACCATATCTAGATGGTGAATATGTAAATGTATTTTTATGTGTGATATTAATGTCCTTTTCATGCACAGACATGCAGCTGAAAAATGACGATTCAGAAACAGAGGAAAGCATCCATTTGCCAGTATGAAAAAATGGCAAGGTACTTTCTTGATTTTAAACAATTGAGAGGAGGAGGCAGAAAAAAAGACAAAACCCCAGTTTTTAAACCCTGATATTTTAGCAAGCTAAGACTGAGACTCTTTTGTAGTAGATTCCTAATTTGTTCATTTTACACTGTCTAACTAGATCAAAAAGCAGTGTCAAATGCCCAAAGCAGTGTTTGTCAGCAGTTCTTCTTAGTTTCAAAGCATCTGAATAGAGGAAGACTAGTACTTTATTTCCAAACAGACACAGGAAGGCTCTTGTTGGCAGCCCGTTGCTGCAGAATGAATACATGCCATGAGTATAGACCATTTGTCTGCTGATTACAGCAGACCCCGGGGGAGCTGATGTTAGCTCTCATTTTCACCTCTCTTTCTCACACAGCGTCTCCTTGCTGTGGCAGCCCTGCCTCCCCTCCTCCTCCTTGCCTTCGTTCCTCACGGCTTTGATTCAATCTGACTTGGCAGTGGTATATTTAAGAATGTTTTCCAAATTAAGATCAGGCTGGGATGTTTGAAATGTGTTGACTTGCCTTGAAGGTTAACACAGAGAAAAAAAAAAGAAAAAGTGGAGCTATTCTCATTTGGAATTCAGCACTGATCATAATGAATGTACTTGGTATTCATGTGAATCTCACATGTATTTCCCTAAGAGTGCTACTGTAATTTAACACTGCTACTAAAAATATTGGGGGTAGAGGGGCACTTAAAATAAAATGCCATAAAATAAAAGGAAAGGATATACCTCCTGTCTCTGCAGCAACTCTGTGGTTTGCCTGTTGTTTTAATACTTGATTTATAAGCTTTTTCTCCCATCCCCCACTCATTTCCATAGGATTTTCTGAGAGAAAAGATGAGAAATATTCTTTTACTGTGCTAAATATGTAGCCTTATGATCCTTATGATTCAGTACTCTCTAGGGCAATGGTGATGTATGTGCTATCAAATTACATGGATTTTACACACCTATTTTCTCTGATATCCAATGAGAAATGTGTACTTACTGCAGTAACCTTGCATTACTCATGCTACACTTTGGAGAGACAGAGCATGCTGCACCAAGCACATTCTGTAGCCTGTCATCACCATCATTTTTATCACCTTACAGTATTTTAAAGGTCTGTGTTATGCTCCAGTAGATAATTTTCTGAGATTCCTAATTAATATTTAAAATAGGGTAAATGGCCATATTTTGGTGGCAATGGGTTTCAGAGCAATGCAGTAGTGTTGTACAATACTCTAGTTAAGAATCATATCTGCAGATGTAAATTTAACTATTCTTCTACTTTGCTTTCTTTGAGCAAACCGTGACTGTTCTTGGCAGCTTTCTCCTCTTTCATCAGATTGTCGTTGCTGGAGCAATACAATTAATAGCAGCTTTCAAGGTTTAATCATGGAAAAATCTAATTACATTCCAGTGTTGCTCTTACAATCATTCCAGACTCAAAGGGTGTGTCCCTCTACTCTTCAGTGATTCACATACTTGCAATTTTGCTCATCTAAAGCTTTATCAGAGAACACTACATTTATGGCCTAAAGTCAGGAGTTGGTTCAGTTTATCAGCATGACAAATGAGTCACAAAAAGCAAACAAAAGTGAGGTGCTTGCATAGATGTGAGAGATTAAGAAGGGGTGGGATGTAAACCAGTTTCTCTGTTGATAGCAATATCTCAGCTTTTAAAAATTTTCTTCTTTCCAGGAGAAAAGCACACAAATAATTATCTATTAATAGATAATTAATAGATATCTGCCTATTTCAATTATGCTAGAAAAACATGAGAGAGTCTGACACCATGTAAGACTTATAGAATCCATTCAGTGCCCTTAAAGAAAGTCCCTAAGTCCCTCTCTACTTAGAGGAAAAATTCTGGACACTGGAAACTACCCTATAAAGAATCTATCCTTTTCAGTTAAGGAACTTGGGAGCTTAAGCTAGTCACAGCAGATCTCATTCTGACACTCTAGAAATGTGTCTCTCCTCTGATTTTTATAGAATTCTTGTTAGGAAAGCAGCCTCATTAGGCACCTACACAGTGCTTGGATACATGAGATTGGAATATTGAATTCTACACCCTTGATCAAAATAAAGCAAATACTTTAAATTGTTGAATATTTAATTAATCATCCGAATAGGCATGAGAGAAGATTGAAACTCTGTGTTATGACATACACCCTTCTCTTCAAAACTCATCTTGGTTTTGGCCAAATAAGCAATTTATATTGCACAGAATAACAGCCATTGTTATAAGAATATCTGCATGCATTTTATAGACATAAGTAAACACTTTAGATAATTTCCTCTTTTCTTTCTTTACATGTAAATCTGTTATAAAATACAGCATAATTACATCCAACTTCCTTGTGACAACTTGGGGAATAGGTTTTGATTTAGAAAAAAATATTTTTTTAGACTAATTTTACAAACCCCAACTGCATTTTGGCAGCCACCAAAGTTGAAGGCAGGTTGATGTATTTTTCCTAGTAGACACCCAACAAAAGGATGTGCGGAAAGGTGAAATAGTTGAAAGTGAAATAGACTCCCACATCAGGAAAAAGGGATACAGCAATATGTTACTCTCTCCATAGTTCCCTGTGACTTAGAGCAAGCTGAAATGATGGGACTAAGGTAGTGAAAGTGTTGTGTAAAACCTGGCTTCACATATTTTTTGTTCAGAGTGGAAGGTTTGGTGACTGGTGTAGCAATACGTGAGCTGAGTGAGCAGAAACCATTCTACATTAAAAAACACAAGACTTCTGACAGTGGGCTGCTTACCCTATACCGTAGTCTTGCAAATGTCGATGATATGAATATATATATATTCATTATATTCAGCTGTCATTATTTGTATATGCAGACTTTGGATTAAATTACTTTTCTGCTACATCTATTGCACTGTGAAATGGAATATTCCTTTGCAGACTACACTATAAACGCTGCCCTTTAATATATACAAAGATATATGTCATGAAAAGAATATCATCTGAAGTGTTAGTAATAGAAGAGACACAATGAAAATTAACTGCTCACTTATAAGCTATTTGTTTTCCATTTTTTTACCTACACTAAGACTGTAATTTTATCAGCATTTCCCCTAAACTGTTACCAATGAAGGCAGTATTCCCCTTTCCATGTCCTCTACATCCTCTTGTCACATCAACATGGTACTTAACTGTGTTATTTTGTAGAGTATGTGATGAGCAAGAACATTTTTAGGTAGTAAAAAGGGACTAGGCAAGTGATGAAACTGGCACTACCAAAGATAGAAACGTCCCTGGAAACACAACTGAACAACACAGAATAGCAGGGAGGCATCTTATGTTCTATTTTCACATAACATTAAATGGCCCCCTCACATACAAAGCAGTATCAGCACACCGTATTTCCTCGCCTTTGTTGCTGAAAATATTCTTGCATTTGTTCGCTTACAGGATTTATGTGATCTGTCTTAATTTTCACAGATAGTTTTTACTGAGGAATTATAACTTCTTAAAATATCCTACCTTGAACATTTTATATAAAGTTGTAGTAAATCACTATTTTATCCTACATTACTCTCACAAGTTAATCTGGAAACATCCTTTCAGATGCAGGAAAATATAGTATCCATCTAGAGACTCAGAATTAAATAGCTTGTAAAAGAAAAGAGGAAAAGATTAGGCTATAGATAAAAATGATAAAAGTGTTGTGCTATATTGGAAATTTTTAGTCTTGATAAGATATATATCTGATTTAATGAAATTAGGATGGGAAAAAATAAAGCAATTCTAAAAGTAAATCAATAAGAGAATAATTTGATAATTAAAGTGATGAAACAGGGGTTACTTGACCCTACAGACATATATTAATATCCTCAATGTCTTATTTATCATCAGGGATCTGAGTAGGAATATACTTAGATTATACTAATCTTCTAATCTAAGGGACTGGCTGAAGAATTATCTAAGAGTGTAATACAGTTGTGAGAAGAGAATTATACATTTCATGTTACTGAAAAGCTTTAGTTCTATTATCCACTTCCTCCACACAAATATGCTCTTTGGTGGTATATCCAGTTCTTAAAGTCTTAAACTGGAAAAAGCTAAGTATCTGCTCAGCTTTAGGCCTTCAACTATCCTTTGGACTTCATCAGGTCTCCCTTATTTCAAAACGTGCATGGGTTTAACACATTCATGGATCAGAGCCTTAGTAAGAAGCAGCAATTTTTCTGCCAGTGTATCCCTGTTAAGGTTTAAAGATCAGATTAGTAGTTTGAACAGTCAGACATCCATTCTGTTCTCCAGAACAGAGCTGTTATAATCTGACTTGGCATTTTTGGACTCTGGTGTCTTGGCCTATATTTGTCACCTTACAAAGCAATGGCACCCCATAGTAAGAAGTAATGTGTTAAAATATAGCTTTTTGGGAGGAAATAGACTGCCAATAGTATCCTTAGTTTAAGAAGTTTAAAAAAACTTTATTGGTAAGGAAATTGCTATGTGCTTTACTGTTTTACTGGTTTATAGAGAATAATTCTAAATTTCAGGTCCTTAGTGAAATTTTTCCTGAATATCCCACTTGCTAGACATGTAAATCCAACTTAAAACTCCCCACAGAGCATGCCTTGGTGTGGTACGTGTTATTCCTTAGGTTTGGTGAAAGGAAAAGTTACTTTAGCTCAGGAGGAGTATAGTTTATAAATATATTGATATATAAACCTAAGTGAGAAATAAATAAAAAAATAGACTGCATGAATTCTCTTGTTTCAGACTGCGAGATTCTAAAAATTGAAAGATTGCTTCCAGAAACTCAGTTTGCATCTGTAAATCCCCAAGGTCCTTAAAGCACATGACTCTCAGTTTAGGTTGTACTAGTCAATGAAAGATGGCAGAAGCATTAAAGAAGATGGAACCATAACAATAGGTGAACTGCTAGGAACTTCAACATTCTCCAGAGAAAATTATTAACAAGAATAATTAACCAATATATTTAAAATCAAATGCCAACTCTACCCACAGGAGAATTTCTGAAGATATCCGGTGTCTTTAGAATGACCTGTTTTAATGCATCCTTCCTTTAGCTCTCATCATGGTTCACAACAATGACAGTATAAGTATCAATCATGCTATATTAATTCATTACTAATTTTAGTATACTATTCAAAGTTATTTCACTCCGCACAAAAGAGTGGATTTATTAGTCTTCATAGAATGAGCAGGGTTTGAAAAAGAAAAATGTTACTGGTGAATTCAGTTTTCAATCCAGAAAATTTGTGACTTACAGAAGAGACTCAGCCTTCAGCAAAGGCTTTGACACCATTCTTGAGTTTCCAGGAAGAGGTCTGCAAGAGTAGATTCTGAAACCCTGTAATATTTACTATCTGTTTTAATGATCCAAAAACCTGTGCTGAATCAGAGGTAGAAATGTTAAAGTAATTACCCTGGAAAGTCAATTTAATGAATGCCCAATATGTGAAAGCATTATTTCTGTAATCTTTTCTATTGCCCAATTTATCATTTTTATTGTTCATTTACCTATGTTATATAGTTCTGGTCTGAATTATATTCTCTAATATTCATTTTTCTTCAATATGACTTGTTAGATAGCTATTGAAAAGATCCTCTTTAAAGACAGACCTTTGTACTTGAGAAAACTTTCATATATAATATAACTAAACATAAATCCATTCCTGTCTCAAGATTTTTTGGAAATGTTCCTGTGCTTCTTACTATAATTAGCAGAAATACTTGCTTGAATGAGGCACTTTTTAGCTTTCTATTAGTTTTGAAAACATGACAGTATTACTGATTTTGTGACTTCCACTATCCATTCTCATGTCTTCATTCTGTAAAAATTATCTGCATCCATAAATTTATTCACACCAGTAATTTTTCAGCTACTTAGCTGAAACACAACCCGAGATGTGTGATAATGCACACAAAAAGGATTGCTGATGACATCTAGTCCTAATACAATGTGTTCATATGATATAAACACAGTACTTTCTCCTGAATTCAGGCATAAACCAGCTTAGCTGATGGAGAAAAAAAGTCTCATTAGGACTACAGGAAATAGCAAAGAAAACTCATCTCTCAGTGTGATATGATTCAGAAACTACATTTGGAAAATTACTGAAAGAGCATGTAGGAATTTTTGGGGATGACCCAGTTTACATTTTTTCTGGGATAATGTTCTCTCTAAGATAATAAAAGCTCCTCCCTTGAAAACCTTGAATTGAAATAATGAAGTTTATGGTAGACATTGTGGTAAAGAGGAACATACTTCTTCATATTTAAGTTTTAAGGGTTTAACCAGGTACTTGTTCTGAAACCGATTGATGAGTAAATATCAACAAGTAAGCAGGCAAGATGCAACTTTTAAGACAGTTTTAGAAAATGAAATTAAGTGAAGTAGAATACTACTGGACCAAGAGCCAGGAGAAAAAGAGGGGGGAAGAAAAAAGAAAGAAAATATGACAAATATTTTGACATCCAGAGGGTTCCTTTGCTCTCATGGAGTGACTGAAGCATGGCCATACACTGGCTTTAAAGTCGGTATAAAGGCCTTAGGGCATCTGGTATAGCCTCAACCTTCCAGAAGGAAATCAGATCATACTTATAACTATTCCATATCCCAGGGGTGCAACATCTCGGCAGGACAACTCTCCACATACACAAAGAAAGAAGATTAGTCAGTGCCCAGTCAGAGCATTAGGGCCTGTCTGGCACATTCTTAGGGGGAGAGTGATCAGATCTTACTCCTATAGGCTCATATTGGCAATTTTAAGGAGAGGTTGAGAGCACCTGTAGTGACTGAGAGTTCTGAGGCTGCATGAAGAGGAGGGATTAAACACAGTGAAGAGCATACAAGGCACTCCATGAGACGGAGAGGAACAATTTTTTATGGGTTTGCGTAATTGCTGACTTTGGCATTTTTTAGAAGCATGAAGTAATTTGAATCCAAACCCAGGACAACATTACCTTTATAAAAGGACCTCAAGGTGAGTGAAACATTGTTGGTGTAGAAAAACCACCAAGAACAACTTCTCCCTATTTCAGCTATGACAAGTCTCAAGCCCTGTTTATCTGCTACAAATGTGTGGCACCCTCAAGTGATCCACATGAAAAAGAAAGCAAATCATTGATCTTTCCAGTAAATAGTGTGCTAGGAACAAAAATTCACTATCCAGAAATTTGAAGGATTCATTCACATATGCCTAGAAGAAATAAGGGTTTAGCAGGAATTGGTTTACACTCCTGGAGGACTCCTGTAGACCTAATAAGTAAAGAAATACCACTTGAATTGAAACATATGATAATCACATGATTATATTTTTTGATACAGTGCATAGTGTTATGTATAAAAATAAAAATACATTTAGAGCTTAGGCTGTCCTTTATTGTATCAAATTAAATCGGATTTAATGCCTAGTTGTGTGTCATGCAGATCAGATCCATTTGTACAAGGCTGTACAGTGTGGAGCCAGTTCAAATGAATGAATAGCTTTCTCATTACTTCACCCTATTCTGCTGTCTCTTTTCCTGTCCTTTGTAATGTAATGGAGGACAGCTGTGGCAGTGAAGTGAATATTAACTAACCTCAGCGCCTCAGCAGATTGCGACTTAATCCCTGCAAATACCACTAAAATCAAAATTTAATTACCGTCAGCACAGCCCTGTTAATGCCTGAAAAATATTTAACAATTAGTGGTTGGCTTAATTAAGCAAACTGCCTTTCACAAAGCAACCTGAAAAGTTTTTCCCTGTATTTTATCCCTCAGACTAATTAGTCTGATGTAAGCTTACAGAACTTCATTTACTGTTACCGAGTCTGTTGCACTACTGATCCAGTTTCTGTGGCTTAACGGTCTTTAATGGAGGAGAAATTGTTAAAAGAAAAAAAAAATAAAGATTCATTGAGCAATGCTACTCCTTTAAAATAAAAATAATTCTTTTTAGTAAAACAGAACACTTCATTAGTTATTTGAATTTAAGTAGATAAAATTGTCTTAGCTATGATCATATTATTTACACTGGTTCAGTATGTGTTGAATAACATGAAAACTAAGGTACAGTCATGTCAGTCAGAGGACAATGTCTTGTACCTCTGCAAAAAGAGGATTATATCTAAGCTTAGTGAAAAGGCTTGAGCTTGAGTGGCCAAGATATAGATTCAGGTATTTGTTTTGAAAATCTCTGATAAAAAAGGAGAACTACAAAGTTAAAGGTGATTCACAGCTGACTTTTACAATTAAGTCTTGTTATTTCAATTAACTTGATGTGGCTTTGATCTTTCTTGTTTGTGCTGTTATGGTACAAGACCCATTGCTCTTGTTTCTGTGGATTTTACTGAAGTTGCACTTCTGAAGACCTATGATTACAGATAGGCTCTACTCACTTTCTGAAAATGGAACCATTGCAAGAAATTCCTGTAAAATATGGCTTGAATTATAACATTCTCATTGGTATACTAGAAAAAAATACTGTTCCACAGTTGAAACAGCAGGATACACCACTTCAATAGTTGAAAAATTTATTTGATGACAGTTTTCTCCATACTGCAGTGGCTAGCATAGATTCATTTAATAGGGTGGCAGAATTTGCCTGAGGACAGTTAAGGACAAGCATATTAAATTTTTCAAGGTAAACTCTTGCAATTCTTTACCTCAAAAACTAAGAGGTATAAAATTAATCCATGCATTTATGAAGTGTATAAATTTGTTCTGGGGCAGTGAGTATAATCAGCTTAACAAGAAAGGGTGAATTCCTTCACTAAGGATCATTGTCTACACAGAGTAGAAATTTTAAAATATTTTTCATTCTTAAAAATTTACAATTCATACAACCCCAGGCAACAGCTGGAAATTGATAACATTGGCTTGAGTCTACGGCAAAACCTTTTGAAAAATGTTTGTCATCTACATAAATATATCACTCTCAAATCATTTAGAATAGTGGGGACTGTAGGTTTACTGCTGCACTAGTTAGATAGTAAGTAAAACATGTCCGAGAAATGAGATTGCCTTACTCCAAGTATACAAAACTGAAATACAAACCTGATTAAGACGATTTAAAATCAGAATGTTTTATCCCTTTCACACACCCGTCCATCAGTGGGATTTACAAGAACATGGTCTAGCTCTCTGCTTTTTTCAAAAGATAAGTATTCTGCAATATAGCTGAACTATTTGTTTTAATCAAGCACTGGTATTTTTCTCCATTTGTATAGGGCTTTTTCTGTTTTCAGAGAATCATAGGATCACAGGATTGTTTGGGTTGGAAAAGATCTTAAAGATTACCTAGTTCCACCCCCCCTGCCATGTGCAGGGACACCTACAAGACCAGGTTGCTCAAGGTTCTATCCAACCTGGCCTTGAACACTTCCAGGGATGGGGCATCCAAAGCTTCTCTGGGCAGCCTGTTCCAGCATCTTGCCACTTTTGCAGTGAGGAATTCCTTTCTTATATATAATATAAACCTACTCTCTTTCAGTTCAGTGCTGTCATGCCTTGTCCTGTTACTGCATGCCCTCATAAAAATCCCCCTTCATGCTCCTTTTAAGCCCTGTTTAGGTACTGGAAGGTGCTATTAGGTCTCCCTGGAGCCTTCTATTATTGATGAGCAACCCCAACTCCCTCAGCCTGTCTTCAAGAGGAAAGGTGTTCCAGCCTGGCAATCATCTTCATGGCCCTCCTCTGGACTAGTTCCAACAGGTCCATGTCCTTCTGTTGTGGGGAGCCCCCAAAGCTGGATGCAGCACTCCAGGTAGGTTCTCTTGAAAGGGACGTAGAGGGTGAAAATCCCGTCTCACCGTGCTAGCCACAATTCTTTTGCTGCAGCCCAGGATACAAATGTTTTTCTGGGCTGCCAGTGTACATTGCTGGGTCATGTTGAAGCCACTCATCCACCAACACCCACAACTCCTTTTTGGCAGAGTTGCTCTTGACCTACCTTCAGCCCAGCCTGAATCTTGGTATTGCCCAGACCCAGATGCAGGTCCTTTTACTTGCTGTATTTCATGAGGATTACACTGGCCTGTGAGCCTCTCAAGCATCCTTTCCCTACAGCGTTGACTGTGCCACACAGTTTGTGCCACTGGCAGACTTGCTGAGTGTGCACTTAGTGCCACTGTCCCTGTTGCTAACAAAGATGTCCCAATACCACCCCCTAAGGAACACTGCTCATCACTGGTCTGCAGCTGGACATCAAGCCATTGACTGCAACACTTTGAGTGCCACCACACAGCTAATTGTTTATCCACCAGGTGGTCCATCCATCAAATTTGTTCCTCTCTAGTTAAGAAACAAAGATGTCAAAGCACCTGATTCAATAAAAACCGTGGTTTTTGAAATAAAAATAAAATCACTGAAAAGGTAATCTCTGTAAGACAATTATGCATAGTTTGGTACAGTCCTAGATAATTGGCAGCCTTTGCCTCTGGGCTCATGATGGATTGAGAATGGAGATTAAATTGCCATTCATAATACTGGAGAAGTGGTCCATTCATGTCGTATCTTGAATACTAAACGTTGGTTGAAAAATGTAGAGAAGCGCCTGGCTATATCAATTCTTTCTGGGGAGTAATTGAACTTAATATGAAGGAAAAAAGTAAGCAAAGTGCATTACAAATCTGAGAGTAAGGGGGTTTTTTCAGCTATCATAAAAAATGTTTTCTCAAATGTTTTGTATGACATTTAGATGGGCTTCAAATGCTTCTGTCTGTATCATCAGGTACACTAACTATTTCTCTGTGAATGCACACTTGCATTACTGCTAAGCAAATGCTTTTTCACCATCAAGTTTCATTCTTGCTTTATGGTTGCTCATTGAAAATGCATAAAAGTTTTCCTTAATGATACAAATAATCAACATAAAATGTCTGCTATATATATTTTATCCAAAGGCAATGATGATTTTTTAAATTTTCTTTTTCTTTTTTTCTTTCTTTTTCTTTTACTTTTCTGTCAAAAGCTGAAGAGTTTCTTAACTGTTAAAATGCTGAAATGGTCTTTATACTTTAGTGTACAAAGGCAACATATGTTAAAAAAAAAGCAAAACTTGATCAAATTTTCTTCATCTCAGAACCACTGCCACAACTCTCACAGGAACTACTTTCCTATGTCTTCACAAAAAGATCAAGCCCTAAGCTTTACCTTCCACTAGGAAGCACCCTTGTAAATCTCTGGATTAGACCTTAGAAGGAAGTTCACAAAGTAGGGATTTTTTTCTACTTCTCCCTCTCTTGAGCTGTAATCACTTCGGTGCTTACAAAGCTGTGTAAATTTCAAAGCTGAGTTAGAATAAACTTGATTGAATCTGTGCATACATGTACTTACATGTGCTCAGTGTTTAAATGTTTAATGCGAAATCCTGTATTCTGTAGCATTCATGGTACTCTTGCTGAATCAAAAAGGAAATGTGTGTATATGCTTAGGAAAAATAGTCATCTCTTTCCTATGTTTGCTGGAATATTTATTCAAAATCTACATTTAGAAGCACAACTTGTGTAGATTAGCATAACAGTATTCACTCATTATACTAAAATTTAAAGCAGTGAGACTCTGCTTCGTTAATGTGCTGGAGTACTGTCATACAGATACCCGTAAATGTCTCTTTCCTGACCTCCATGGAAAAGGTAGCATCCAGCTGGAAAAAAGCTGGAAAGCAGGAAAGCTACTTGGGGTTAAACAGTGATGTATTGGGATCCACTTAGATGGAGCAGCGTAAGGGAAGGCAGCTGTTCATGAGAATGCAACTGCTTTGATGTCCAGGATGTGTCTTTGATCCTTAGTGAAATTTTCAGACTTGCAGTGCTCCAGTTTGTGCTGGGATTGATGTGTACCCATCCACAGGTTGTAAAAACACCACTATATTTTAACACTCAACCCTGATTGCAGTACTATTTTCTAAATGGGGAAAAGAGAACCATATAACACTTCAAATTTGAGTTTAAATAAACCCAACCAAATTACCTTCCTCTGTAACATTCCCCTTCTCCTATATTGCACTTCTTCCCCTGCTGAATCAATATCCCAGCCCTTGATGAACTTACATGATGAAATCTATTGAAAACATAGCCATAATATAACAGGAGTTTTCCATTTCTTTATCTTCTCAATTAATTTTTGTCTCTAGATCCTACGTTCCTTTTCTAGCAGGTATTGATGCCTTGGACTGGCTACCTAGAACAGAGGCTAGTCAGAGTTAGAGAATAAAGTAGGTGTTTATTAAAGGCCTTTGATAGATACACCTCGGGCAATACAAAAGCACCGCAGAGGCTTCACCCAAGATTTGGACGGTGGTCACGAGTTTTCCAGACAGAAGTAAGTTTGGTTTATTTGCAAATCAGGGGTCAATTGTCCAATAACAGCTTCAGGTAATGAAGTCATATTCCCCTCAGTTTGCTCCCCCCCAATTCACTTTTATTTATACTTTTCAGGGCCTGGGGTAGTGATGGTGGCCTTGGGTCCCAGGCCTGGAAGGATTGTTTTGTCTGGCCAAACTGTGAAGAGAGCTTACTAACACTCTATATGAAGCTCAGAGTTACACACTGGTGCAGTACAGGATCTGAAAAATATAAAAGCTAAAATTTAAGGCACCGTTATGAGATCTTCCAAAACATTACAGTAACAAAAAAATCCACCCTAGATCTTTAATATGAAATAAGATAGCACATATTGACAAAAATTAGTCTATGTCTGAGTCTGAGAGGAATATTGTTGCAGATTAATTTTGTTAGTTTTAGTTTTGCTTTTAGTTCTGTTTTATTCTTGCTTCTCTAGCATTTCCCAGTTGGCCAAGTGAGTCTTTGGCTCATGCATATGTATGCTAACACAAGTGATTTAAAAAAACAGCTCTGGATCTCTGAAAGCTGGCAAATATAGCTAAATAATACTAATGAATAATATTCCGAGATCTCAATAAAACAATCTAAAAAGATCAATTATAGATATCATTTTAAGTGCATGTTTAGTACAAAGAAAGAAACCAAAGGAAGCTAAAACTGTTGTAAAGTTAAAAAAAGGCCGGCAGACATCATCTGTCATACAGAAAAATAAGTTTAAAAAAAATACATATACACATATTCACTTTCTATCTCTATCCAATCATGCACTCTACATATGTAGTAGGAGGTTTTAATGACTATTGCAAAACACTAAGTAGTAATTAGGAAATCTTCCAAACCTACTCAGCAAATTAATAGGTCTAGGATACCCATATTGGAATGGGCTTATAGTTGCTTTTTGTGATAAGTTTCTGTGAACTTTTTGTAAATGGCATAAATCCGTTTAATATATAACAGAATGAGTTTAAGGTTACAACAATAATGTTATAAATCAGAAACATTAGAGTGAGTCATACTGAAAGCTACAGTTTTTTCCATGACTCTTCGTATTTGCCAGTAGAGTCCACACTTTTTCCCAGTCTGGCATGTTTGAAAAAGTCATTGTTCATTAATGTTTTGTTTGTTTTCTAGTGGCACTGTTACTAGTCAAAATTAAACTCTTCCTTTTGTGCTGCACAAATAATCATCATGCATCATTTCTTGTACAATTTTTTTTCTGTCATTCAGGAGAAATCAGTATAATAAATAAGATATCAATAAAATGCTTTCATCACCTGACATCATACTTCTAGACTCCATACCAATAATTTTCTTTACCCATTATGAAGTGGATTATTAAGAAAAATAAGGAGCAGCCATTTTATTAAATGTAAATTATTTTTACTTGTGGCACAGAGCAACCTTAAAAATGTAGACTATGTACTAAGTTATTGAACAAATAATGTCATGATCCGAATGGAAAAAAAATTTTGAAGTGCATTCCTTGATAGCATCCAAAAAGACAGTGAAAATGGCAAAATATGTTATTACAACAGTGTTTAGAATGTGTCCCATTACTATCAAAACTTTCAGAAGTCATAATGTGGCATCTATGATGTGATCTTGGGATCAATATGCAAGTTTTAAGCACAATACTTTACCCTTAACAAAAATTGTCTTTAATGGGTTTAGGAGGGCACAACTTCCTGGGAGGTGTACCTATTTAGGAACAACTAATTCTACTTCACCTGATATCAGAAATATTTCAAAACCACATCACGTACATGATGATATGAAAAGGGAGGGAATGGATACTACTGACTAATAGAGCCCATTCAATTTCTGATTGAATGAGAACTGCACATTAAAAAAAAAAATAGGTAATTTGGCATGTTCCATTGTTTTATGAGCCTTTTCAATTCTTTAAGCAGAGATACAGAAAGGTGAATAAAGATATTCCAGTACAATTTTTGACACTGTGGGCAAACTAGAATCATAAGAAGTCTATTTTCAGAAATAAACAATTCTCCAAGTACTCTTTCCAGTGTAAAAAAATCCAGATAATTGTTGGGTAAATAAATGTTTTGCATTTATAAATTTCCTGTCTTTGGTGCTTTGACAAATTTAGGATTATTGAAAAACAGTAATTTGTGTCAAAGAAATAAACCCCAGTATAAAAAATTTTTTCCTTTGGAAACTGACCTTGTGTAAACCCTCATCTGTCATATTTGATGATGCTATTTTTCACAGTTATGAAACATCCCATGTTAGTTCTTTCAACACTAGGGTGGGAGCTCAAACTCTACTGGCAAAACTAAACTGTATCAGTTTTAAGCTCAGCTTGGAGGTGGTCATAGTGATATATTTCATTTTTTATTACTGTGAAATGAATTCAAAACATAACATGTTTGAATATGGGGTCTAAATACACATACACACTTATGACAAAATCTTTCATTAAAGATGCTCTGATTCTTAGTTTTTTTCAGAAATTGCATTCATGTCATCCAAATGAAGCATTATATCAAGGAGTCATGATGCTGTGGTTTAGACTACTGCATCTTGGATATCATCAGACTGTTTAGGCAACTGCTATCAAATGTGCTTCAATCATGCAACAGGTATGTAGGAAACAGCTACCTTGAATTTTGGAGACACCCCTTTCTGTTTCCAAACCAGGCACTAAGACAGGAATGGGAGGACAGGAAAGAACAATTTGCAAAGACACTTCCATTGCATTTGCACTTCACAGCCCCTGGATGTGAAAAACTGAGCATTAATAATATAAAGGGGCAGAACACACTTTAATAAACCAAGGTCTCAGAAGTTTCAGTCTCTGGGCAGTACAGTGTCATATCTTTTCCTCCATAAATTTCCCAGGCCTAAACCTTTCTGAGCTCAGTCTTTGAATGCATTATACATGCTTCTGACAAATTTCCCTAGCCTATTGATGTCAGGCAGGCTTCAATGAATGAAACATTTTATGAAACCAAGAGACTGACACAGACAGGGAATAGCAGAGTCTATGTGATCATAAGGCACAGATACAGACATCTGCCAACGAGGTCAAAGTAAAGAAGAGAATACTTTGATGTCAATGCTGAGAGCATCATGAAGAAAGGTGGACACCTAGACCCTGTAAACGTCAAGCTATACTCATCGATGGGATGCATTCATGAATAGGGACTGACTTGAATGCTGTGCAGTTGTTTTACACACTAGAAAATCTCAACATCAGAGATAAAAAATAAACAAAAATCACCATGGATACTACTACCAAGTAATAACAGTCATGAGGAGTTTTTATTTGGATCACAAAGAACATGAATCAGATTTAAATTCAGGGTATATTTCATCTTGGTAACTTTTTTGAAGGAATTTTGTCAAGTTTTGCACTGACTTCACATTTCTAGGGTGCAACCAGGTGCAGGTCATGGAAATAAAGTGCTGGATGTGCCTTATGAAATGCTTTGGGCAGCTGGAATCACATAGGCATTGAGCCCAGGGGTCTGCAGCCACCTTCCTGAAATTCCCAAAGTGTATACATCTTGTTTGCTCCCTATATGCAAAGGTTTTCCTTAACATTTAGGTCATCAGCAAAAATAAACAAAAAAAAACTGTAAGAGATCAACACTGAGAATGGCCAGAGAGTATGGTGAAGGAAATGAGAAAACAGCATTTTTCTAGGTCCACAGAATAACCAAGAGACCACCATATAGAATTCCCATGAGAGGCAGAAAGTAGGCGAAGCATTGTGTTTCAAAGAAAGATGGAGAAATCCTGGAAGTCCAAGCCACTTCTAATGAGAAAAGATTCCTTCTTGTCTTGAAATCTTGCTCGAACCCTGAGAGGTTCCTAGCACTCTCCAGAATACCAATACACTGTCTCTGATCAAGATCCATTTGTGATGCAAAAGAGCGAAAACCTATCCTTCTGGAAAAATAAAATCTTTGTACTGGCAAATGTCAGCTAGGTAGGGAGGAGAGAGGTAGAAAAAGAGAAAATTATAAGGAGAGAATTCTTTTTTTTTTTCTTTTGTGCTGCCACAGAGAACCAAAAACACTCTATAAATACATCTCAATAACAGAGTTATGGCCAATACATAACTGTTTACCTTACGCTTGAGCTATCTTTTCATTGAAACAATTGGACCTTTGAAAAATACAAAATGTGTGCATTTCCCCACCTCTAATTTCTAGTTTTGTAGGTTAGGTATAACAACATGTTTTTATTTTCCCATCCTCAGCAGACTCAAATCTCTCCTAAGAGTTTAGACATTTGAGTTTCTGTTTAAATCCTTTGCATATAAGTGATCAGAACCATAAACAATAGTACAAAGAGAATTTATTTTGCAGACTAGAAGTGATATGTAGCTGTGTCTGTTTATAACACTTTACCCACCTTACCTCCTGCATTATTTTCTTTTCACAGCTGAATGAACACAACAATTCTCAGTCATCCCACGACCAGTACACTTATAGCTCATCATCACTGCAATTGATCAGGACTTTATTGAAAAAACTTGTTATTAGTGCTCAAGTACGAGTTTGCATTTTATGCTCTGAACATTTGATTCTTTTTCTATTCCTTTTCTACAAGGTCATCCTAGACTTCTCAAATGGTATTATCCTAAGTGATAGTTGCACTCAGTTACCACATGCCTGCACTTTTCACCCTGAAATTTGCAGACAGTTTTTTGCTTTCTAAGTTGAACATTTGTTGAGGATTTCTGCATAAGAGGTAGAGCAGAGAGCCTGGTAAAAGTGCTGGTTCCTTGCTGCCAGGAGATGCAACCTAGTGCCAGGTCCACCCCAGCAGTGGGGCCAGGAATGCAGACATGGCCACTGCTCCTGTAAATCTGGGTATGAGAAATGTCTGCAAAGTACTGCTTTTCCTATATGAAGAAACATTGCATTCACATATGAGCGGGTTTAAACTTAAGCTTTTGGGGTTGGTTTTTTTTGGTGTGAATGTAGTTCATACAAGAGTAAGTAGGCAGAAACCTTTTTGACTTAATTAAACTAACCTCTTTCTAGGTTTAGGAGGAGGACGCAAATATGAGGTGCTCCACAGTTGAAAGGACACGAGTGAGCAAAAGAACAGGAATGATGGAATCACAGAATCATTAAGGTTGTAAAAGACCTTCCGAATCATCAAGTCCAGCTGTCAACCACATACAACCAACATGTTCATCTTTACACCAGGTCCTCAAATGCCGTATGTACATGTTTTTTGAACACTTTCAGGTGACAACCATCACTTTGCTGGGCTGTCTATACCAATGCTTTACAACCTTTCCAGTGAGAAAATTTTCTTAATATCCAATCTAAACCTTCTCCAGTGCAACTTGAGCCCATTTCTCCTCAGCCTGTCGCTGGTTGCCTGGGAGAAGAGACTGACCCCCACCTGGCTACACCCTCCTTTCAGGGAGTTGTAGAGAGTAGATAAGGTCTCCCCTGAGCCTTGTTTTCTGCAGGCCAAACACCTCCAGCTCCCTCAGCTGATCCTCATAACAGCTGTGCTCTAGCCCTTTACACAACCTTCTTGCCCTTCTCTGGAATACCCACTGGACAGACCTGTGGCCATCAGACATCCTCTGAACAGGACTATTTGGAGAGAAGGGCCATCATGCAAACAAGGTTTCTCATTCCCTCCCCCGAGCTCCTGCACTTCCAGTCCTGTCCCTTTTATAGATGCTAAATTCCTTTATTTTGCTGCCAGTAATGAGACAGTCAGGATGCATCATCTATCTAGTTCACCTACGTGTATTTGAAATCTATTTAATCTGAAATAACCTTACAAAGCAGAATATACAGAATATTTTAAAGAAAATGTCAAGCCACCAGGGAGATAATTCACCCCTAAATATATGCCGTTGCAGTTTCCTTTTTAGTTTCTTCTCCCCTCATCATTCCCATCTTAATAGCCATCATCTCCATCTTATGTGCTGATTTACTGTAGGACACTGTAGGAAAGGCTTTGTGTTAAGATAGATTAGGTCCACTTTATTAACCTTGTCAAAGAATTCAGTTATCTTAAATAAAAAAAAATATTAAATTAGTCTCACACAATCTACCTCTGGTAAAACCGCACTATATTTTATTATTTTCATTTGCTTTCATGCCCTTGGCTCTGCTTTTCTCCAAAAACCTTTTTGAGGCTTTACACAGTACTGAATAAAATCTTCTGCATTAGAAAGAACACTCTCTGTTCCTTCCACATACCACCTTCGCCCTTTTGGTTAACATACAGGTACTATTCTGCCATTGCCCCATTCTAGCTTTTACCAGTATATGAAATTTCTTAGTGCAATTTTTACTTTTGCAATTTTTTACTAATGCTTACAATATTCTACAGCAGCTTATCCCCCTGACTTCCAGTCCCCAATGCTTTTTCACAATGTAGTGTAAATTGGGCCTGCATGTTAGATGTTGCAGAACACTCGTTCCCATTTTCTGTACAACTATCTGCTACAAAATCCATCATTCACCAATTGGAAGTGTGGGTTGCTTAGTGAGAAGCATACTGAGCTGTAGGAGATTCTTTTACCCACAGTGAAACACCAAAAATAAGATGGAATCTGGCAAAATTTATCTGCTAGGTTTTTACAAAAATCAAAGCCAAGATTTTGCAAGATTGAATTATCAGTGAGTCTCACAAGACTGTAAAGAGCAATAGCTAACTCTACAGCACTGATTATGCATTTAGCAGTTACAAATTTTCTCTCTAGAACAACCTTTTTCAGACATTTGTGGTATGCCACTTTTTGACCTCCTATTTACCTCATAAACACAACGTGAAACTGGGCCAGTTTTATTAAAAGGTTGTGATACTCACTTCACAGCTGCAACATAACACAATTATTAGAAGCTATATGTGTCAGACTGATTTGCAGTGAAGAATCAGTAGTGTCAGTAGAAAATATACAAAAGAGAGCTTGCATATGTTTTTGACTAGTACCTTAAAATGCATTATCTATAATGAAGCAAAAAATTCCTCAACTTTTAGTCTAGCAGAAAGTATATACACAGATAAAATATGATCTTACAGATCTTTCAAATGAAAGACCTACTATCAGTAAAAATGTTCTAAATGTGGGCTTATATATCTTTGTTTTCCACATTATTTCTAATCTATGTCTGTAACAAGAAATTATTGCATTTGAGAAGAAGCATAATCTAAGTGTAACATGCAAATGCAGGAAATTAAGATAACATATTCTTCTGGTCTTTCCAAACAGAGTCACAAAATGCAGTGTTTTAGAAATATAAATATCTGGAAATTAATTTAAAACAAACTTTTATGTAGGATCTTTCCCCCATCACTTCTAACCAATTTACAAGGGATTTCTATAGAGTTATTTTCTTCCATGAATCTTCAAATGTCATCATCATCATACTTTACAAGCTTCTAAATGATCATAAACATGTATTAGATGAATGTTAAAACAGTGAGACATATCCTCAATATTTCCCTATTTTCACTTGTTTACAAACTATACAATAAATGTTTTTAAATCAAAATTTCTTCCTAATTTGCACTAACCTTGAAAGAATGAATGAAGAGGACTGAGAATGGCTCACTCATTGCTGACCTGTACCAAAGAAAGGTCATGCATGTTCACTTCCTTCACAGCTGGAGAGAGAGTACAGACCTCCAGCATGGCTGGTCCTAAAAGGAGAGATGCAAAAATGCTTAGAGCCTGTATTTCTCAGAATGTGCCAAAATACATTAGGCTGTACTTCTTGCAGTTGTGGACCAGGGTTTGCCCTATAAAGAGAAATAAATATTACTGCTCTTTGTTGATCACGATGTTCCACAGGGAATTCCCAGGGGAATGATGCAGGGAGAAAATGGTGGATTCTCCTTAGAGAACATCCTGGCAGCATTAGCCTGATCAGAAATCAGAGAAAAAAAGTGAAATATGTTTCAGGGTGAAAGATTGTGAGCTGAATAGTTTAGTCATATTAAACCTTTGCTATGCAAATTGAGGTCAAAAAGAAGAAAAAATAATTTAGAAAACATTATAGAAGTGATATTCACACAAAAAACGCAGGAACAGGACAGGATTGCAGGGCTCTGTATATTGGAATTATCACTTGCATGGTGATCATGACTGAGATGGGGGTTAGTGACCTGCACAGATTGCTGATTTCTGTGAGTACCAGTGATATTGTCATTACCAAAAGAGGCACTAAGGCATGCTTCTTCCTGCACTCTCACTGATGATGGGAACCTGGATATGCACATTTACCTCTGTACCCATAAAACAGTAGGCATTTCTTAATGATAAACAATTTAGAAATATTTGGATGTGCATTGTATTTAGAAGTGATTGGAAGTATCAAGAATCAAAAATGTTATGGCTGCAGTAAAATATCAGGCAGGTTTCTGATCATTTCTTGGAGGGCTGCTGGGAAGACTGAAATTCAAATATCCAATGGCGGGCTGGCTCAAGCCAGTACTGCTGGCATTTGTGTCTAGGAGCAGAGAGACAGATGTCCCACTTCAGAGAAGAAACAAGCAAGTTATTGGCTTACAGGAGCTGAGACATGGCCTATGTTGGCATGTAAGGCTAAACATAACAGAGCTGCAATATTTCATAAGCACTGCAACATCTAATCCTGCTCACACTTGCTCATGGGCTCTAACCTGGTCATAGGCAGATTTGATCCTCGGTCATTGGAGTCTCACAAACTTTGGGCTTCTGAACATTCACAAAATAGTGTTGAGAAGATGTCCTTGATGTACTTGCTTGTTTTGCTTTTAAATTGTCTTTGAACAATTAAGAATACAAAGAAAAGTGCTTTGTCGAAAAAAGGATATTACTGACATAAACTGGTACACAAGCCAGGGAGAAAAAGTTCATAAAGGGGAATTTCTGCTGGGATCATTCTACTGGCCTGAATAGCACAACAAACAGTGATAAAAATTGTACATCAGTGCTTGCCCTCAGTACAGAGGTCTGGAAGGAGCATCAGCTGGTCTGCAGCCAAGAAAACAGCAAGCAATTACCATAGCCTGGGGAAATCTTCAGCCAACATCAATTGCTGCACATTGATACTCTGGCTTTTGCTTATCTTTTTATACTCCCAGGCAAAAGGTGGATTGAGGTGCATTGCTCTCTCATGGTGCTGCAGAAGTAGTTTATGACCAATGTAAGATTGTGGAGGGTTTTAAGAAATGACAAACATTAGTACAATGCTTCAGTAACTTTGCTGGGCTGGACATCACACAGTGCACTGTAAGAAACATAAAGCATAACTTGCTAGAAAGCATCCAACATTAAGAACTATTTCCTTGAATCTATTCTTTAAGGTAGTCAGATTTTTAATTTATTTCATATTCTTTATACATTTCTATTCTGGACATATCTGTTGCAATGAAAGCTATAAATTCAAATATACCACTTGGTTTTCTTAAACTTAATTTCTAAAATCCAGAACATAGCTAGAAAGATCAAGGCACAAAGACAAAAAATGATGAAAAAGGAGAAGGTTTCCCACAACGCCTGACTACAGAAGAGCACAACAGCTGTAAAAAGTCTTTGTCAGGGCTTTCCCTTCAACAATGTCGCACTTCAGTAAAGTAGAGAGGTACAAAAACAAATCTTGCAAAGGCTGTGAAGTGTTAATCTCACATAGCATTAAAAGTGTCATGAACAGCATGGAACAAGCAGTGTTTGCTCAGAGCAATTAGTAGGACCAAGGCCGGTGAAATCTCAGAAATACATTAGCTTGTAAAGTTGAAAGGGCTAGAAATTATATTCTAGGACTTGCTTCTGCGGAATAAGGGGAAAAAAGTGTGTCAATCTAAGTTCTCAGAAAGTTCAAAATATTTAACTATTTAGTTGCCAAATATTGACATTACTTAGAAATTGTATTTTATGGAGATACAACTACCTCTGGCTTCATTGGAGTCCCTTCGACAGTAAGGGAAAAAAACTGACAGATTTTCCAAATTAATAAACAATGCATAAATTAACATAGTTTCACTGTCTAAAGACATAAAGAAGATATGTGATACAACCAAAACAAGTGAAATAGACATCAATTTACTAATTATTTGTTCCCTGTGGATGCTTGAATATTTCCTCTTTCAGAACATCTATCCTTCTTGAAACAATTTCTTCACTGGTAAATAAATTGGGCATATGTCAAGAGCTTGTTAGTGTTCCCTAGATAGGAATGGCTTCTAGATTTGGCTACAAAAATTTTATTCAGTCCTTCATTTCAGAGCAACCAAGCAAACACTGCCTGATGGCGCAAGGAATTTAATTATTTGAGAAATGCTTTTTCTGGAAAGCAGAGTTTTCTCATTAAAAAAAAAAAGAAAAATTAAAAAGCATTTTATGTTTAACGGTAGAGAAAAAAGACTAACATAGTAAGAAAGCACTGTCCACTCCAGATACAGAAATTATATTACTGATGGACATACCCAATCACATGTGCTCACCAATAGAATATACAGCAGATAAAGAAAGGCAAATATTTTGAACAGCAATTCTAAACATGTTGTCAAAAGACAGCTAAAACAAATGCATTTTCTTTAGAAAACTACCATGAAGTCTAGTACCACTATGAATTATACAGTTCTGCCAGTGCTAAACAATCTGTGGTGGAAGTCTGAAAATGAAATCATGTCTTCTGTCTCCAACTGGATCCTGAAGTCCAAATGCATTATTTATTACTCAGCTTCTTCTGTGGTCAGCATTTAGGGTCTTCTTTCCAGCATTTCCCAAACTCAAGTCCCTCAATATAATATCTTTATTTTCAGCTAAAACTGCCCACATGACCCACAGAAATAAAGTATGTGCACAAAGGTAGAAAACAAGTACCATGCTGCCTTAGAAACCTTTCCCAGAAAGTCTCACTAAGCCAAGTTTAGTAATAGGATGGGCTCTGAATTAAACAAAATCCTATCCTCTCACATGGGCTCTCTAAAATGTGCCTAGCCATCAACATGTCCCACTTTCTTTTTCCTATCAGGATCTAGGATTTATGTCTGCCAAGACAAGCCATTTTAATTTAGCAGAAAAACTTGTACTTTCTCAACCTTTCCAAGGTGAACCAAAGCCAAAGCTTTCTACAGATGTAAACTTATTATTACTATATTCCTGTCAATGTAAAGTAGTGAGATTAAAACTGTTAAAATAGTTCCAGCTATTGATAGAAAATATGCAATGAAAAACTCCCTTGATTGTTCCTAGGTGATTGATTTTGTGCTTTTCACAGACATTTTAGTAAAAGACAACAAATGTCCTGCAGTGCTGAAACAGAATAGCTTAAGCAACTATTGTTGAATATTTATGAAGAGAATTTTCAAATGAGTAGTGGTAAGTTTTTAACAAAACATACTGCTAAGAATTTAATACAGTGAAGGAATATAACAACATAGGCAACTGTCCTGGTTTTAAATACTGAAATAATTACTACAAACATTAATATTTCCAGTTAAGACTTAGTGAGCCACCTATTTCTCAGACCAAGATTTTGCAGAATTTCTATTAATTTCAAACATACTGGTAGTTCTTAAAAGTTTGTAAACATATTCAGTAAAGTCCAAAGAGAGGCAAGAACTGTAAGAATACTGAGGTACTGAATAAATGGAAATGTCTGCAGGTTGCTTGAACACAGTTTTTTGATCAGAAGAAGATAACCTGGGCTTTAGACTGGTTTTATTTGATAGTTGTGTTAAAATACTGGTGTAATAGTCCAAGCAATACGTTCTAAACTGAAGCATATTTCTCAAAGAGGATTAAATAGGAAACATTTATCATTGCAGAGTAGGTTCATTAACAAACTGGCTTACTCTGAGGACCAATTATCCAAAGAAAAATGATACAGAGGTCAAGGTCATGTACTTGAAGGTAAAAAGAATTTCTGTGACATGCTGTGGGCTCATCAGGTTCAAGCATATGAAGAAATAAAGAGATAAGTATTTATCTAAAAGAGATTGACTACAAGCTACTAATGTAAATTGTGAAACAAAACAAAACAAAACAAAAAACCTAGTGCATTTCAAAACATACTGTTTTAAAGGAAGTCTCAATCTGGAAATCAATGGTGAATCCTCATCTGGAAAACAATTCAGAACCCATGTTCCCATAAGTTTAGACAAAATTAATATGGCCTTCTAGGATGGCCTTGAAAATAATGTTTTCTTGGTAGACAATATATAAAAGACAGTCTCTCTAACTTGAGACTGCCAAAACCCAATTGGTTTTCTCAACCTAAGACACGAAGGCTGTATTCTGTAAATACACTAAATATAATGTTTATCAAACCTCACCAAGGAAAAAGTCTTCTTTAAGCTAAAATAGAAATCAGTTGGCATAATCGGACCATGAGGAGTTCATGGTGACCTTACAGAAATTCATGTCCAAAGGAGCACTCACATACAAATAGCTGGGATAAAAACCATTATTAAAAAAAAAAAAATAAAAACAATTAGAGAGATGCTTGAATGAGCATGGTTTCCAGCAGTATCTGGAAATGCAGTCAACCATCAGGAACTCCTTGCATGCTGACATAAATTCCCTGTGTTTTCTTCTTTCATGTGCTTTTGTGTTGAACCAAGAAGACGTATTCAAGTCCACATACATTTTTTTTCCAATTCATCTTGCAAAGTGAATGCTTGCAAAGCAGAACTGCAGCAAGATTGTAAAATCTGCATGTCTCCATGACGGGACTGCATGTAGGGCTGCACAGAACTTCAACTTCTAGGTTACTTTTCCTTGATTTTATCAGCTTAATGTTTCATGTTTAGTTTTGTGTTCATTTTATTTCAAAGTAAATATGGGTGCCACTACCTTTCAGAACTCTAACAGACTGGTGTTTCATTATCTCTAATTAGGGAGTTTCTTTACTTTCATGCTTGTCCATAACTTGTATTACTGTTAATGGGAATTCTATTTGTGCACTGATTTGAGAACAGACCTCTCAGATATGTAAATAGCTTTACAGATGACTGGCCCTTGCTGACCAACTGAGCAAACTGATATTCTTATGCATTACTTGTCAGAAGTTGTATTTAGATTAGAAAAAGATATTTTAAGAGTTCTGAAGGGCAGGGTAAGGGGAAACGAACAATTTAAATTAGGCTAAGAGCACCACAAAGGCATTGTTCAGGTCATCCTAAGACAATGATCACACTTAGCCCCCCTGAAAGCTGTTTGAGCCACACGGCTCACACACCCCGGGTAACACAGGGTGGGATTCACTCCCAAGTGAAATTTAGCTGCCTCCTGTAGGCTAGCTGATCTTGCTCCATCTCTAACCAAGGAGGAAAAGCACAGGGAGCCACTTGGAAATATTTGTGTCTTTTTCCAATAACTGGATGACCAGTGCAGGATGTCAATCTTTAGGAGTCTAAAATTGTGACCTGAATCATGACCTGTGGGACACTTTAGGAGAATTGTGGGACACTCTGGGGGGGTTCCTTGAGAGCAAATAAGCTCTCTCTTTTTTAATAAGTCAAAAAAAGTGTAAGAAATCTCATTATTCTTTTTCCGATTTAAATTATATAAAAAATGCATTTCTAATTAAACAGGTCATTTCTGAATCAGCAAGTGTTGATCAGAAGACTGGATTAATGGAGGAATACAGTATCTAAACTGGAAAGAATCATTAGAAGGAACTGTTGGTGTTCTAAAGGCATGTAGTTTATGCAGTATTAGCAAAAATATTTATAGCTATGGTACTAGAAATCAGTAATTACTGTGGAAATAATCTAGATTTTGCTGCAGTAGCCTCACATGCTTTCTGAGTAATAAGCTACTATGTTCCTTTTTCCAGCCAGAGTAGAAGTAGTCCCACAGCAGGACATAATGTTACTTTCTAATAGAGTTATTATTTTGCTATTTTGCAGATAGGACAGAGCAGCAAATTGAGCAGCAGTTGTGGGAATGCTGTTTAAAAATCCTGAACAGCAAACCTTTAACCTTGTGATCTGACTGCCCTAAAAGCCTGTTCATCATCTCAAGCTTGAATACACACATAAGGCTTATAGTGAAATGTGAGCCTGTAAAATACACGGAGGAAAACAAACTTTGCTGCCCTAGAATGTGGGAAATACTAGCAGTCTTATGCACAACTGTTGAAATTATAAAGAGAACAGTGTTGAGAATGTGGCCAGGATACTGAGGCTGAATTTTCAATTTGATCCTTTGTCTGTGTTAAAAGTAATAAATGAGCAATTACAAAAAGAACAATAGATGAACAGACAGGGAGAAAGGTTGCACAGTAATTAAATTTCATTCCTGAAAAGCATAAGAACTTGCATATATGGTATACAAATTAACTCCTTTTTCATTCTAATGCGATGGTCCCTATTGTTTTGTGATTCTTTTGCTTCTCACACCTTTCCTTTTTGACTATGAGAAAACTAAAACTAGACATCTTAATTAAATAAGACCGTTATAATGAGAGCTCAAATTTCCTAAGTCATTATAAAAATCCCAAAATAAACAGAGTGATCATGTGAAAACAGCCCCAATGGCAATTGAACTTACATCAGAGGTCCAAAAAAATGGAGATAGAAATGCACTTGTGATAAAAATGTCTGACTTAAAAAAAATTGTGTTTTGTAGCAGAGTGGTGTCTAGTTTTAAATACTTTTCTTCCCCTTCCAGAATTTGAATGCCATAATTCACATCAAAGAGAATCTGGGAGATAAGTCTACTTGCAAATATATATATATACCCACACATATATATATATATACAACATACACATTATGGTTTTGTCTCCTGAATGTGAGACAAATGAGATTTACTTCAATGAGATTTACTTCAATGAGTATGTGAGTCCTTTTTCCTCTCTTCTTCTCTTTTTTTCAGCCACACAAAGAAATGACGCCCCAGTGAACTTTGTCACCAGGTGGCTCTTGCTTTATTTAGTAGCAACAACTACAGAGCTGTATTTGGTTGAGTTTTCTCAAATGCTGCACTTGTTAACACTCGTCAAACAGAGAAAAAAAATAAAAGGGTACATTTAATTTCTCTCTCAGTATGAAAGAGATGTGCAAAGAACCAGCATTTTTCTAATAGGCAGTAACAGGTACAGTGCAAAACATCTTTACAACATTTGAAAAAATTGGAAAATGAAAGCACTCTGGCTGAAATATAATCTTTTTTGCTTGGTCTTTTCGTGCATAATTGTCAATATACTAGTGGGAAGAAGTCATATTACCCAACTGGGATCCATTTACAATGAGGCAACCAAATAACACATGTTTACAATAACACAGAGCTTGTTTTTGGAGAAAAGAATGTCTTTCCACTGCTACCAAAGCCGAGTGGTGTGTAAAGTTAGTAAATCTTTTCTCAGTTGCAAAACTAGTGTCAAATTTCTAAGGCCATAAACTACGTCAACATAAGTCACTCTCATTAATTTGATGGGTGAAGGAAGGATTTTCAAACAGCAGGTTTCTCATTTGAGTTTTTATTTTAATCAGCTAAATAATGAGGTGGGGGTAGAGTTGCTTAACCAGGCCAAGGGAAGAAGAAAGCAGAATCATCTTAAAACACCAATCCTGGATTTAATAGCCTACAACAAAACACTAAGCAGGTCAGCTTCATGGTTCAGCAATTCCTAAAAGCCCTGTCTACTTCTCAACAGCTTATCGGCGGCCAGTGTATAAGATCTCCCAATGAGATCTGATTTACAGCACTAAAGGGTTTTGCTGCAAAGAGGAAGGGCAAGAATGGCACAGTTTTCTTGTACACTCTGTCTGTGCGCACATATATTAAGAAAAACCCAAACCCTCAGAAACTAATTTGGCCCTCACGATAAGGATCTCTTGCATTTTTCATTGACATAAACAGGTCACAAAGCCTGGAAAAGCTTACGTAGAATGCAGCAGCAATCTGGTTTGCTTTTTTCTGGGTCAAAGTCAGAGTTTATCTTGTTAAGCTGTCTAATTGAACACAGCCCATGTGATACAACAGGACTAAGTGCATTAAATGAGGAGGCAGTGGGAAGTGGGGGATGCATTTATTTCTGTATGGTGTTGGAAGGATGCAGCTTCCTGGAAATACCTAAATTAGCTTTGAAATGGCTATTTTTTGTGTCTGGGGGAAAAAAAAGTCCTACTTCTATAATACATTTTCTGTAAATACAGAATCCAAAGCTAGTTTAGTATATTGTGATTGTGAGATGGAATACAATAAGCAAGCTGAACATATCCTGATTTCCATTTGTCTGTGGTAAATCTGAAATAATTGTATTGTTGCTAGATGAACAATGGCAGATTTTCATTGAGGTACCCAAGATCAAAAGCAGACCCCAAATGTCAAGTGAGTTAAAACCACAAACAGCATGATTTAAGGCATAGTTGCACAAACCAGGCTGTATGCAGTTTTCAATAAAGTGAATTATATATAATAACACTTACAGTTTCCTAGTACTATTGGATTTGCCTTTTTACATAAATGCTTAAGTTATGATAAAAAACAGAGCTGTGTCAGTTCTTTTCAGTCTCAGCACATTTGCTATTAGCATAAGAAATGCTGCTTATGGCAGAGGCAGCCGTGCTTGAAATTTCTGAATTAATGGATTTGATTTCCTCTTGAGACAAACCATCAGCCTTGCAGTAATGGAAATAGATATAGTTGGTAAAACAAATAAAAAGCTGGCATGCAGATAAAATGGGTTTCAGTATAAAATAGTAATGTTGTAATTGAAGTGAACAATTACAGGGTTGCTCCTAGGCACAAAAGAAATACCATGAAAATGAAGTAATGTTTTTGTTAAGTATAGACATTTCATGAAACTGTAGAGCTGCAGATGTCATTGTCTGGAAAAAGAAAAACTATAGTTATTCTCTTTAGCTGAGATACTCTGATAATATTTTGATAATTTTAATAATAATTACTAAAGTTAAATCTAAATTTTACATAGGTGGAGGGGAAGAACAGACGGAGAGCAAACTTTACAACTGGTACTGAGCCAAAAGCTCTTCTTGCCTTTCGAGTGATTTTGGCTATCAGGGGTCAAAAACCTGCAGTAAGAATTTTTGGATGACAGCAAAAGAGGATACAATTTTCTCTTGTAGAAGAAAGCATCTTTTGTTGTGGCTGCAACACTGGAAAGCCTGGGCAGAAAAGGAGAAATTCTGGCCATACTTGGTAATCAGCAACTGGAAACTATGAGGTTCCCCTAAGAGAACAGTGGAGGAAACTGCTCAGCATCAGATCTCTTTACCAAGACATTTTCTCTAACTGGGTCGCTCTTCTGGCTGGCGTTCAGCTATATACACCACTGGGGAAAAGCAGGGACTTTCAGCATATGAAAGCCTTTCATGTTAACATGTAAAAGTAAAAGTAATGAAGCAAACCAAAAGCCACCAATGTAAGTGTCACCTCAAATCTGAGAGTGCATTCATTAACTCCACTGAAACAAAATGCTCTGCTGTGTCCTATATTTCCTCTTGCTTTGTACACATGACAGCAAATGCTCTCATCACAATTGTTTGTAAAGATCTATTAATTAACAAATCACAGTTACTGTCTTAACAGTCAGCAGAGCACAAAGCTCTTCTTGCAGTGGGTGAGCCACAGCAAATGCTGGGTGTTCGTTGTGTTTCTATCACCCCTGGTGCAGCACACGGCTGACGGCCTCACAGCTGTGCCACCTGTGTATGGTTAACACATTTCACAGCTGTACTGCCTTAGTGGTCCCAGGAGCAAGTTTCCAGGTGCTTTGTGTCCCTTGCCAGGGGTGACCATGAGGAAGAAGGAGGTGCTGGTGGGCAGGCCCTGCTCAGGCTGCAGCCCAGCCAGGCGCTCTGACGGGCACCTTCGGCGGGTCGGGGCCACTCACCAAAGGAGGCAGCTGTGCCTGCTCAAGGAGCCTTTCATGAGGAGACTCTAAAAGCCATGATTTGTTAATATTTCTTATTTAATTGTAAAAGTTTCCAGTATCCTGCATGGTGTTTAAAACACCCAGGTAAATCTTCTATTTGTAAAAGCATTTTCTACTGTAACTACTCTATCAGGCAAGATATAATAGCAGTCCACTTACATATTCCACTCTATAGTGCTCACACTGAAATTTTACCACTTTCTTCGTATTTTTGCACTTACATAAATACACCCACAGAGTGCAGGTGGATTTCTGAATCATCAAGTGTTTCTTTTACTTAAGGAGAATTCTTTTGGAACAAATTAATGACAAATACATAATGGTTTAAATATATTTAGTGTTTTATTTGGTGTTTTAAAAGCTCTTCTGAAAAGTTTTAAATATGATTGTGTGCACCCATAGGATACAATATACACTTAATCTGCAGAGGAAATAAATGTCTGACATAAAGATTTAAATCTTTATTTTTCTCCCTTGACATGGTGGCTGCTGACACATAAATGTACTTTTTTTTTCTTTCCCTTTGACAGAGTAATAAAAATCTCATTATCTCTGAATAGGCAGCAATTTCGTTATCTAATCTTTTTACCAAAAGGTTAGTTAATTAATCAGAAACAAATCCTGATTATTATTTCAATAGAATTAGAAAGACAAATCACCAGAGTACAGCTAAATAGGGCAGGCCTGTGGTTTAACCTGCTTCATTTACATCCAAGTACAATGATTGTCAGAAGCTCGCAGTGAGCAAACAGCCCTGAGAACATAAGCCAGCAGATGGTTTTCTCTTGTCGCTAGCCTTTCCTCTCCTCTAATGCCTCTGATCCCATTACCTCACTGAATCTGTTACCAGGGTAACTGTTAAATTGCTGTGAAAGGCATGGTAATAAAGTAACCTGTCACACTGGCAATAAAAGCAGCAGAATTTTCCTGTTCACTGAACTTTTCAGCTCATCAATACTCACTTTATGGAGAAATTCACCACTACACACAGGTCAGCTGCAGGAATTGTTTGTGAGGTTTTTGAAAAGCAAACCAAAGTTCATGTAAACATGGGAAAGTTATAATTAAAAACTGGATTCAGAAATGCACACAGAGCTAATGCTTTGCTATTTGCTGTAGAAGGTTAGTAGGAGATTAGAGATATTCAGGTTCCTTCTCTTTTAAAGTATGTTCTATAAATAACCTTTACCGCCAGCAGGAAGGCAATTAATCCAAAATCATTTTGATAGTGTTTAAAACCATAGCCTCCATTGCATCAGGTTGCTTACTTTTAGCAGCTGTGCTTTGACCTACTTGTTAAAGTGAATTTTTATCCCAGAATAATCTAATGCCAGAAGGATTCATTTAGAAGTGTTTTCTAGCATTTGTCTACATTCCATTGTTTTACAGACTTTGAAGCAAACTTGATATCTTGAACAGGTTTTTTGGCAACATGTGTCTGTTTCCATTAAGAAAACCTTACTGGATGTAATCCTAGAGAGAAAAAATGCATATGGTCACTGCGCCAGTCCCAGCTGAAAATGCTTCTCCTGGTTTTCTAATGTAACATATCCGGCTGCAATTTTAATCAAAAAAGAGTAGAGCAAGATTTCTTTTTAATTTTTTTTTCCCTAGCAATACATGGAAGAGGTTTTTCCATAGGGCACATGCACAGTTTGCCACTGATCAGAGCCACATTTGAAAATGTCATGTGGAAAAACCCTCCTGACTTCAATTAGGCTCGCAAGAAACTGTAAGAACATGAATGAAAAAGAGAGTGCATATCTAATCCTCGTTATTAGCCTTTTGCAGACTCTACACTTTCAGCTTCATTTGGTAATGCCATTAATTATACAGCACTAACCTTGGAATATATTGGAGTTTGCTTCTTGAGATAACTTCTCTCTCAGTCTCTTTTTTTTGTTGTTATTATCATTATTTTCATTTAAACTTGGAGACACTTACAGCTTGAAAATTGAAAGCATTTCTTTGACTGACAGCAAGCATGAACCTGCAGTACATATTCCAGCTGCAGGCTACAGAAGAGAAGTGTCTTTAAATAGTAGCCACATTATATAGGCCTGAGAGTATGGATTTGAAGGAAGGGTTCTGGCAAATGAATCTTTGCAGAGATTATGTTCAACCTGTAGATAGATGCATTCGCAACAATAGTCTTTGTCTGTCTGCTGCTGACAGGCATGGGCTGATTTTACACTCCTGAATAAAGCCACATTTGTGGCTTTAGTAAAAACTCTGGGAGTTGTCTGGGGATGAAAGGACACACTGATGGCTCCACTGCATTTAGGTACAATGTCAAGTGTGAATTATTTGCACAGGCCAAGGTTCTTCCAAATACTGGAAATCTTCAGAGGAAGTTTGTATGAAGAAGAACAAGCCAACAGCACAGAAAAACTGCAAATTCAAAGCCTTCAGCAGAGAAACACTTAGTAATCCACATAAAATAAAACCATTTATGCTGATCTATAACCTGGAATTTACCTGGACTATTTCTGAGATTTTGGGAACTAAACCTCTCTGGTATCTGGTCTGTATAGCACACTTATAGATAAATGTGAAAATATGTCCAAAAATAAGCCAAAATCCTCGCCCTTTCCAAGTGACCAGTAAAGGAACCACTGTTCTCATGAGATCATTTTTCAGGTGTCAGAAGTCCCAGTAAGATACCCCATGCAGAATCTCCATTCTGTGCTCTTTATTTTTAAATATGTCAGGAAGGGTGATATGAACATTGTTTCAATGAAAAAAATTGGGGTTTTAATAGATGCTATTGTTTTAATTTAAAATTTACTTTAAATTGTGTGCATACTGGATTGCTCACGATTACACTTTGGCAGAACGCAAACATAAATGAGATGTCAACATGGAT
Organism: Promerops cafer; assembly: GCA_013398275.1. Classification (NCBI taxonomy): domain Eukaryota; kingdom Metazoa; phylum Chordata; class Aves; order Passeriformes; family Nectariniidae; genus Promerops; species Promerops cafer. The sequence continues at coordinate 754,311 of VZSE01006750.1, forward strand.
AAATTCTTTCCTTTGAAAATATGTATGAATATTCATGAGCAACATTTGTTAGCTCATTTTCCCAGCTCTTCAAATGCACAGAGCAGGGTTTCTGTGCTCTGCATCAGCCTGTATGGAAAATCCTTTCTGCTGTACAGATTCTGTTGGTATAAAGAGGCACTGTCTTTGGATGGTAGCTTTCTACTCCAATTTGATTTCACCATCCCTGTGGCTGCAATTGTATCTTCAAAAACAATCAAGAGTTCACACTGAGCTAAATTACAGCTGGCTCTGTTTATATTGCCACACCTTGGGTTTGCCTCACTGAAAACTTAAAACTGAAGCATCAGAAATTAAAAATGGTGTCAGAAGAGAATTAGAGCTGCTGTTTTGAAAGACAAAAGAAGAAGAGTAATTGTGTCCCTCCTTCCACCAGATGCTGGGTCCTTATTATTGTCCTCCTCAATAGCATGTTGTGACTGGACTCACTATACAGTGTATAGCCCTCTTCTCCTTGGATTAAATTCAGCTCTGTGCACTGGAGCATCATGCAGCCTCAGCACCACACAAACCTCATGCTTTCAGCCCTTGTGTGCTGCACAGTTCTTGCACAGGCTTTGCACAGGTGTGGACTGCACCTTCCAGCTTTAGTTCCAAAGATAAGTGGCAGTAAAAATACCACAGTTGATACACCATGCACTGCTGGGAATTTTCCAGCCTCCCTGACTAAAGTTACTTTCTGAATGCCACGGTCAGCCATAAAATCTGAGGAGTTTAATTTGCAAAAGCAGCCAGGCATTTCCCACTTCTGGTGAGGTCCAGACACATGACCAACATTTTTGTATCACTCCTAGCTTTGTGACAAATTAAGGCCACAGATGCACTAGAACCAAAATTTTCACCCCCTCTCCTCCAATTTTTTTAAGTCTCTTTTGTCTTTTTTTTACCTGTTTGGAACAGCAATATTTTCCATACTCCATTTCTCTCTCTGAACATTTCTCACTGTCTGTCATAGCTGCCAGTATTGAAGTTCAAGCGAGAAAAAAGAGCGTAGAAACAAATTTAAAACATATTGAACCAGTCTTTCATTGAATACTTTATAGTGGGCTGAACTGGAGAAACAGATTCATGGAGGAAAAAAGTCCCAAGACTGCTGCAGATTTCAATAGAGTTTTATTGATTTGCATCAGTCGAGTAACCAAACTGCAGCTATTTATCTTGATGGAGTGAAAGAATTGGGAAGGACATCTGTCTCTCAGGGTTACCATATGGTTTGTTTGATCTTACCTGTATGTATGATTGATCCTGTTAGCTTATATTTAATGCATCTCTTACACTATGACAGTGGAATATTGTAAAACTGCCTCTTCCTTTGTTTTCTCTTTTAACATTTTACACTGTCTTCCCTGTATTGTCCTTTTTCCATGTACAAATTAAAAATTTACAGCTCTTATATCCAACATGGATAATTATGTACGAACATCAATCCTACCACTTACCCTGAAATAAAGGTTTATGATGCAAGCAGTTTTTTGTAGTCCTTCACACTGCCAGAGACCAGAGTGGGGATGAGAGGGGGGACAACAAAAGCCCACATCAACTCTGAATTTTTGATGTCGCTGCTGTTTTGTGCTGTGACTTCAGGCTCCCTGAAGAAACAAGATGCATCAAGCAGTGCCTAAAACATGTTCTCTTCAAACATTGGGAATGATTATTTCAGCAAGTTTTAGCTTTCAGCAGCAACATATGTAGCAGCAGCTGTGCAGTAGTGCTTTGAGGCCACGGGTACTTTGGAACCCATAAGAAAACTGTGACTTGCATGTAAAGAGCAGGAAAATGATTTTTGCCTCATTCAAAATTGTGCTGAGACTTCAGAAGCTTAAAGGACTAAGAATGCAGCTTACTTCACCCACTTAGATCCAATGATCTCCCCCCCAAGAATTTTAATAGATTCTTTGTATATATCTACATATGACAAAAAATGTGACCAATAAAAATCTTCCACTATTTTAACTAACTGCTTTGTATCAAAATTTCACACCAAACAAAAGTGTCTTTGACCCCCAGCTAACCTCTTTTCCTCCCCAGCTCTTTCATTCATGATTTTTTCTTGTATTTTTCTTTCTATACGTTACCAACAGAAAATCCATGGTCACAGCCTGAAGATCAAAGATGAAGTTTAATCTTCAGATTTGCTGCTTATGCTCATAAACCACTCAAGCACCAATCCTGCTGTCCGTGACCGTGACAGAATCCTCGATTCAATTAGAGGGTACAGTCAATGGGGACTTTTCTTTAATCTGTGTACAAACAAAGGGATAAAACAGAAACATGTACCATTCTAAGGATGATACTTTATTACAGTGAGACATCAGTCAGTGTTGCAATAATACAGGCTGGGTTTGGAAAATGGATGAGATTAAATTGTCTGCTGGGCTATGGCTGCCTCTCATGTGCACGTACTGCTCTGCTCCTCTGTCATTTATCTGGCTCACAAAGACTCTGATCCACTACATGTTGTGTGATACCACAAATTTCATGAGATGAAGGATTCAGAGAATTATTCAGGATTAGACCATTCTTCTAAACATGATAGGATTTTTCAAATACTATTTGGATATGAGAAATTATTCCGAGGTGTAATTCCATTGAAATAATCAGCATTTTTGCTCTAGCATTAGTATGCTCACATATCAGGGTGTCTGGAATCCATTTCCACATTTGCCAGTGCCTTTTTAACACTCAGTGTTGAGAGCTTCTTCCAAGGTAAATTTAAAGGAAAGGTAACTTTGCAGAGAGCTGTCTGGGCTGTAGTGATGACAGCCTTCCACCATGTTAAAGTGAAATTCCTTTATGAGTATTGCTGTCATTCTCCAAGCTCCATTATTGTTATTCCAGTTTCAGAAAACACTTTAACACATGCTTTATTTCAAGACACATGTTTCAAATATCATGGGATTTTGGCATTTGCTTAAGTACTTTCACAACTTGATTAGTTAAACAGTGAGGGAGTGACAGCCATGGAGAGAAAGAATATTTTTGGAACTAACAGCCCTTCCCTGTATAAATTTTTAATTCTTAGCCCACCCATCTCACTCCCTCCTTTTTTCCACTTTCCACCCCTCCAATTGTGGTAGTCTGAGTGCTGTGACAGCATTTGGGTGATGGCAAGCACAGTAGCAGAAGAAGTAGGCAGAAGACTCTCTGTGTGACTTGCTTCAGCCAGTGTCTGCCTCGGCCCCCTCCATTACTGAGTGCAGCACACTGGCCTGTTAAACAGGGATTTTTTCTGTTAAAATAGCTGTCCCTTTTTTTTTTTTTTTTTTCCACCTAAAACCATATATTTGCATTGTTGAGACTTCTTTTTTTAAAAACTATGTATTTCATTGTATCAAGTCGTGCTTAATAACTTGACATAACTGCATGGCACAATGAAAAGTAGAAAAACCTCTTTTGGGAAGGAGATTGAAAAGTCTTGGTATGATGTGAGAGCAAACAGCAGCTCATTCAGTGCTCACCTATAAACCACCAGTAACCCATCTTTCAATTACTGTAATAATTTTAACACACCTCCATAAAACAAAGTATTATTTGATATCTAATGTGATTAAGCTTCTTAGCTTGTACTTTATTAAATCTCTGTGTCTCCTTCCTGTCATTTTCTTTGAATAGAAGTTATATATTACAAAAAAGAAATTGTTACAGATTGATTTAAAATATACAGGAATGAGTTAGCAGAGAAGAAATAAGGAATATCCCCTGAATAATAATGTTTTACTCAAAAAACAGGACCTTTCAGAGGCTGCACTTCCCAAGAAGATCCTGAACTTCTCTCAAGCTACAGGCATTTCACACACCAGGGGAAGGCTGTACAGAAAGATATGTGAAAAAAACAAATAGTTTACTTCCCACTGGTGTATTTAGAGAAGGTTGAGAGGGCTCCCTTTACAGTGGGTGCCATTTGAAAGCCAGCACTTGTCAACAGGTACCACACAAAGCACAAAGTACCTGCAAAGCTCTGATGCTTCAGAAGCTGCGCAGTGACAGGTCTTGGCAAACGCTGACTTTTAAGTGGCAACCAGTATAATTAGAGCGTTCCTGAAAGCGAGAGATGAAGGGCACGGGCGGAGGAGGAGCCAGGTGCCACACCGCGGGGGCAAGGGCCGTGCCCGGCTTCCCTCGCCACGCCGCCAGTGCCACCCGAGCAGCAGCGTGCCTGCTAGCCCCGGCCTGCGCT
>VZSE01006750.1:758547-815890 GCA_013398275.1 Promerops cafer
CCCCCCCCCCCCCCAAAAAAAACTTCACAGTGGATTTTATAATGAGATGGTTTTGAAAGACTGAGAGGTCACCAAGCTTCTTTGCATGCCTAACATAAAAGTGAGACTCATTTAATCTGATCTCTTTCTGTTCACATTTTTCTGTGACATCAAGAGACTGGGAGGCTAACAAAGATGGCATGAATCTGGCAGATGTAAGCCAGCCTACGTATGTCTTAAAGTAACTCATTTTACAATAGCATCCATTTGCCAGATATATTCCCTTCTTAAGATAAGGTTGTAATAATTCACTTTATAGGCTAAAGTTCACATACAAACTAAAATTCATTTTGTCACGTGAGCTAAAATTTTACCAGCATTCATTAAAAAATTGCATTTAAATGAGTCCTATCTCATATGCAAAGACAAGCTCTTGATGCCAGATTTAATGTTATTCATGCATTAGTGTTATCCTTGTCTATTCATCATATGTTGTGAATGTTTCTATGGTCCACAGGACAATGAAGAATACTGGTTTGTTAATAAAGAGTATCTTCCATGCTAAGGGGTTTAATTAAAGCCACATAAATGAGATGAATTTTAGCACTTCATTCTTTCACCACACTGTGAATGTAGCATGATATAGTCTGTTGTCATATTAATGTTCAAAATGTGAGTAGTTGTTCATCTGAATAGTTTCATTGAAATCAATGGGCCTAACTCACACGAGGAAGGTCTTACAAAGCTGGAATATATTTATATTCATACTAAGACCATGACTTCCTTGTTCATTGCTTCTTAACTTGCATTATTAATCTGCTGGTATCATCACTCAGTTTCACTGAGGAATATCCAAAGCAAGCATATTATCAGTTTCTGTAATTTTTGGGGACTCATAGCAGTCACTTTAATGCAAATAGTAAAAGTCATCTGAAGTAAAAACAATTATCTGAGATGCAAACTCATTGTTTCATCTACAAGAATTATTTTTCTGGCAGTAGGGAAAATGAAAACTAAAATATTTATGGCTGCTACACAGATTTCAGTGTACTCCTACTTGCCTTACTGCATGGTACACCTTCCCACATTTAACAAGCCAAATGTGCATAAGAAAGCAGTGCTTACATAGGAGTTTATGAATAACCAGCACAGGTTTCCTTTCTGCACAGATTGCATTGCTCATTCACATTTGGCAGCCTTTGACAGCCAGTTGTCAGGGGAAAGGAGCAGGATTGTGTTCTAAAAGTTCAGTTTTCCGTGATTCATCCAAAATATTGCCTGAAGCAGAATTTTGCCCCATGGATTTATGTTCCAAGCATACATTTCACACATAAAACATGTGCTGACCTGTTTTGTCTGTGCCATGTATGTATTTCCTCTGCATGAGGGCACATACTATCATGAAGATTTGAGTCATAATCATCAGATGGATGCTGTCATCAGACCCTTATGCTAATTTATATGAATATAATACAGCAAAACACAGCCAACAGAGAATTCCCCTGTGTAGTCGAAGGCAGCATGACAGGCAGTGTGCCACCACCCCTGAGAGCATTAACAGTAAAGGTGGAAATACAGCCATCATATTGCCCAATTAATCTAAGCACTGTCTTCTGAAAACTTGTTCTGTAGCACTCTTATTTTCTCAATGGAAAAATAAAATTTCCGCAATTCTCTCCTTCTTCACAATTTCAGTTCTGAAAGTCATTGGACAGAGTAGCAGCAAAATGATGGCAAACAATTTTGTCTTATATTTGTGTGGTCTGCTTCTCCTAGTTAAATATACCTTTGTCTCTTTTCCTGGGGAAAGAAAAAAGGAAAAAAAAAAGGAGAAAAATAAGATGAGAGAAATAGCTGACATAAAAAAATAGGACAAGACATACAGGAGTAGTACTACCCAGTTTTCTTTTCAGGTAAGATTATGAAAAATGGGATTGATTAGGTGAATATACATGCAGATATTTTATTGGTGTCTTGTACTTTCAGTACCATAATAATATTTTGGCTTTAATATTCTGTTTTAGAACATTATTATTATTATTCAAATATGTAAATTAAAAAAAAAAAAATCACTGTGCAACTCTCCACTGGAAATAAACAAAATATCTATTCCTATGTTCCTGCAACCTATTAGGCCAATTTGTTAGAGTATAAGACTAAAACTAGAGAAAATGGAGGATAGATTAAAAATAATCACCCTAAAAATCACTGGGAAAAAAAAAAAAAGAGTGTAGACAAGCCAGAGAGGGAATATAGGACTACGAGATTTTATGGATGCTTTTAAGCTTTGTTCAAAATGGTCACTCTGGCAGCATGTCTGAATAAATGACATACCACATTTCTGCTATTTTTTGACAAAGAACTAAAAGTTAATCCCATAGTACCTGAATCTGATCTCTTTGAAAAGTTCCAAGAACAGAGCTACTGTTGAGCAGACCTGTGTTTCCCTCCACATCTTGCTGCCCTGGGAAAATAATAATAATAAAGAAACACTTCTCATAGCAGCAATACAGCAATCATGCTGGGTCATGAAACTAATTATGTTTTGTGATGGTGGAAATTCTCCATTTCTGTGTGAAGGGGCACTGCTGCATGATAGATGGATGTTGGAAAGGCAGTACATTGTGCTCTTTCATCTCTGTCACTGCATATTTATTCTAACTGCTCCTAAATTATTCATTTTCTTTAAGCAATCAATATTAATAATCTGATTTGCTCCTTGGCATTTTTAGTCACACTTCTGTTTAACTGACTGTAAATAAAGGTCACTTGGAGGCTTCCTGCTGCTGTTCTGAAGGTCCTTGCCTAATTAATTCCCAACACTTTTTTTTCCCTGTGACTCTGATTAGCAGTTGCAATCAAGTTCAGCAATTAGCTGCCTCCTTGCACAGTGATTTGCTCACTCTGCCTCCCTGTATAGAGCTACATTTGGTCTCTACTATACAAAGGCAAATGGAGGAATTTAAATATATTTGTTTTGTGTTCCATGACCACACAGAACAGATCAGATTTGTCACTGATGGCACATAACCTTTGCCCATCTACATCATACCTTCTAATCATCCATGATGCCCCAAAAGACATCATAAACATAATGAACAGCCTCACCAATGACCCACTTGTGATATGCCTAATCTCAGACTCGTGAATCAGCAGTGACAGCACATCAAATCATTCTTGGTTATTTAAGAACTCCTACGGTTTAGCTTACATACAATTACCTTTTAAAAAAGGGGTTGCTTCCTGTTTAATGGATTTACCTCAGTCTGCTTGGGACCCATGGACAAGCCCCAGATTTAAACACCTTTGAATGCCTGCTTCCAGGTCACAAGAAGATACAGATCTTGTATTAAAGCTTGAGAAATAATAACCTCAATGAACTCTTTTCATCCTTTCATTCAGAACCACGGAAAAGTTGCTGAAAACTTCAGTACTAATTTAATTAATAAGTTAGACCCTAGTAAGAAGGGATATCTAATTAGTAGTTGAAAGTGCCAAGAGAACAATCTCCTCCAGGAGATCCTCTTCATCAATTATGTCTTTGAAAAGCAAGAAGCAAGAGACAAAGAGTTACAATAAACATTATATTAATATCATAAGCATTCTTCACAAGCTTTTCAGTGTTCTCCTTTCTTATTACTGCACCCTGGGTAACGACTTCCAAGCAATAGTGCTTAATGAAGAATTTCTGCAAAGAAAGTACTTTTTTTTTTCCAATTTTGTTTATAAGTTCATTGATTTAAATTATTCTAATTCTGACTCTATATGGATATTAATTCAGACAGAATTGTTTCCATTGTCTGAGCAGAAAACTAAGATGTATGCACAAGAGAAATCCTTCTATAGCTGAAGTTTGTTTCAATGCATTTACACGTCCAATGAATCTACAGACAGATTTTTAAAAGGTGATAGAACTGTACCTGTGAGAAAGATTGGCATGTCAATCCACAATGTTTTTGTTAGTATTATTATTATTTTATGCATCCCTGTCCTTGACAAGTAAGCCAACAGTAGGACTGAATAACACCACCAGAATGAAATGAATATTTCTGAACACATCTTTAAGACATAGCCAGACTGTAAGGAAGAAAACGATAGGTCTAAATTCTCACATATGGGCATAAGGATTTAAATTTTCACCTACCTTCCACAAATCACTACAAAAAATGTCAACATATTTCATTTTGGTCTTGGAGTTCTTGGAGCTTAGGGGAGTTTTTTATTGGTGGGTTTAAGTGCACTGAAAAAGAAATGGATCAGAACTTAGCCTGGTTACTCTTTACTTACAATTTACTAAGTATATAAAAGCAGTTATTTAAATAGCAGTCCGTCTCCACTGCTAACACCTCCAGAACCTCTCTTCTGACAGCAGCAAGCCAAAGCATGCGTGCCTTGAACAATCACATTTTCTTTCTCCTTTCTGTGCTGGCAAGTGTGTTCACTTAATCTCACAGGGGATCTGTCAGCTTTCCCAGCTCCTAAAGCAATTCTTTAGCACTTATTGAAAAGTGCTGTAAGCGAAAGGCAGCAAAGCTGACTGGTGTTTGCACGCAGAGACAGGCAACCCGAGCACTGAGTCACTGCCTCTCCAGCGCCTACTGCACGAGATCAGGGCTGGAAGCAGCAGTTAAATCACTCTTGGACTCACCACTTAATGAACATAAATACACAAAATATGCCATTTGTTGGCATGAAGATATTGCTGTGAATCATTATATAAAACATACGGTGCTTTGAAATATAGGCATGTACACACAGAGGAGCATTTGTATGGCTGTAAAACTCACACGCTCAAAACAGATCACTCATTTCTTGGGTGGAATCCTTCCATGTTTGGTCTCATCCCAAAAGTGAGCACTTGGAACAGTTAAAAAAAATTCCTTTTCAGTTATTTGAGATTTATGACAATGAAAACTATTAATTTGTTTGAATAAAAATCCAAATCAAATCCATCACAAAACAAGCAACAGAAAACCCAACCAACCAACCAACCAACCAACCAACCAACCAACCAACCAACTAAAAAACCAAACCAAAACAAAACTCCAAAACTTTTTCTACGGAAATAAATTGCAGAATTTAATGAAGTGTCTTTGCCTAAGAAAATATAAGAGGAACCAAAGCTATGGCTGCAGAGTTGCAATTGTACAAACGTTTGGTTAGACCCTCTGTGAGTTTTTTTTCAGTCAAAAATGCTTGTGATGTACATGTCTTTCCTTCACCGCTCTTCCCTGCAGTCGCTCGGAAGTTATATGAGCAGAGAACATTGCAACTATGTCTTGCTTGTTTAGTGTCTGTTGCACAAAATCACATTTCATTACTGTTTTCTCTATAGGACATAAAGTATCCATCAGATTTGGAGCAAAGCACTCACATTAGAGAAACATGCTGTCTCTCTAACCTTGGAAAACAGATTTAGCTCCTCACATTTGTGTAATAGCGTTTATAATTAGTCATTGGGGAGGTATTATTTATGAAAGCTTTCCTGAATGTAATGCTTTGCAAACATGTAAAGGATTAAATAGGTATTTGTTGCCTTGTGCTTGGAAGAACAAAGCAAGCTGTATGGGAAGAACTGTTTTCCGTTTGTCCCAGGTTTTGCTTCCTTCCTCTGAGCCCAGTGTGCACAGCATTGGCTGAGGCTGAGGAAGCAGAGGAAAAGCAGAAGTGTTGAGTGGTCTGAAAGATACTGTCTGCAGCATATCCTTTCTTCATAAATGTAGCAGAATTCAGGAGGGTGGCTCAGTGACCTGAGATTTGAAACCTTTACTCTGTTTTGGGAGTTCACTTCCCACTGAAACATCAATTAACCCTTAAGTTTATTCTCTCTGTGCCGCGAGAACAACTTTAGACTTATTTAGTGTGAATTTTTCCCCAACATATTCCACAACAGAATTTTATACCTATCCCCTAATATCATATGAAATTTATGGAACAGGTGGTGCAAGAGCAGAAATCTACCTGCATCTGGTAAACATTTGCCCTTTCTGTCAAATTTTTAGGCAGTTGATTTTTGCCCTCTATTTGAAGTAGTGGCAGTTCTGCAATACTTTGTATATTAGGCATGTTCAGAAAGAAAAGGCCTTAAATATTGTATTTGATGAGACGCTGTCTCCCGACATATGAACTGAATCTAATGATGGTGAACAGTAATGACCATTGTTTGACTGAAACAGCATTACCTCAAATCCATCTGGCAATACATAGGCTAATGCTGGTTGAGGTGGTACTTTTAACTTGGCTGATATTTTAATAAATAAGTTACAAAGTGGAGATGAAAGAAGTTTGTTGTTGTTTTTGTTTAAAAGGTTCTAGATTGTTTTGTTCTGGCAGTGTTGAACAAGAGCAACATGGAGTGCCCTTGAAAATGAAATGAATGACATTAGTTGCAAACTGAAAAGATCCAAAGCCCATGTATAACTTATGTACCTCTTGCAATTTTCTCCCTCTCTTGTATATTTTTTTTTCCTGAAAGAATAGAAAAGCTTCAAGAACTTAAATGCCAAAAAACTTGTGTTCATGCAGTATTAAATTTACATGATGAACTACTTAAATGTCAAGAAATTACAAAGCTAAGGAGAAACCCACATCTATAAGACTGTTGTCCTCTGGGTGTGTGTTTTAATACTCTTCAATTGCACCATCACATAGAACAATGTAAGTTATATAGGAAAGTAGAATACGAATGCTCTTCCTACCCTGAAGTATGAATAATATTTGGATGAGTCAAGGAAAACAAAACTTCTTTGTCTCTAATAAAAAAGAAATAAAGAAAAAACAAGGAGGAGGAGGCTTGGCCTCTCAGGTCATTCCACTGAGAGAACACAGATGGTTGTGGCCTAATATTTTTTATTCTACCATTTTTACTGATGAAATAATGGTAGTTGTGTGCAAAGTTTGCAATTTTTTGCATCCTTGTCCTTTCTGTACAAGAAATTAGAGCATACATTAATGCATTATCTGCAATTCCTATGCCTTCTGTTGGAGAAGTAGTCTGAACTGCACTGGATATCTGAAAACTTGCAAATTTGAGGATCACAAAGAAATGTCCTTTCTGGAGAGGAGTACAGTAAAGATACCTAATGGGTTCTTCTCCCTTCCTACAAAATTCTTAAAGCTTTACAAAGTTTCAATGAGGAGCAATAACAGATTATTCTTTTAATTTTACAGATGGCATTGTAACCTATAGTCATTGTCCAGTGTGGAAGAGACATCTTAAGTCTGCACAGTTTAAAATACTTGAAAGATAGTCCACACAAAACCTTGTTTTTCCCCAACCCCACTGACATTAGCATTAGGATGACGTGGTATGCGAGCAGGTATTCAAAACAATGATAAGAAAATAAACACTACATATTGCTTCTGCTAATGTAAATGCAGCAAAAAATACCTTTACCTTTGTGAATCTTATTTAAATGAAGTGAAAACAAATGAAGAGGGAGAGGGAGAAAGGATTTTAGGAATGGCAGGAAGTAAAGGTAGCAGGTAGAAATTCTGAGTTTGGAAGAGACCTCTGGAGGGGTAATTCTCATGCTCAAATGGATCACCTAGAGCTGGTTGCTCAGGATCGTATCCAGACAGCTGTTGAATATCTCCAAGGATGAAAACTGCACCTTCCCCACTTCCCTGGGCAACCTCTGCCAGTGCTCAGTCATCTTCAAAGTGATTGTTGATGTTCAGCTGAAGTCTCCTGTGTTTCAGTTTGTGCCCATTGTCTCTGGTTCTGTCATTGAGCACAACTGGAAAGAGCCTGGCTCTCTTCTCTTGGCAGCCTCCCTTTGAGTATGTAAATACATTGATGAGATTCCCCTGAACCTTCTGTTCCCAGGCTGAACATTCACAGCACTCCTAGCCTCTCCTCCTGGGAAAGAGGCTTCTGTCCTTTCATCACCTTGGTGGCCCTTCACTTGGCTCTCTCCAGAAGCTCCATGTCTGTCTTGTACTGAGGAGCCCAGAACTGGACACAGCATTCCAGGTGAGGCCTCACCAGGGCCGAGCAGAGGGACAGGATCACCTCCCTCAATCTGCTGGCAATGCTCTTCTGAATGTAACCCAGGATATCTTTCACCTTGGCAACAGGTCCACTCTGCTGTCCCATGTTCAACTTGGTGTCCACCAATTTCTGCATTTTCTGCAAAGCTGAGTGTCCCCCTATGGGGACTGGTTCCTAGGGCTTCTCATCTCCAGGTGCAGGACTTTGCACTTAGTCTGGTTGAATGAACTTCACCAGGTTCCTGTTGGTTCATCCTCTGAGCACTTAAGGCTGCTTGGATGGCAGCACAGCCCCGTGGTATATCAGCTACCTCCCAGTCAGGTGTCATTCAGCTTTATTATTCTGTAGTTGGAAACAGTTTGTCTCTCAGTTGAATTTTTAAATAGACTAAGTGCGATGTGTTTTCTGCATATGAAATTTATAGGAGCTGTGTAGCAGTGGAGATAACCAGACATACATTAACTGAAACCCTCCAATTCTTCCCTCACATAGGGTATGTACACAGCCCTGTTTGAATCCAATCCTATCCAGGTTCAAGTAGCATTAGATCCTAAAGCACTTTAGTCACTCAAAAGTATACTACAGCTCTCAGAGGAGATACAATAATGCTGAGATCACATCATCTGTGACATAAGGTCAGGTGTAGACAGTTGTAGGAAATATATCTAAGTGCAAGCAACTCCCTGATATAATATTAAAAGAACAGATGAGAGATGGGAAATCTCAGCTGAAGGTCTGTTTTGCTCTTCCCATCCCAGTGCTGTCGACTCTTACTTCTCTGTGGTATGTTAAATGTGCTGGCAGCTGGGATTACCCTGCTGACCCAGCTCTCCCTTCCTAGTGTTTTCATGAAATGCATGTTTATCAGACCCCAGAAAATTCCACTCTCAGGAATGCAAGGACAAAGAATAATCCCTGAAGGTTGATGGCAGAGGAAAGCAAATGAAATGAACAGCTAGCAAGAGGGATGACTCTCATGACTTTTAGATAAAATGATCAAAAATAAATGTATGCTTTAGAAGTGAACCAAAAAGAAGCAGTCAAGATTCAGTGTGGAAGAAAAGATGCTTGAGTTGAATGCTCTACATGACATTAGATACCATTTGCATATGTGACAGAAACATCATAAGGAATACTAGAATGAAAACATAAGAATGCTCTGAGTAAAATTCTGTAGCCAGGACATATTCCAAATCGATGTTGTAAAATGTAATGTTAATAGTGTTAATGTTGCTAGATAGTCATGATTTTTGGTGATAACTTTACAGATCCAGGAACTGCACACAGCACAATACATTGTTTACATTGTTGCTCCTGCTCAGCCTCAATTAATTACTTCTGTTTGTCAATATTCAAATAGATCCAGCTTCAGTGATAGAGTCTATGAAGGAAACATCACCTTGAAGAGCATGGAGAAAAACTGCATAGCTATAAAAGCAGATAATCTGTAAATGACAAATTAACCCCAAAAGACGTCCCACTTTATCGTCAGTAGAGAGAATGAAGTTGTTCTCTAAATGCAGTATTTAATCTATTCTTTATGTGTTAATTTTACAAGAGATCATAAAAAACTCTTCACTTTCAACTTTTTACAGTGGTATCCCACCTACCAGACATATATGGCTATCTCTAAATCTTTGACATGTCATTTCTAAAGAGAAATTCATATACATGATTTTGAAATAATTGATTCAAAGATACTTATATTGTTTTTGTTTAAACCTTTTTTACTTTGTTGAGAAATATTTTTCATTCTTTTTTAATACTTGATATTATGTTGGCTATCATGAAAATTTTCCACTTTAATTTGACCATGACAGTAGCTACAGATGAAGTTTTCCCAGTCACTGGTCACACAGACTGCTGGTAGAACCCTCAAGACCATCTCTCATGTCTCATGGTAGTGCCTGTTTGGTCCTCACCAGAAAGAATCAATCTCATTTTCATGAACATTTTAAACATGATAAAAAAGGATTTTCACTAAGTTCTTATGCTCAATCAGACATTCTTTGCTATTACCTCTGTAAAAGTACTTTAACAAATTCAATGTTTGTTTCATGAATCAAGTTTTTAACATCTGACATCTCTGAAGATGTAGGTACTAATAACTGCCAGGCATCTGAGACACCAGTGATTTTTGGCCATTAAAGTTTTTTTTTTTGTAGCTTTATAAGTGCACTTTATAATGAGTAAGTGTTTTCTTCTTTGTGGTGCAGATAGCCTAGTTCTTTAGCATGTGGATTTTAGAGACAGAAATGGCAAAGTACTTTTCTTTCTACTACTGTGAAGGAAACAACATTTTAAAAGTAGATGAGGTGTGAAGTTCTATTCCAGTGCTCTATATCCACTCTTGGCTTTCATCTACATAGGCAGTTTGGATTGTGTGAAAATACATAAAACCCATTGTGACAAGTGAGAACTACTGCAAGTGCTTTTTAACTTAAATATTTAAGTTAAAGCATGTGAAATCCGCTAAAGGCAATCTGTATAAAGGGGGAAAAATTCTCAGGGAAGTTCAAACTTGCAAGTTTAGGAAAACAATTGAAAAAGTGGGCACTTCAACATGTTTAACCAGCACAGTCCATGTTCCTGTTTCAGAGACATCTGTAGAAAGTAGGAAGAGAAGGTCAAATCCCCCAGAAGTAATTTCTTTTTCATAATTTTGGCTTTTATAATGGTTGAAGTTTGTTATTGTGTGCAAAAACTTTTTATATTAAGTTTTGTCTTCTTTTTACTAAGCAGATAATGGTGCTGTCTCCTTCAGGGGTCTATATGGAGGATGTCGTAGGTCCTCCAATCCACTTACAGAGCTCCTAATTTTCATCTCTCATCCATCCCATTCATGCTAATTTCAATGCCATGATATCAAGTCATCAATCAATATTTCTGTCTTCATGTGCCTCATCTTTCCTGATAAATGGGAGCAGCCATTCTCCTGACCATTCCTCAGACTCCTCTCACAGAACATCTGATCCAGAGCTTTGTGAATCTTGGGAAAATCCCTAATGGCTTAATAGTTAATTAATAGTTTTGGAAGGTATGAAAGGCTCATGCTATCTCTTTTGTCCTAATGATTCCTGTCTTTCTCTCTTCATCTGTAACCTTCCAACTGCTTATTCCTCAACTCAAACTTATGTGCCTTCCGAAACATCTAAGAATAAACAGCATTTCTCATTCTGTGCTTTATTTTTGTCCTGTGGTCTCAGTGCACAGTTTGCTTTTCATTTTTTATTTCACTGACCACACGAAAAAGCTCTCAGTCTGCGCTTTTTCGTGGCCCAAAGGTGGATCTAGGATATCCCCAAAAAAGACAGCAAGGGTTTCATTGTCTTTCTGACTATGTCTATCCTGCCTACCTCTTACCAACTTTTTCACTCTCTAATTTTAATTCACATATCTAAATTTTGCCTTCAAAATGGAGATCCCTCAATTTTCACAGCTTTTCTGTGCTTTGTCTCCCTCTGTCATTTCCTAGTACTGAGCCTGTTCAGCATCATATTCCTCATTCCTTCAGGCCTGTCTCATACCCCAGCTCTCTTCCTTTTCAAATCATTCAGCAAAATATTCTGCTTTGAAATATTTCATTTTCAGTAGATTTTGCTAATAATGTAAAGACAGAAGAATTTTAAAAAGAGGTATAGCAAACCACATGGATGACTTAATCACTTAACAGTTCTCCTTCTCATGGTACCCTTCTCCCTTTTGTTTTCACATATGTTTCTACCTAATGTAATATTTATTAATTTTTCCAGTGCATCTACTTACACATGTTGCATATCCTCCCTTCCTCCTAAAAATTTTATTCTTCACATATAAAGCACAGTTATATGAACAGGTGTGGTTTTCCATCCAGTCTGTAGACTATATTGATTTTTATTCATGTTGCTTATTTTAGGAAAGAAAAAGTGAATAATCTTTGGCAGATCTTTCTAGCAAATCTCAGCTGATATTATAATAATTATAATAATTTGCACACCAATATGTTCTGTAGATTTAAAGGAGAGTGTTCTAAAATTATTAGAATTGACTTGTTTTTAGGGACATTACAGCTGACCTAATTTGTATGAGCAGGGGTCACAATTAAAGGATAGGTCATTTGAAGAGATTGTCCTTGTTCTCCAGTGTTCCTTGATTTCTGAAAACAGCCCCTGGAGATGGGACGTAGCCCTTAAGCAGGGGCAACAAACTAGTAGGGCAATCTGAGTGATGGAACATGGAGTGGGGAAGAGCTAAAGTGGAAAGGAAAGACCAAAAAGAGATTTCCAACACAATCTTTCAGAGAGAAACTGGCTTTTCAAAAATATTAAAAGACTAAAAAATGTAAATATTACTTTCTACAAGAGTTCTTACAGAGTTTTGTACACACCTACATCAAAGACTATGTTTTTAAGTCCTTTTTAGTCTGTAAAAATCTTTTTGAGATTGTACTACATATATTATTCTCCAGAAAGGTTCATTCGATTCCCCAGCCTTTGAATAACACATTTGCTACAAGTTTATTACCAAGAGAAATACTTCTGTCCTATTACCATAGTTTCTAAATGTGCAGACCCTCTGGAATGTACAGCTGAAAGACTTCTGCACAATTTTGTTTCCATATCAAATAAAAAATTAATATTAAAAATTAAGACCTACTAGTTTTCAGTGAAATAGTTTTGGCTCTCATTTTCCTTGTGAAATTGCAATTAGCTAGTTACATTTGGGGTTTTAGATTCTGTTTCTTAGTCTCTTTTTTAGTCTAATATCTAGAAAGGAAAATGGATAAAATAGAGGAGTAATCTGCATACACCACTTTTTGATAAAATTGATGTCTTCATAAATATATAAATAGACATAGAGGTTTATAAAATTAATTACAAGCACACAGTTATTTTAAAACTATTCTTAACTGTGGTGAGATTCATCGTAATTTTCTCCACTAATTAAAATACTGAGAGAAATATAGGTTATTTTCACTAATAAGTCTGTGAGTAAACAACAGTTTAACTCTGTTTCCCTAATTTATCCTCTTCTGTTGGCCAGTCTGAAGCAACTCACATGACGGGTGGCCATTTAGAGAGACTTCAGTTACAATGGGGGAAAAAAAGGTACTACACAGACTTAGATATAGTGATATCCAGACTTTATCTTACAGCCATTAATATGTCTGTAAGACTGTCTGTCCAACAGGCTGACAGGGTTTGTGTATTTAAAAAAAAAAAAAAAAAGATGCCAAGCCATTAACCTAGAAAAAAGATCTGTTCTTTAGCTGTTCCCTTTATGGGGTCTCATAGCAAATTCTCAGGCTTGTGTAAATACACTAACAGGCTACAGCACTGTATGATGCCAGAGTTGGCATATTAGTTGTTCAAGTTCACACAGCCTGCAAAAATGCAGGAAGCAGCGCCAATGCCAACAGAAAGGGAAAAAGGGAAGCCCAGCTCCCTGCTTCTGCCACAGCACAGCTGAGCCACACACGGAGCGGTCACCCTCTCCCTCAGGGGGACAGAGGAGACCCCAGGCTGCACAGGTGAACCAACAGAAGTAGGCAGTAGCTCTAGCAAAAGGGAAGAAGGAAGGGAAATTGTGGAAAGGGAAAGCTCTGAAGCCTACAAAACTTACAGTGAGCTGTTGGAGCAGGTTCATGAGCACTACTGTGGATCTGTTCAAATGCCTGGCCACTTGGATGAACATTTGGACCATCTGGATAGCTCTCAAGGCTTTGACTACTGATCTGAGCTATGTCTGTTGACTTTTGTCCTGCCTGTGTCTGTGCTGTGGAGAGCAAGGCTTGGCAGGGGATGAACTGACAGCAGAGCAGGCTAGCTCTGGCCTTCACATTAACACATCCTGTGCTTTGGCATCACACAGCATTCCTAGAGTGGGAGTTTTGGGAAGAGACACTTTGTGCTGCTTGCCAGATGGGACTCAGAGGGTTTTAAAAAAAAGTGTGAAAAACCACATGCAAATAAACAGAGTGGTAAAAAATGTGAATGAGGGAATTTGTTTGGGTAGAGAAATCCCCTTCTTCCTGCTCCTTCTCTGACTTTTCTAATTAATAATCATACCTTTTATTAAAAAATGAGGCAGAATGAGGTCTGAAAACACGTGTTTGTGCATAAAGACAAAATTTGAGGTTTTAGCTCAAACACCATAGACAGGAAACACAACTCGGCCACTTCACAAAAGAAACACCCCCACGCTGAAGCCTACAGAGCCAGTAGTTTTACCAGTGGGAATTATTAGGCAAAAGAGTGTACGAAATAATATGTTTCACTTTCCAGGACTGGTAGATGGAATTAACTGGACACTAAGTTCAATTGTGGCCAGGCTAGACTGGGATCCTTCCCAAGTATCTGCCTGTCAGTGTATTCTTTTTTTTACCTGCACTCCAACTTAGTGCCAGGAGACTAAAACAGATGTCACATGCAAGGCAGTCATGTCTTTTGCTTCACTGAAGCACCCAAACCCCTGCCCCTATGCAACTGGGCAGAATTGTGAGGCTTTTCTACAGGATTTTGGCATGGCAGAATGTTTTGGTTGCAGGGGTTTTTTGTTTGTTTTGGTTTGGGTTTTTTTTGTTGGTTTGGCTTTTTTTTTTTTTCCCCCCAGTAAAGAACTAAACACCTGCATTTTCTGTTCACTTCACAGGTCTTTGTCCAGGCTTCAGCATGTGGGCCTCAAAATCCACTGCTGCATCATGTAGCAGCTATCAAGCTAAACAATTTACCTGCCATATGATTGCCTTGCTAACAAAGACACTGTCACCCATGGTCTGCCCTTTGGGTTGCACGACTGCGTGCTGACCCTTGCCATGAATCCACGGTAAAGCCATAACCAAATACAGCACAGAGCAGTTGTGCTGGTCAAATAAGCAACTGCAACATGAAAGAGGAAAAATATCATCAGTATAAGAAGGGGAAAGGGTAGCGGAGAACCGCATAAAACTTTGGAGGAGACGGAAAATAATTTCTTTTTTTTCTTATCAAGGCTGTATATTTGTGGAACTGACTGCCTTGAGCACTCATTTTAACTTAAATGATTCTTACTTTAAAGAGGATAAAACTGGGTGGAGTTTGTAATCATCATTTCATGTGCTGCCAGGAGAGCAAATGAATAACAAAAGTGCTGTACAGTATTTAGCTAAAAAGCTGAGGGGAGACTAGAATTGCGACTCTATTTGCTAGGTTTGTTATGACATTCTGGCTTTCTGGAACAGAAATTTTCACACATATCCAGGCTTTTTCAAAAACAAATCAGAGGTTTGTGAGTTTTATAACAATTATTTTTATTGTGGAATAACATAATTTTGAAAATGAAATTTCATAATAAAATTCTTCAAATGATTTTACCAGGTTGTGGGATGTTTGGCTTTCTGGGAGAATAGGACTCTTTTATACATATTCAGAAGAAAACACTTAAAATTGTTCTGTGACCTAGTTACAGGCAACATTTTAAAGGAAGCCCAAAAATGCAACATCCCACTGCATACCAGGAAATACAGTTTAACTCCAAGTCCTCCTATTCAAATTAAAGTCTTTTTCCAGAAAGCACCTTTTCCTTTCACAATGCAATACACAGAAGCACTCTTGCATGTTGTGTAGTGATCAGAATTGTACCATAAAGGTGTGAGTCAGTTTAAGGATCATTTAACGAGTCTAATTCTTTTCAAATATCTATGAAGACAGGAGGAACATCTCTATATACACACATATATTACATATTATATAGCTACAAAGAGCATATGCCTTCTCCTTTTTCCTCCCAGTGACTCAATACATGATTAGACACAATAAAAACCTTGCCTTATGAAACTGATGCATTTGAGAAGACTGTCAGTGCTAGCTGCACAGCGATATATTCCGTACAAAAGCATGCAATTCTCCCAAGTTTGCTCTCATAAAAGATTTATTTCTATCATAAACCATCACCTGTCTCTTGGTCCTCTGACATTACAATGCTGTCACATTCAGCACAGTGGGGTGGCTGGTGTGTTTTCTTCTTTGCAAATATGAAGATTGACAGGCAGTTGACAGTGCTAAAGAACAAGATACGACCAAGTACATAACATTTGTAGCGGCTGAACAGCTACTGCAAAGAAAGCATAAACTGTCCTTTTTTAACCTTTGAAAATACTCATATAGAGAATAAGCCAAACAAACGTGGTGTACATAAAAAGAACATGGACAGGACTTCTTACCATAAAATACTTTCTAATTGTCACTATACTTTACTATTTTCTTTTCTCCTTCAGTTTTTCTCTTGCTGCTCGGTGCCCATTTCATCTTGCTGACACACATTGTTTTTCAGAACAAAGACAGTTTTTGTATTGCCTCCTCAGCATCTAACCAGTGGTGAATCACTGCCTTGACGGTACCTGTCGCTGTTAACTGGGAGGAAATTTAGGTGCCTTATTTGGTCCTCTTAATTGTACCCAAGCAAGGCTCCAAAGTGGAATGGACATTATAAATACCCCTCAATGTGTCCTCTGCTCTGAAAGTTGCCATGAGACATTGTTGATTGTGGTCCTTATTTTTTTGCCACCATTCATTATGAAGAAGAATATTAATGACAGAGTATTTATACAGATGCCTCCTTATCGTGACCTTCTTTGTCCTTAACAGTCCTGGCAATCTAGTCTCCAGGGGTTTGCATAACCTAGTAAGAACAGATGGATTTCCTTTACAACTGAGGGTCAAAGGTAAAGAAGCATGTTCTAAGATGTGTCACTACGTGAATTAAAATGTAGTAATGAATTTGTGGTGTACTCTGTGACTTTATGTTAGACCTTGACCTTAATATCACATTTAACTGAGCACAATCATAGGTCACAAATTAGAAAGGTTTAAGCAATCTTCTGCTCTATCAAGGGAACCCAATTTAATCAGATCTGATTTAATATTCTGCTCAGAGTTTAGGGAGCACTAGACTAATATTACTAAGAAAGAAAGTGTCAGCATAGTTACACCCATGCTGCAGAAGCACAAAGAGGCATTGGGGGGCAATTCTAGCATTTTGCAGAAGCTTAGAGTAAAGCATTAGCATTTTTTTAGTGTTCTCCTTTTTTTTTTTTTTGTAAGATGGCTTTTTTTTTTCCTCCGAGAATGGCTCTTTGAAACTCTTCTAACACCAACTGTTTGCTACATCACAATTACAAAGCATTGCATCATTGCAGTAATGTGTTTCATCATTCACTAGGAGAGCACCTGTGGAGAGGCAAGAGAAATCGAAAAGCACAAAAAAGAGCAGAAGTGAACACATCTTGCAGGGCCAGCAGCTCAAAGCATGGTCATAGAACTGCAGAGAGATCCTGAGCACCTGCAAGTGGAAGCAGAGGTGCAGAGCGACGTCATGCCCCTGAAAGTGGCAGCATGGAACAACTGCTGTCATCTAATCGTACAGATCCAAACCTCATTCCTTTACAGAAGGAAAGGAGGAAAGAAGAGAAAGTGAGGACAAAGAATGCCAACAGCAGGGTCAGGACTTATGTTCAGGTCTGTTTTTTTTCAGGTGCACTATGACATCTGCAGATGTCTTCATAATTGCTCACTTAACATTACATATACATAAACATGAATAATATACACATAAGCTTCTTTTCATCTGAGACAAACAAAGGCTGCCAAAATGCAAGACTACACAGAAAATATAATTCTCTAGCAGTGTGAAAATTCACACTGAGCATAGGAATAGGAAGTCTACTCTGCAGGACTTTAGGTTAGATTAACAAGCTAATCAATTTGCTGATTTATCTGTTCTTAAATATGCATATGGATAAGACATATAGTACAGATACAATCTGATGGATTCAGCTACTTTATGAACTATAGTAAAATAAACACACTTAGTTCCCTTCTACATCTGTTCCACATCTGCTGAACAAACACTGATTTTCTGTAATATTTAAAACTGGTCAGGTTACAAGTATCAAATTACATTATTTGAAAGTGTCAGATGAAAATAAACTGATTGTTACTTACCAATGTAATCCTGAGTTTCTGTCCAGTAATTTAATCTTCACCAATTCTCAGCAAACACCATGTTTGCTTTTGTTTCTCCTTTAAAAAAGGTGATAAACACTGAACCATTCCAGCATGGTAAAAATGAGTCTGCAGTGCTAAAACAGTTCTGAATGCATTAGTGGTGCTTTAAAATAAAACCACAATATGTTCTATCTTAAAAATGATGTTGAAAATAGAAGGTACTGCTCTTACCTCAGAAGGCCCATGCAGATAAATGCCCCAGAAAGACATTGGAATTTGTGTTTATAATTCTTGCTTATTTGAAGATCTTCTTAAGCTTGTGTAAGATCTTCCCCTATGTATTTTCAATACTAGATCTGTGATTTAATAGAAAGGATGAAATGTGATGATAAAAGAGGAAAATCAAACTTTTTTCCCTTACAATTTTAGAACATTTTAAAAGCATCATTTGGGAATTATATAAATTGGATCGTAGTACTACAGAATAACCCTACTTATATGCAAAATCAGATCACACCTAGAAAACATTTACATTGAAGAGACCAGACAAACATTTTGCAAATTAAATACCACAGTTCACATCAGATCAATATAAATCATGTGACCTACTACATACTACCCTTGACTGTATATCAATATAGAAGTAATTTGTCAATTTTGAATCTAATGCTGAAATGGTTTAAAGACAAACGCAGAAACCCATTTTCCCCTAATTGAGATAAACTTGATATGTCAACAAATAACATACAAAATGAAAGAAAAAGGAGATGCTCCAATAATTTAGCATGAGTCAAGACCATTGGAATCAGCTTGCCATGAAGGAAAAAATGAAAGCTGCCTATTTCCCATGGATTTTTACTATTTTTTTTACTATTTGGCAGACCTAAATATAACTCTTGCCATTTGTGCATGGGAGGGAGAAAAAGAAGTCACTGTCAATACATAAGGAACTCTATCTCAGCAAAGACACTGCACAACATTTTACCAAAAAGAGTATGAACTTAAGTTTTGTGCAATCTTCTTAAATCTCCAAAATTCAGAGATACTTGAGAATAAATCAAGACAGTGCAGTAGTTTAAGGTAAATAGGAAATTTACCTTGACAATAGGAAATAGTTGAAGAATCATTGAGTTATAAGCAGGGAGGGCTTCTTCTTTTAAATTTATTCATTGCATTTTCAGTTAGGACTGTTTACAAAACATCACAAACAGCTATTCCCCTGACAATAGTCAAATTGAGTGAAAACCTAGAACCTCTGAAAGAAAAGGGGACCGTAAGAAGTTGCAGTTTTCTTTGTAGAACTGTTGTAAACTATCCACATTAGATAAACTTCACGTAGTTAAAAAATTCCAACCATTTCCAATCTATATGATTGGGACTTAGCTGCAAGTTAAGCTTCAATTCTCTTTTCCCAGCCTTTAGCTAATGCTTCATAAAAGCAATCAGCTAGGTCAAGAGGCTGCACATCTGGATTGGCATATTTTCAAAACCAGAGAACCTTTGAGAGGAAGGAATGGAAAAAAGAATTGTTAAATATTTTACACTGTCCTTTATTCTCACAGCTACAAATTGGATTTCAACCTAGTATTCAATGCCTGAGTCACTGCTGGTTTTGGAAGAAGTCACAAAGTCAAATACCTCAGTGCCAACAGATTTCTTCCCAGTACTTTCCTTCCTTCCCAGCTCATCATATTTCCTTCCAGCTAAGCACATTTTCTAATGCTTACATTTGTAATCCTGCATTTTCCTTGTGTCTAATTCATTCATCAAAAAAGAGAGATCTCAAAATACTTTCACTGACAATACAAAAGGTGGTTGCTATTTACTGATGTCTTTGAGAACTGAAACATAGATAAAGATAAAGTTTAAGTAGAAAAGAAGAATAACCTATAATACTCAATGCTATTTTGTTCAAATGGCTTTCCATAAATTAGAATTCACAGATTCAAACCCACATATTACAGCTCCTAAGCCTTTCAAACTTGATACCATTTAGTTGGTGTAATCAAGTTGAGGCCAACCAGAGAAATTGGTAGGCCTCAGCTTGATTACACGAACTAAAAAAACCAAACCCAACCAACCTCTCCAAACTGCATAAAATGGAGGTAACTCTTCAAAGCCCCAGTCTTCCTTATGTCCACAGTATTTCCCTCTTTTTATTATGTTGCTGTCTACTTCGTTTCTGTTAGTGGTTAAGGACAGGCCCTGACCTTTTCTACTTGAAGCAGTGGACACAATAAATAACAGAATATGTGGTTACTTCTTTATCTCATTGTCTTGCGTTTATGTAGCAAGCTTTTCATGGGGGAGGGAGGTGGGGCTGCAGAGGTGTCGTCTATGACAAGACACCAAAATCTTCCCTCACGTCCAACAGGGCCAGCTCCAAGAAAGACCTGCTGCTAGCCAAAGCTGAGTCCCTCAATGTGCTTCTTTAGTGCTTCTGGGATAATGTATTTAGGAAGAGGAAAAAATATATTTAGGAAGAGGAAAAAAGAGCTGAACCCCGCATTCTCCATTCCCCTGTGCTGCTGGGGTAGGCAGAAAGAACAATCAGGAGTGAAGTCAAGCCTGCAAAGAAGGGTGGGTGTGAGTAGGGTGGTTTTAGATTTTTTTTTTTCTCACTATCTTGCTCTATTATTAACTCAAAATAAATTATGTTCATTCCCGAAGCCGAGTCTGTTTTGCCCATGGAAGTAATTGGTGAGTGATCTCCCCCTGCCCTTACCTCGACCCATAATCTCTTATATTGTGTTTGCTCCCTCTGCCCTGCTGAGAAGGACTTGCTGGACATCTGACAGCCAAACAGCCACCCCACCACAAAAATGTAGGCTTAAGATCCACCAGCTGGGATCCTGGGGGTCCAAGATACCTGCGACTTGAAACATTGTTTTCACTTCCTTTTCTCTCACTCAAAGCATCCAAACTCATCAGAAATCCATACAAAGAAAAACAGTCAGAGGCTGATCATCTTGTTGCAGTGTCAGCACTGAGACTCAGTATCTCTACCATCCTTCTCTTAACCACCAAGGTCCTACACACAGCTAAACAATGACCCGTATTTTAGGCCTATCTGATGTCCCTGGGTTCCTAATAGTGAAGGCTAAAATAACATTTCTGTTTGATTACCTGCACACAAAATTTATCTGATACCAAGTTCCATATCTATTAGGATTTTATTTATTATTTTTTTATGAAATATTTTAGCTATTAGCCATTCATACATTGCTTCTTATAAAATTTTAGTAGAAAGTAGGACTGTTTTCACAAAATAGCCTCTGCTAGCATTACTAGCTCTGAATATCACACCCTTGCTACAGCGCACTCCCACTGGCTGTGCCGGGCAGAACTGTACTGAAGAAATGATCTTTTGAAAAACAAATGTGTAAAATATGTATTTAAAAGTGTTTGTATCAGCTGTCCATTCAAAGTCACAGGAATGGTCATCCAGAACAACTGGTGAGGCAGCAGGGGTGCACACTGGTGGCAGGTGGCAGGAGCAAGAAGGAGAGTCAGCGTGTATGAGGGGCCTCAAGCCTGTCCTGCCAATGAAGACTGCGTCTTAGAAAAGTGCAGGACCAAAGATTACAGAATAATTAAGTCAAAGAATGGTTTGAGTTAGATGGGCCCTTAAAGATCATACCATTCCAACCCCCTGCAGTGGGCAGGTACACATTCTGCTAGAGCAGGTTGTTCAGTGCCCCATCCACCCTTGAACACTTCCTGGCACTGGACAGCCACAGCTTTTTGGGGAGTCCTGTTCCAGTGCGCCATCACCCTCGCAGGAAGTAACTTCTTCCTCATATCCTATCCAAGTCTTCCAGCTTAAAGCCTTTGCCCTTCATTCTTTCACTACATGCCCTTATAAAAAGACCCTCTCTAGCCTTCTTGTAGGCTCCCTCTAGGTACTGAAGGATGCTATAAGGTCTCCCCAGAGACCTTCTCTTCTCCATGCTGAACAGCCCCAATTCTCCCAGCCTTTTCTCGTAAGAGAGGCGCTCCATCCCTCTGATAATCTTGGTGTCCTTCCACAGGACTCGTTCCATGGTCCATGTCCTTCCTGTGCTGTGACTCCAGAGCTGGATAAATTGATCCAGGTGGGGTCTCACCAGCAGAGGGGCAGAATCCCCAGTCCCTCCCTGCTGGCTACATTGCTTCTGCTGCAGCCCAGGATGCATTTTCCTTTCTTGTGGTTGGCAAGATAAAGAGGAGCACTTGTTCTAAAGGAAAGAGAAAGCAATAAAAACAAGATTCAGAAATAACAATACTAAACTCCAAAGACAAAAAACCCTTCCAAAACAAACAGAAGAAAATGAAAATATCCATTCTATAAGATGGGCAGACAAAAAGCCCTCTTTCACCAGCAGGAACTGGATATTGATCTCAAAAGAAATCAATGAAAACTCCACTGAAATCAGCTTAATACTGACGTCATTAAGTTTATACAAAAAAGATCAGATTCCACTCAGTTACACAGAAACTCAGAAAATCAAGGGTAGTTTGTAATGTTAAGTGTATTACTTGTGATTGAAATACACCAATTACCTCCAGAAAATACAAACATATAAACACATTTGCAAAAGGAGAAATTCCACATTAATGATTACCACCAAAAAGATGCACAGTAGTTAAGGTATTAAAATTATTTTTTGGATTTCCAGCTATCACCTAATTCCTTCCTGAGACATCATGAACATTTTCATCACTTTCACGTGATAAACGCACAAAAAATATTTGCAATACCTCCTTTGCATTTGATGACCTTGTCGGTGTGCTTGACACAATGAATATACTGAAATTTGCTATGGTTCAGAATACTCACTTCAATGCTTCTGTGGATGAGATGATTTTTCTATTGAGTGGTCTGTAATAATTTACTAGCATTTTGAGCTAAACAAGTACATTGATCTCTCAAGCAGACACACAATCCAGACATTTAACATCTCAGATATCTTACATCACAACCATGCTGTGCTTCATATTCTTTTTAAACTTAATGGTTGTCCTAGGAACGTTTTTCTTCCCTGTGAATTAATATGTATCTTAAACCCCCTTCCGCTAGGCTAAAATACAGGATCAAAGTGAATAGATCACACAGTTAAGGTTGTTAGGACTTTTGATTTTGTTTTGAGCTCAAATTATTGGCATAGGATTCAGGGCAAGTGTATTAAAAAACATGAACGCAATAAATTGATATAATACATAATTACAAGACTAGCTATGTTACAAATCATGAACATGCCTAACTGAAAATTAATTGCAGAGAGACACCATCATTTTTAGAAAAAATTCTAAATACAAATACATTTTGACAAACTCTATGGGTTGCTAAACCAGTGGTTTGTGTAAATCTTGGAGTGATTTGCTTTCATATTGAAACACCTGGTTTCAAGTTGTAGAGTGTGTGTTTTGCACAATGTAACTCAAAAACTGCAAACCACAAGAACTCATGACTAATATGCAGCACATAAGTGACAAAAACAAAACAGTAGTATAAATGCAATACCGTAAATCAAGACCAGATGTAACACATAATAAATCAATCATAACTGCCAAAAAATTACTAAATATAGAGCATTTAATTAAAGCTGCTGCTGTGTCTCTAGACAATTCAAGTATAGCCATTAGCATAGCCTTCTTCCCTTTTTATCCCGCTTGTTTTTAGCCTGTACCTTGGCCTGTTTTTCTCATCTCATTCGAGCAATATCCATGAAAAGCACCAGGAAGAACACAGAGCAAATGCAACTGAAGAGAGTGCCATGGGACATGTTACAGCAGGGAGGTGGAAAACATCGATTCTAAACAGGGGAACATAAAGTCAGGCTAGCTGATTTCATCCCCTGGAGATAATCAGTAAAACTTATCTGTTGAATTATATGTGTGTATATATATAGAACATATATATGTATCAATAAATATATATATAAAACATATATATATGTGTTTTTCCTTCTCCGTCTGTGTTTACTGTGCAGAAGGCACTCCCCAGGCCTGGCCCACGTTGCATGCTCTCTCTGATGTACACCTGCCAGCCCAAAGCAGGAGCAGTGCATAGCCCTGCTCAACAGCATGGATTTGGAGAAACCTCTGCCATAGGTGCAACGTAGCTGAAAGAGGAGAACTTGGGCTGAATTAATGCTGTTTGTCCACAAATTGGAATGTGCCCTCAGAAACCGACTGTAGCACACATCGAGTCTACTCATCAGGAAACCGTGCTCAGTTTGGGGCTGAGGATGGGGCTGGGGGCAATGTGACCCCATCAGTGACAGGGAGAATGAGCAAGTTGTCAGAATCCATGAAACTCTGTGTTAAACCACCATCACCACCTACTCTTGTCAGCGCACTGAGTTGCAGAGACCACATCCAGAAACATGTATGCCCTGAAGAGGTGAAGAACTGTGCATTCCCTTCCAATAACAAAATGTGAAAATATCTCCATGCTATAGATTCACCCAGCTGAAAATGAAGCCAAGATTTCAGCCTCTCTCCTAGGAAAAGGTGATAGAAAATAATTATAATTTCCATTTTTAAAGCTGAAATCTGGATTCCAGAGACACACCACAATAACAAACCATGGTGGGATATTTTTGCTAAAAAGCTTCCACATAATCTATCAAAAAATTATTTCTCATCCTATGAGTAGCATTCCACCGACTAGTTACCACTGGGTATGTTTGACTACAAGTTAAGAAGATGTTGCTTCTTGCATTAAGCATTTTTGCCTTGAGTTATTGACACATTTTAAATTATTCTACTTTATGTCCATCCTTAATAGAGCAGAAATCTGCTACAAAACATCTTTCTTAACAGACTTGCCTCAGGTACTGTGCAGAGATTCATGATTTAACAGCTCCTCCAAACAGACAGGCGTATAGCTTGTTTAATAGGCTTGTTCAACCCTTTGGCTTCTGTGAGGTATAAGTGGATTATAGAGGTTTACCTGGCTATCTTTTTACACAGCTTGCCAAATAATTGCCATAAATATCCCTACTTCCTTAACCCAATTAAGAAACATAGCAAACATCTAGTCTACGGCTTCTATTGATGAAACAATTTCTTAGGAAACACATAACCATTGCTACCCCATGCTACATGCAGATGTTCTAGTCTCACACAAAGAAGGGAGATATTTTGAAAGAAAAAATAGAAAAAGGAAAAACTCACATAAGTCTCACAAGAATTTCTTTAGTCACTGATAAAGATTTTTCTTCCAGTCATGAGTTTTTGGAAGACAGGTTTAATGGGAAACATATGGATTCATCATCACTGAAAATCAACCTCACTTCAGATGATAATTTATTTACTTTCTAGAAAAAGGTATTTATGCATAAGAATTACACTCTGGGAGTTGTAATAGCCCTTTTGCAATCCTGTAATGGTAAATGGGATCCTGCACTAAAAGCAGTCAACATGGGAGTGTTTTAGCAGCAGGGTGAATGGAGATCACTCAAGCAAGCAGGGCTGGCAGCTCTCAGACCTCAGTATTTTTTCTTCTTCATAAGCTAAGCAAAACAAAATTTCTAATAAGTAGAGTAAATTATTTCATTTATAATAGAAAATACTTAAAAGAATAATAGTTTCCCTATTCAAATAACAGAGGCATGATAACAGCCCTAGGTTCATGAAAAAAAAAATCATATGAAAAGCTATTAAAATATTAAATATTTATGCTTTTAAATCTTCATCTATTTCACATCCCCTTAACTATTTTATCATGATTTTATGAATATTTAATGTTATAAAAACATTCCTTTTGTGATCCTGTCAAAATATTCAGCATGAAGAAAAATGTCATTTACACCATATGATTAATGTCCAAGATTTCTAAATCAACAAGCCCAGAAACCTGGGAGCCTGAGTAAAAGCGGCTGCAGTCTGGAATCTGAAACGGGGTTGTTGTGTCCTTGAGAACAGCAGCATTGGAGATACCCAATAAAGGTTCTGGCTGTACTACATTTAAAAACAAGAGGAGATGTGTGGAGGCACTCTGTGGGGGACGTTGTATGTGCAGTGTGATTCAGCATCACAGTAGCAGTGGTGCAAGGGAGTGGATCTTCTTGCTGAGCTGAACAAAACTGAATAGTAAAACAAACAATCCTTTGTGCAAAGGCAGGCAAAACCCAAAAACGAAAAAGAAAAAAGGATGGAATTAGTGGTCTGAGTGAAATATGTTTGCTAAAAAAGACCATTCCCCTCTGGAGACTAACACTGCCTCCCTTCTCACACTGCTGTAGCATTTACCTGGCTTGCTGGAAAGTAGAGTGTGTTACATGCAACTGCTGACACGATCAGACAACACTAAATGCCCCCAATTACTTCATTATTTATGAAATGTTTGCTGGGTGCAGTCAGTGGCTTCATGATGGAAAAGCTGCAACAATGAGGCTCTGTCAGATTTTTGGCAGAGACATATCCAAACACATAAAAACAAGTTAAAACACTATCTTTATGCATAATTCTTTCTTGGCATGTGTCCTCAGTTACCATAATTTGAAGCGAGAAAACACTTCTCCTTTTTCTCACTCTGAAATAATGTGGCCAAAAGTGTATCTACTTCCCCTCCTCCCCCAGAAGACAAACAGCCTTGTCAAGGGCTGGGTTGTACGTGTGCTTGAGATACCAAGGTTTCCATTTACCACACAGCTGCACCAACTCCAGCAGCCCTGCCTGCTGCCAGACGCCTGGAGCCACAAACCCACAGCTGCCCACAAGCGTCATCGGCGACTGGCCGGGGCTCAACTTCTCAACCAGACCCAGCCTCAGCTCTGCTCCGGCTGCTGATCCACTCCTCTGGCAGGAAATCCCGCAAAGCACAAGCAGAATGGTGAGCAATCAGTGTGCCAAGAGACGGAACCAGTGCGGACAGGGGAAAGCACAGCGCAGAGCCATGAACGCTTTGCAAAACTGTGCTTCGAAGCTGATTTACAGCTGGAAAGCCCTCTTAGTACAAATAGTTCATAAAGCATACGACCTAAGTACTTGCCCACAGGGCCACAATAACATTTATGTAGCATAAATTAATGTGTTTCAACTGCTAATTCAATCTGGCGAGCTAATTCCTCTGGTTTTGGCAGAATGTGACCTCTGCAACAAAGTACTGTGCTTGTGGTGATGACTCACGGGTCTGGCTGCCCTGCATTTGAGAGTCACACGCACCCTTATGAACAAAGAGTGCTATTCGTCAAGCAGCCGTAAAAATATACCTCCAGAATATGTTTGGATCACTGCTAATTGAAATTTCCTTTTTATAGGAGTCTGATCAAAACCAGCTGTGGTTTTGGAGTCATGCAGGAATAGATTTATATATTACATTAGAAACCTGACAAATTCAGACACAACCAGCTGACTGAATGCCTATAATTGGCTGGAGAGACACATATAACACACAATTACTTGAGACTTCCTCGAAGGAAAATTCTACACTGGATGTGGATTATTTTTGCATTTCTCTTCTCTGATTTCCTCTTCAGTGAAAGGCTATATCTAAGTAGTGCCCCAAATTCAGAGGGACTTTATATTACTGCTTTTAATGATGCCACGACTAGAGAACACAAAGGTGAGGCAAATCTCTGAGGAACACATTATTTTCTGTGCCTCTATCCAACAAGTATGATTAGTAACATGCCTATAGAAAAGTCAGCTGTAGCTGCACAAATAAAAATGTGGGAGGGAAAAAGCAAGTGGATACCAGTCTCCTGATCTGTAATTTCCTCAACTAATATAAGACCACCTGGTATTAGACTGCTAATTCTGTTCAGGTAGTGAAGTCTACCAAACTTCTAACACAAAATCCATTCTCCTTTACCTCTCTCTGGTCAGCTGACTGTTTCCCACTCTTTCAGATCCAACTGTGGCTACAGCAACTGCTCATGAAGATCCACATGTTCACAAGCTTCATGGCTGATGGCTGATTGGAAAAATTCCAGGCCTATCAAGCCATAGCAAGTGCTCTGTAATCATCATATCACTGTGAATACCCAAGATCCTTGTCTGCAGACTGCCTCCCCCTAAGAAATCAAATCCAGTTCCACATTCTTCTCATGACTTTCAAGATCACCATAACACAAATCCAAACCTGTCCAAAAAGAGTGGGATGCAAGAGACCAGCTTAGACAACTTTATTACTAATGTGCTATCTGTGATCTTTGTTAAAAAAAAACTATATTACATACACTGTAAGACCATCAGAAAGATAAGGGTTCCTGTGACTTAGGAAAATGTTAAAATGAAAATCATCTTGTGAGAAAAGTAATCAGATGAAGAATTTGATCGCCAGTTTGTGGATAATTTATGTCCTAGCATTGTCCCTTTCAGAAGATCAGTCAGTGGCACCTAGACTAACTCTTAACAATGCATTTCAAGGCTAAGCATTTGTTGGTTCCAGGAAAAAGAAGGGTATATCAAGAAAGAGCCTAAAAGAATCCTTGGCTCACAGATAGGATATGACTGGCACGTGAGGTATGCAGACAATAATTGTTTTTCTGAATAGAGAAACTAATTCAGTTTAGGAAAATTAACACTCTTTTGGTTACCTAAAATCTTCCTCAGGTGAGAAACAGAACAGGATGTACATTTTGGGGTGTCCCTTTTGAGTTATAGTGCTAACGTTTTACTGAAAATCATAGCCTTTTATTCCACAAAAATGAGACTAGACTTGTCCGAATGTTGGCTAATCTGAACCAGAGGAGTAGAAAAAAATTGCTCAGATGAAAGGCATAGACCCAGTTTAGCAATGCTGAAGAATAAAATAGGCTGCTTGACGCATGATTTAGTTCTAACTCCAATAGTGTGTAGTGGCAGGGATCTGTTCCTCATGAAAATTTAGTCCAAGGCTGATAGCACCCACTAAAAGTTTTTGGAGAAGGCTCAACACTATCTTTTGGGTGTTTATCTCATGCCTTTCTGAAGAGACCCAAGGAATAGTAAGCCTCGGGCATAATCAACTAAGCCAGGGCATAATCAACTTCTCCACAAAAGGGTAACACCTGTCTTACGACTTATGGTCTTGCTCCTTGCTCTTCCCCAATTTATGTTGCACTAGGTAAAAAAGTCTTTTAAAAGAAGCCTCACTGCTATAGACAAAAATTGCATACAGACCGGTTCTTTACTGGAGGGCTTACCCTTGAAAAACTCAAAAATAAACAGTAAACTAGATAGCTAAATGACAAATTAATTTCTCCAAATTAGTTTTGTCTCAGAAAATTATGAACACATCCACTTAAGTATAAACACAAGTACAAAGGAAAAAAAAAAGGCAAAACAGTAAACCAAGAAATTAACCAAACTATTTCTGCCTTATCCTCAAAAAGAAATGGAGATGAAAAAAATATTGCTCTGTAACAGTTGTCATCACAGTAATATTGAGTATTACCAGGAGACAATATATTTTGTCACTGTGATTGAAGAGTAATTGTTGTGTATTGTATTCCCTTCCACAGGACAATAGACATTTTATGACCATTGCATGTTTTTACTCACTTGGGGTAAATCTGTAAATGTATGTAGAAGACTATAAAGTGGCAAATCACTCTGATAAATACTATGAAAAATCCTAAAGCAAAATATGGGAGATTTCAAACCCTTACATTTCCTAATCCTATACAAATGCAGTTTTCTGTTTTAGAGTGTATCTTGTTACGATGATAAAAGAAATGTTTCCAGTTTGATGAGGATACTGTAATTACTTAGACAATCAAAGCTTTGTGGCTTCTAGATATGTTTGCTGCAATGTATTTGCGTGAGGAAATGTCCCTGGAGAGATTTGGGAGCAATCATTTAAACAAAATTACACTTCTCAATAGCTATACTTACTGTATTGTGCCAGGATTTAAAAAACAGTCTCAATAACTTATTTGTTCCTGGAAGCATCTCTGTACACAGAGCTAGTTTCATTTTTGTGAATGTTCTGATGATTTCATTTATACCAGGCAGGAGTAGTACTGCATAGCCCAAAAGGGTTTCTTCTAACCCTGATTCTTCACTTGAGGTCTGCCACATTTTGCAGATGCACCACTATTTTAGAAATGCTAAAGCAAATGCTACAATGGCATGGTGTGGCCTGGCTGCATCTGCTGGAAATTATGACTTCTGCCATTTCCAACATCTTATCCAATAGCACACAAGCTCAAAGGCTTTGAAAGTCATCTCTGTTTCTTATGCAGTTTCTTGAAAAGAAAGGGTGACAAAGGTAGTCGGTGGTTTCTTTTCAGAACTTCTAATCCTTTCCCATAAAAACCCTCATATCTATGGATTTTTTATTAGATTCATTACACTCATTAACACTGGATTTCTTTAGGGCATATTAGGTGCAACTTTTTGAATGCAGAAGACGACTTTTTCGAAGAAAACCCAAGAAATTATCAAATTGTAGGTGTGATAGTCAACATTATTATTGAAGCTACAAATTTAATGGTATCCATAACTAGCTCCATGCAAATATAGTATGAATGAAGCACAGTGTAGTTCTAGTTTCCAAGTAAACATTTCCTCAGGCAGGGGGATGAATGTTGAATTTTCATGGTTACAGTGGCTATATATTTCCATCAACAGACACAGCAGTTAATGAGTGAAGCAGTCACTATGACAGATTAAAAGATGAAACATTGCACCCCTTAAAGACAGAGAATTAAAGCATGTGATAAGAGCGTCTCAATTTTTAAAAGCCAATTTTACATTATACCATTAAGAAATGTGTAAAATAAGCTGGGTTTTCAGGCTTTTAAAATCTTTACACATCAATTTAATGTCATGTCAGGCTTGAAAGGGAAAAGTGTCAGACTGATTTGATAAGAAAGATGTCAGAAGTACATTTACTGAGAAATGTATAAAGAATTATTTTATTTTATGCTAGGAGGGAATAAGTAGAAGCAAGGAAGAACAAACTTATGTTGACCTTGTCTATAATTCAGTGATGCTGTGCTCACGTAAAACATATAGATATGTTGAATGGCAGGATTTTATGTATGCAATGTGTGGAGGGTGGTGAGCCTCTGAGACAAGAACTTTGTGAGCTCCCTTGGCAGAGTGAAGACTGAGAGCCAGCACGGCTTCACACTGTCGCCAAGAGACGAGAGTATTGCTCTTGAGCAAGCACCCTGCGGTTAGGGCGAGAGAAAAGCTCGCCCCTAGCACGCTTTGCTTTCCTATGTTAATTTTCTGTAACCCATTGGCCCTTCCCCTTTGTCCCGCCCCTGAGCCCTCAGACGATTGGCCCCGATGTTCTGCCCCACACCCTGCCTTCCCCATATAAACCCTGCTCCTTCTGACTTGCCCAGTTCTTTGTCCCCGACCCCCTTCGTGGCAAGACTGAACATCTTTCTGCAGACCATGATATGAGAAGCCCACCTCTTCTCTCCCGCGTCGCCTGAGCTCAGAGCTGAAGACAATAGCTCTTTTAAGAGCTGAAGAGTGCCAGATCCAGAGACCACAGCAGGTGTTGCCTGGGCCCCCGAGAGCATGCTTCCTGCAGGACACTTCTCTGGGAAGGTCGTGGCGCCCAGACCACCTCCGCCCGCCACAACATTAATGTACTTATTTGCCATCTTTTTTTATCTAACCACAGCTTTTCTAATTTCATAATCCTAACATGCCAACCTCTGAGGTAACAACATGAACGAAAACTCAAAATGCTGTCCTTGAAGTTTCAGTGAAGCAAATGGAAAAAAACCTATTATAAAGGGCCACAACTTCTTACATCCTACATTACACCCGTTTAATGTAGAGGGATAGGTTCTCATTTAGGAAATAACAGATCTCTCACCTCACAAAAAAGTTGACTACAACCTTGAGGACAAGAACAGTTGAAAAAAGAGAATAAAAATCAAAAGCTTTGACTGGATCAGAGTGAAGGCTGGATATTCATCGCTTTTTAAGCATTTCCAGGAGAATGTTAAATTAAACAACCCGAAATGCCCAGGGTGGGAAATCAAAGGTAAAACTCTGAAGTGTTTGCTGCCCAGAAGTACTTCCAGACCTGGTGAACCAAAACAAGACTTACAAGGTCACCTTTCAGAGTCTGGCCTCACATCTTGCTCTTTGGCCAGAGGGCTAGGATGACTGTTAGCAAATAACTTTTGGATCCCAAAGCTCTCTTAGTGATTTTGGGTTTGTGGGGCAAGACTGAGCCATGTGGCAGTATTCTCACATGCTTCACTAAGGTGCAGCATACACCTTCGTACTTCTGGGGTGCCAGAAGCATCCTGGACTCATTACTTATAATCAAGTGAAGTTAGAGAGAAAGATTCCTCCCTTCCTTCATAGAGAAGTTATGGGATTTTTTATCCTTACATTTTCCCTGAAGTAGTTTGATAACATCTGGTAGAGGTGTTGGAAAAATATGCATGATATTTACTCATTTGTATCTTCTTTAGTAGTTTAGCAGATACCTGTCAATGGTACTGTAAGATAAGGCTACCACCTTTCCAATTTTTTTTTCTTAATAGCATTGAAAACCACCTGAACCAGTGTGACAAAGGCAAAGGACAAATGTCACATTTTAATCCTGTCAGTAAAAAGGCATTTGAAGTACTGCCTCTCACTAAAAATACATGTATCTGGGGGTTTTTTTTTTTTTTTAATAACATGGCAATTTTACCTGTCAGTGTCCCTCACCACCTACTTTACTAAAAGCAGATTTAAAGGCACCTTCATGGATGTAGGTATCACTTGAAAGGAAATCTTCCACAATAAGGAGCCTAGGTGGAAAAACAAGTCATAACCAAGAAATCACAAGTCAACCATGTCAAACCAACGGGGAGAGCTAGTAGAATGGACACATGGAGTCAGTGTGGATCCAGTAGAAGGTCACTGTTAGCATTCTCCTACAGCCTCTCACTCTGCCTGAATGTTCAGAGGTTAAAGTAGGAAATCTAGGAAGTGGTTGAAAGGTGGAAAATCACAGGAGAATACCATCTGCACAGAGCAACAATGTTTTTCCACTGTGACATGTTTTTTGTCCCTTCCTACTCCCAAACAGGCAGCCTGCCGTAATGTTAAATAAACAGATCCCTGGTATGAATAGCCCTGAAAAATTGACTTTTAGTAATATAAAACCAAAAACCAAATTAATTTGGAACGACATAGTTGATAGATATTCTCCCTTACTGTAAGCTCAAGATATTCATTGTTTCATGTTGTTCTGAGAGATGAATTCTTCATCCCCACGTTACCATATCTTTACAGAAATTCCCTCCCACCCCAAAATAAACTAAATTATGTTTAATTTAAATCCTGCGGTCTTTTCAGTGCTGTCAATTAATTCATTAATTAACAGAAATAATTTTAATTTTAACCTTATTAGTGAGTGATGAAAACAAAGACCCTCAACAATTTTATTGCCACTTGACAATCTTACTAAGATCTTAAAATATTTTTGTGCCAACTCTTTGATGAGTACTGGAAGCACCGACTTTTCTGCCAGAAGAACACATCACACGCTTGCACTTGTGTCCATGGGAAGGGCTGTTCCTGGCACTACTTATCAAGGTTCCCACACCTGGGCTCTGGCATCTCCACCTCCCTCTGGAGCCAGGTTCAGGCCCAAGTATCAGACCCTGCAGAAAGGATATCTGCATCTCTCTGCTTTCCCAAGGGATTAGTGAGAAGGCTATCACCTGGGACAGTGTTTTCTGCTTCCTGTTTTGCCTAACTCAGAGCAGGGTACACAGCTGTCCAGGATGTCCTCCATGCTCTTGGTTCCATGTGTTATGCTGCAGGAGTTTTCTCTAACCACAAACAATGAACATTGCATAAGATGCCAGTGCCTCCTCAAGGTTCTTCATGTCTTTCTATTCATGTCATTAGAAAAAGTAAGGGAGGTGCACATCTACTTTTTGAAGATGTGACCAATTTCAGGATAGAAAAATCTAAATTAGTAAACATTGACAACACACAATCAAATAAGAAAATATATTTATTTTTATAATAATAAGGAAGAAATGGACAGATTCTCATGCATAGTTTGAAAATTATCATAACCCTCTAATTTAAATTATTTACTAAGAGGCGTATATTTACTTCTGAACTTCCCCATTTTCAATAAGGAGGGAAAAGGTTATTCTTTCCATTCTTTCCTTTAAAAGACCCTTCTTTTGGGTAAAGACTTCTGCCATTTTTGTGACATAATTTATTTCTCAAATATTGCTTTTATCTACTGTATTTCCCAAATCTGTTTGAAGTTCAGACAGCTCTTGACAGATGTAGTCACTGGCATGTATTTAAAAAAAACTCTGCCTTTGAAATATAATCAATAGTTTCTACATGATTCAACAAGGAATCTCTAAAGAGGAAATAAAATTCCTTTGTGTTCCCATGAACTATACTTTTACCTGTCTTTGTGACCAATTCCAAAGTTTGCACATTTGACTTAAGGCAACTAAAATAATGTGATCCATATTGGCCAATAAATCTTCATTAAATGTAAACAACACACCTGCTTTCAAGAAAGGAGGCCTTTATAGGTGACAGGCAGGCTTCTGCAAATATTCATATCATATTGGACGGGGTTTTTTAGGTTCACTATAGGTCTTTTCTATGCTCTCTAACAAAGAATTGTCTCTTTATCATAATGAAAAATCTACCATTTTAAGGTAGCCTATCCTATATTGCAGAATTTTGTGAAGCATCATATACAAATTAACAATACTTCCCTTTTTATTGACGATAGAAATTATTTTCTTTAAAAATATTTTATTTATCTATATTAATTTGGGTTATTAGTATGAAAAGATTTTTAAAGCAGGAGGCAGTTATTTGAAAGTAAAGGTAATTGTTTATTAGAACACAGTTCTGCTTCAGATGCGTTGGTGTAAAGCTGTCAGGCACTTCATGGCAGCAGGGTTTAATTGTGATGACTCAAAGAGACTCCAAGAAAGGGTTTCAACAAAGACACAGTAGAGAATAAGGCCTTTTGTGATTAAATTACATTATTGTCACAGTAGAAGCCTTCAGAGTTGTTGTTTCTAAGCACAGAAAACCACAGGTTATTGCCTACATGCACTGTGGAAAAATGTTCTATGAAACAACAAATGTACCCACAATAGTTTGTAGTTTGCAAACTATCACTTTGGTCTCTTTTTCCAGCAAACAATATCAGTCATACATTCCTACAAAACCATGACTGAACATGGTGCATTAGACAAGGAGGGGAGATGCTTCTTTCCTCAGTAAAAGTTGCTCCAGTAGCAGCTGTGTAAATTATGGCAGAGATAACTACCAGTAGTGTGATTTCCTACTGGCTGGCCAAGCTGATTCCAGCCAAGTGACCCTTCAAAGCCCCTTCTACAAGTTCTCTGAAGAAACGCTGACCCACCTTCACTCAGGGATGGTGGTCCTCCTTCACTCAGGGATTCCACTCGTTGTCTTCAAGGTTGAGCTTCCTGAGCCTTCTCGAGGCGCTCAGCTGCATCCCAAGCAGCACACGCTGACTTTGATGCTCTTCTTCTCCTCTCCAAGCATCAGTGCTCTTCTTCCTGTTCCTCTTTAGATTCATAATTGCAATTTATATGACTGTAATAGAGCTTTAGTGGGTTTTCTGACTTAACTGAAAGCCAGAATACATCCCTGAAATGTTTGCACTCCTTTATTTGTGTAAGGAAGAAAAACGGAAATTGTGGGATGCAGGCACAAATTGAGAAGATGCAGAAAAAAAATTTGTTTGTTAAAGCAGAAGTCTCACAGAGGAAATGTGAGTCTACATCATCGTGCTCTGTCTAGATGAAGCGGTTTTCAGGCGCTGTGAAAGCCAAACTGCTGAAGTTCAAGAATTCATGGCTTGATGGTAATGTTTAGCTTGTCCTACTACCTGCAAAAAATCACACCACCACTCTGTATATATTAAAATATTGGACTCATATTCCCAAAATTTTCAAGCTAGGTTCGTGATGCCATCTTTCCAGGAACACTTGCAACCTTGCTATTTTCCAATCTTTAGAGATCCATGAATGAAGTGTGATGAAAATTATTGGAGGAAGTATTTAAATAACAAGGCAATACGGTACTGTTATTGAGAACTGCACTCAAGCGTGAATGGGAGAAGGTACCTCTCATTGTCCCTGCCTTCAGGACACATCCAGTTAGCCTTCTCTGAAGTGTGGAATTACAGACAGATCTCCCCATTTGTTTTTGCTCCTTAAAGTACCCAGATGTGACACCTATTCCACACTAGATTTTATTGCCATGACAAAAAATATATTTCAAAATCCTCAAGAGAAGGTATGTTGGGATTGGGTCAGCAGAAAAAGAAGAAAAGCTAGACTCAAGGCCATGGGAAAATCCTTTAGTCAGGGTCAGCAAAAAGCTCACTCCCATGATCTCTCTGTTCAGTTATGTAAA
Organism: Promerops cafer; assembly: GCA_013398275.1. Lineage (NCBI taxonomy): Eukaryota > Metazoa > Chordata > Aves > Passeriformes > Nectariniidae > Promerops > Promerops cafer. The sequence goes on from VZSE01006750.1 coordinate 794,809, forward strand.
TTGTTGCTAGAAAGTTCCAAGCTTTCTTTGTTATTATTGGATACCTTTTGCTGCAGAAATTGTAGTATTTCTAATCATTCCTTCCCATTGTATCCTTCCCTCAAACCCTGCCTTAATCCCACCCCTATGCCAAGTGTATCCCTGCTCCACCCTGGACCCAGACTCTCTTCCAGTTCGTCTCTTATCCTGTGCATGCTGTTCTGTTTGTTGTTTTCTCATTATTAAAGTTCTGTTTATGGGCAACTGAATCAGAGCTGTCTCTCTCCATAAAGTCACCAGTGCCGATTCCCGAGGAAACTACCGGTCAGACTATCCGGGCCTGGACCGGGAAATTTCAGAGGTGTGCAAATATTTAACTTATTAGGCTAGAGATGGTATAAAGGGATGAGTTGTGCTGGTCTTATTAATAAAGAGTACTTCCCTTCACCAAGAAGATCAGCTGGAATAATACAAGTAATTCTGTGAAAGTTTAAATTAAATTGAACCATTTAATATGGATTTTGTTTCTTTTTCTGACATTTATTCCTCACAGGAATAATATCCCTCTGGAAAAAACAAAAAACTTCCCCCCAGAAAATCAGACAGAACAACAACAACAAAAAAAAAGTAAAAGAAACTCTATCACCTCATTTGTAATTCTGACAAAAATGGCATTAAGACTAAATGCTTACAGAAATTATTTATGTTCAGTTTTAAGCATTTATAGCTTATTTCTTTTGTCATTAAAAACACAGGAAACCAAAGATACTATATACATCAGTTGTAGTTTTCCTGAATGTGATGTGGGTAATTATAATTACTGAGCTTTTACTTTTTATGAGTGTTGTTTAAACGAAATTCAAAGCATGAAAAAGTTAAACTGTATCAACATATTCACATATTAACACAGGCATAGGCAGTTTTCACAAATGTATTTGCCATGCAAAAAATTCCCCTTGACTTCAAAAGAATCAGGTAATCTACAAACGAGACACTGAATTTTTCTCTTGCTTCTAAATGGTGCTGTGTCAAGAACATGATTCAACATAGATCATTTGATCTCTTACAGGACGGATGTGATTACAGTATGAATCAAGATAGATTTGTGTGTGCTTGTGAATTTGGATTTTGGCCAGTTTCATTAAAAGGGTCTTGAAAGGTAGCCTTCTTGGCTACTTGGGCACACTAATGGCTCTTGTTCAGACATCTGTCAACCAACAAACTCCTCTTGTTCATTCTATTAAGCAAGATGGGCAACAACTTTGACATGGCTTTTATTTCCTTACTGTTTTTTTGAAGTAAAGCTACTTTCTGCACAGAAGGGGAACCAAAAAAAAATGCAAAAGCTCTAAAAACCTAGACTCCCTTCTCACTGAGCAATCTATTAGTAATTATTGATGGTGTGGAATAAAAAAGAATCATCTCTGAACCCAAGTTCCACAAAGGTCAATGTTTTAGTTTATCTCCATTAGAAAATGATGGGTCTGACATTGGATTCAAACCAAAGGTATTGTTCTCATACCTTCGGGACTATCACAGTGAAGGTTTGCTTTCAGCCCATTTCTAATATTAATGCAGTCTACACTGTGAACATGCGAAACTCTTACAAAAAGTAGACATACTTACTCTGCAAAACAATCCTTTCAGAAAGAAAGACATATCCAAGTTCCTTTGAACAAAATGTTAATTTGTAAATTACTGTTGTAAGAATTTGTGTAGTTATACTTTATATTGAATTGACAAGATAACATCAAAAATAAACTTCATTCTTTTAGATGCAATTTCATAACATTTGAAGTTGTTACTTTATAAAATAATTTTTAGCATTAATCTTATTGGTTTTTTTTAATTTCTAACCTAGTTTTGAAAAAAACTTAAAAGCTTTTAGTAATTAGGAGCACTGAACACCACTAGCCTATAAAAATATTCTGGATGAATAAAGAGAAAGAAAGGTAATTATAATTTTTTTAAGATTTAAGTCAGAAAATTGGAGACCACGAAATTAATCTTTAGGATCCAGTAAAAGCTTATTACTGTCCATTCAAAATTTTAAAGAATTTGAAAAGGAAATGCCAAGAAAATGCATAATTATGAAAATACATATTTTAAGAAAAAATGAACTTTCAGACCTTGAAGATGAAGATATTACAATCACATGATTTAAGACTATCAAATTATGTGGATGCCAGACCACCTATGGAGGACAATGACAATGATGAATTTTTCAGTGAATTCCAATGTTTCCAAATCAGCTGTCCTTCCCCAGGGGAAGTGGTCACAGCACCAGCCTAAGAGAACTCAAGAGGTACTGGACAACACTCTCAGGCACATGGTGTGATTCTTGTGGATGTCTTGTGCAGGGCCAGGACTTGGACTTTGAGAATCCTTGTGGGTCCCTTCCAACTCAGGATATTCTGTGATTCTATTTCTATCTCATGGACTCAGATGTAAGAAAGATGTGGGAAGGACTAGGAACACATATGTATTGTGTTAGAACACCCAGTGTTAGCAGTGTAATACATGATTGGGCAAAGCATTGAGTCTTTAAAAGTCTAAGAAAATCCCAAGATCAAACAATCAAAAAACTTTTTGTGGCTGGAGAGAGTTACCAATCATAATGTGCTCCAAAGCAGAGGCACACACATATGCACTGGGAATGCTTTGCCAGGGGTGCTGGTCCCTTCAGACCACTTCATCACTAAAAGCAGTTCTGGACCTGAGTGTCTTTCAGCTCCCAGGGAGACCTCACTGGTGACATGGCACCACTAAACTGAGACCACCTGAGGTCTGGCACTGGGACTCGCATGGACATCATCAAGTCCTTCCTTCCAAACTTGGAAGCTGGGTGCCATGTGACCTGAGAGGGAGCAGCTATTATTTTTTAAGCTGTTTCCAACCTGCATAAGAATCAAATGCTTTTCTCCTCTGTGGTAGTTTCTAAAGCATCTTCATTTAGAGACAGGTGTAGATTGAAGAAATTAATGTCGTGCATGTGCCACAAAGGGCTACATTTGGCATACTAGACTACACCACAGTATATTTTATTGGCTTGGATGTGGGACTTACAGTGAAGGAGAGGTATCTTTTCCTACAAAACAAAGAAACAAGAGACAAATTAAGGTAGTCAGTTTTGAAAATATACTTAATATTAAATCAAAGCAGTAATTTTTGTAGGAGAGTGACTTCAGAAGGTGTAAGATGTTAGATTTTTTCACTTGATCATGTAGGATTATTTAAATATAAAATATATAATAAAATTTGAAACAAAAACAACTTTCAAGCCGCAGACCAATCTTAACAGAACTCGAAAAAATACAACAGTGCTGCAACAGTGAAATTCCACACGGCAATCTGCAAACACCAAACTGAAGCAGAACAAGACCTTAACAATTTCTTTCCACTTGTCTAAAGCCTCTGCTGGAGAGTATTAATACACATGGCAAGTAGACAAATGCTAACTGTCAGGATTTTAAAGTAAACCTGCTTCATAATGATCACTGTCTCACCACACAGCAAGAATGAAATAATTGTTTGCTTTAATTTTCCATCAGACTATGTAAAGGATCAAATCTCTTCCATCTTTTTCAAACAAATTTTGCTTTCAATTTAGACTTCCAGGAGTTTTTTAAATATTATTGTCTTTCTTTCATAAGCTTGTCTGCTTAGAATGCGATTAATACAAAGAAAGCACTTTGTCAAAGGCATGATCTTCCTAATTCTTCAGCATATTACTTCCTGCAGGTTAGCTGTAACTCCCTAAACTGGTCCAGTGCAGCTGTACACTTGAAAGGACTGAAGAGTCACAGAGTTTATTTAGTGTTTACATAATAGATTTGGTGTCAGCACTTATTTTTCAATCCTATAGACAGTAACACTGCTCCAAGTATAAGAACTGTGCAGCTAAAGCTAGATTGCTCAATTGAGACTTGGGATTTTTCCTTCAGCATTGATTTTGGTTAAATCACTTGTTTATAACCAAGAATCCTTATTTTCAAGAGAAAGCCCTGTTTTGGTAAAAGGTAGCAATAAAACTTCATGGAAATAAGTTTCAGTACAAAATTCTATACATTACCCTGAAACCTTAGTAATTGAACACTAAGGGCTGGTCTTTGCACTTTTCAAGTAAGACAAAAGTAATGCATATGGATTCTGATATTTACATTTTGTAGAGGAACCTAAAATATTATTATTAATCAATAATATCTATCTGTGCAATCATCTCCTAAAATATGGTGATTTATGCGATTATTTAAAATTAAACCAAAAATATTATTGATTACAATAGAATGCAACTGAGTAAACTTACAATATTTAGCATATTTCATTTTGCATACATTTATATACATGACCATACACACATAGTTATGTGCCTGTAGATGTAAAATATGATGGATGGGGAGATTCCTATCATCATTATCTAAATTTGCAGCAGCTTCAGCTTTAATTTCATAATATTTACTAATTTACTTACTTAGAGAGTGTCTAATGCTACTGAAGCTAAAAACAGAAATGAAGATAGGCCATAATTATATGTAGGCCCCAACAGAATCTTTCACACGCAGTAGGTTACCCCAGCATTCCAGTTTATGGCATTTTCAAGTTGAGTGGTTGTTGTGTGTTGTGCTCAGGGGAAGGCACTTCCAAGCAGAGAAGGTTCTCAGCAGGCAGCTCTGCAGCTTTGTTTGCAGCCTTGGGGGAGCACGAGTTTCTGGTCCCCATCCATGACTACACTTTTACCCGCTGAGGTCAGTGCCATGTTGCTTGTCGATACTTAAAACACCTCACAGACTTCATCTGACTAAAATTGCTCAGTAAAAGGGAAAAACAAGATTATTATAGTCTGCACTTCGTGTAAGTTTTGTACATAGGGAACACCAAAGGAAGCAAAGGAAGCAAAACAACCCAAACTGTAGATATATCTAAAATGAATGTGTAAGAAATATTAGCTCTTGGTCTGTAGAAGAAATCTTTCAGTGATTGAAACAAAATCAAGTATGTTGAAAAGAAACTGGAATTGTAGATGAATATATCTGTTATCTTCCAAGGTGTCATATAGCAGTTCTTGAAGCGCTAGAGCATAGAAGATGAAGTATAGGATGCAAATGCAGTAAATTTATTCCACATGTCAAGCAAATTAACCACTTGGTAAACTATCCAAATTTTCTCTGAAATATTGCAGGAAGTGCACTTGAAATATTCAAGGAGATTAAGTAAAAATCTGCTTCTTCAAATGTAAGAATATAAGAAAACCAGGAAAAATGTCCACAGTATCACATCATCATTGAATGATATTAATTAATATCAGCAAAGACTCTCTCTTTTCAAGAACAAAAAAGTGCCATCAATATTCTGGCTGGAAACAACAGCCAAAGCAACACCAGTAATCAGGTCAGATGAGTATCAGGTCAGACTTAGACTGAGACTGATGAATAATGTTTAATAAAAAAATCAGAATATGGTGTCTAAAAAGAATGTTTTTCAGAGGTAAAGTGTGATTTAAAGCTTTAAAGGAAATGTAATCTCAAGGATGTCTAAAGGCTGTTCTCAAAAAACACTGTTCAGGAAATCTCAGAAAATTGGGCCCCACTTGACAAGATGAAATACTGACTGTTAAAGCCAGTTTTGAAAGTCCTGGTCCAAAACTATTACTGTTTTACTGAGGTGACAGCCCAAAAAGATTTCAAACACTGAAGTAACATCTTAAGATACTCAGATTTTTTTACACGTGTAGTTTTGCCAAATAAGATCTATCGCAGACAACAGAATTAGCTGATGAGGTTCAATTATATCCACTGGAACATAGTACTAGAGACACATAAAATTTCTACTTTTCAAGACAGCATTGACTTCCTAATTTAAGGTTCTCTGAAGCATAATACAGTTCGTTTCTGTTATATCTAACTAGAGCTGACAACTGTAGCACTAAAGATACCCACATACACTAGTCAGAGGGGGTTTTGTGAGTAAGGCAAATTTTCAAACAATCAGAAGTTTAACAGAACAGATGACTGAATTAATGTGGTATATTGAAGATCGTAGGTGTTATTCACTGAGGCGATACAATTCATATCATACCCATTTTTGCCAGTTTTACTTGTAAATTGCTGTAGGCAGTCTAGAGTGCCTACTACTTCCCTTTCAAAAGCAAAAACATCGTTGTAAAAAGGCAGATTTTTTTTTGTTTCCTGTGCTTTACATAAAGAGAAACTGTGCTATTATAAAAAGAGAAGGCTTCAGGATGCTTCTTACTGCATCCTTCCAGTACCTGAAGGGAGCCTATAAGACAGAGAGATAGAGACTATTTATAAGTGTATCTATTGACAGGATAAAGGGGAATGGCTTAAAATTAAAAAAAGGGCAGGCTAAGATTGGATATTAGGAAAGAAGTTTTTACTGTGAGAGTGGTGAGGCACCATAACCTGTTGCCCAGGGTTGTGGTTGTCCCATCCCTAGCAGTGTTCAAGACCAGGATGGATGGGGCTTTCAGCAACCTGATCTACTAAAAGGTGTCCCTATTTATGGCATAGAAGTTGACACTACATTATCTTTAAGGTTCCTTCCAACACAAACCGTAACATAATTTTATGATTCCATAAAACTTAAAAATAATAATGATGAAAATTAATGAAACCCTGTGAGCAGTGATCATAGAAAAGCAAAACACAACTACAGTTCTCTTTAAATAAAATTTAGGTTTGGAAGATCAGTACCGAGTAAAAATGCAGTGGAAACCACCAAAAACAGTATAAAGTTATTGCAATAGCTGGTGTAAGGATTACTATTTCTATTACAATAGCCTAACTGATGCAAGTGTTTGTATGAAATCACATCATGGCATCACATCATCTTTCATGGACTACTCATTCCATGCTGATAATATGATACAACTTTTAAATACAGAGGTACTACAGTCCTAGTCAGGTATCAAAATCCTCTATGTAGGATTATGATATATTAATATAAGTATCCTTGTACCTATATATGAGGCATACTAATAATTATACAATATCTTATTACCTGTATCTTGGAATTCTAACAAGGTAATAAGGCTTGCTAGAGTCTCTCTATCCCAGCATCTTGCATGAGAAGATGTTCAATATTGCTAACAGCAGCTAAAACAATCTTTGAGCACAGCTACTTTTAGTACTGAATTTAATCTGCACATTAAACTGCAGCTTTCCCAACGAAGAACAGGGCTTTTTGTGCATTATTACATTATCTCTGTGCCATGGTTTGTAAGAAAGAAATGGAAGGAAGAGCCACGGACGTGGCCACCGTACTGTCAGCCCGCTAGCTCGGCGGCGACTGAGCCAAGGGTGGGGCGTCCCTCAGAGATCGCTGGCAGAGAGATCGCTCTGAGGCGCGGCTCGGCTGAGCGCTCAGCTTCGCGGGGACTGGCTGGAGCAGTGCGCGCCTGGAGGCAAAGCACGAGGGACACGGCCTTCCTGAGGTTTCAAAGGGCTTATTCTTGGGAATGTCCCCTCTTGGGAAGGTCCAAGGCCAAATGACACAAACAAAGCTGTGCAGGGGTTTTTATATAGGGGAGGTCTAAGGGGAGGGTACAAAATTTTGACCAATGGGCAAGAAACAGGGGAGGAGTACAGGGTTGAGGTTGCCTGGGGACCAATGAGGGAAACAGGGGAGGGGACACAGGTCACATGGGCCAATAGGGCCACAAGGATTAGGAGATTTCCAGAGGGGATTTCCAGACAGGAGTTGGGTTAACAAAGGATTGACGGGGAAGATTGGGGAACAGGGGGTAGGTAGAAGGTATTACTGACAACTCAGAGGGAGTATACAACTTTAATTAAACCATTAATACAGGAGATAAGGAACAAACCTTTTAACAGGAAACCAGCCACAACAAGCCACAGTCACAGAAGTTCGAACCAGAAAAGAAAACCATAATTAGTGGCTGACTTTATCACCTGCCAGCTAATGACTTCAGGCTGCAAAGAGTTTTGGAAAATTAACATCAGTAGCCAACTTAAATCCACTAGAAAAAATTTAATATATCCTCTCTGAAGCTGTCTGTGGCCAGTGGGACGTGGGGCAGTCCCCTTCCCAAAAGCAGCCCTTATTAGGAACCAGGATAGCTCTAGTGAAGGCTAGGTTGTCAGTGTGGAAAGATGAGGAGAGCGAGAGAGGTCTTTGGGGTGGATCACAGGAGCTTTATTGCCACCTATGCGGTCAGGGTCCAAAGACCAAGAATGTGGAGGGTCTAAGGTTTTTAAGGGGATCGCCTGGGGAGGGATCTGAGGTCTAGAGGCCAGTGGGATAAGGATTCAGGGGAGGTACAGAGGAGGAGCAGAGGGGCTTCATCCAATGGGGATGAAGAGGGGTAGATACATTGTTTTATGGATCCAATGGGGTATCAAATATAACAGAATTCTTTAGAACAAGGGTAAGGACAAAGGATGATTGAGGGGATGATTGAAGGGGCAATCAACTTGGGAAGAGAGAGAGGGAAAGGGGAGGAACTTGGAACGGGGATGACGTCACCGCTCTTCTCAGAACTTCTGTAGCCTTTTTAGGCTTAAACTTGTGTCTCATCCCATGGGACCTAGTCAATCTCTATTCCAGGCCTGTGAGGTGTCCCATGGGATGCAGCACCTCTCCTCTTTCCATATTGCACAAAATCTCTTGTTTCAAATGAGTAACACTTGCGAGAAATGGATATGTAAAGGATTCTCAAAACCTGGCTGAAAGCTCACACAGTCTAGTACATCTGTATAAAAATTCTGAGACTTAGAAAGGCCATGAAATGGAGATGACATTGTTGAGAGAGAGACTGAACTAGAAACAAGTTTCAAACAATGGCCTTGCAAAAAGACGAAATATTTTGGAGAATTAGAACTGTGAAAGATGCATTGTAGTAAGACCATGTGGGGTAAAATAATAGGTGATTGGTATTAGAAGTATTAGCAGCATTGTGTGGCAAAAGCTAATAGGCTGAAAAACATTTAGAAGGTGTTGTAACCAGGAAATAGATTGGCTTCTGATAGAATGGCGTTGAATTTTACATCTCTTATGTCTCACCCTTCCATGAGACTGATAGCAGAATAAAATCTTTTGAAATGCCTCTCAGTTGCCCCACCTCTGTAGAGCTGGGATTTTCCAACACACATCTGTATTACAACATTTGTATATTAACAGAGAAAAATCTTAATTTACAATATTACTATAAAATTAACAAATGAGGAAAACTATCTAGAGGGATTTTTTGCATAAGACAGACTTACTGTGTATGAATTGCAGAAGTTTTAAATGTTGATTTAGCAATGAATAACTCTCTAATGATTGTGATATGCTGTAAACTAGCTAGTGAGTACTAATGAGTGAAATTTTTCACTTGAGGTGTTCAGAAAAATCAGTGAGATCTAGAACATCAAGGACTTTTGGGCTACTGCTTTCAAGAAATGTGGTTCCACTAGGAGGAAATCACATTTTTAAAATAGGGCAAGGTTTTTTTAGCCATCTATCTCCCTATCTCCTTTATGAATGTTCTGATCCTTCAAGGCTCCCCTGGAGGGGCACCAAGGGGGTGGCAAGGTGGTGGTACTGGAACGGAGGGGACGAGCCCCTGGATAAGCTGAAAGCATGCAGGATCACAGCGCTGCTCACCCTGCGGAGCGCTGCAAACAGGAGGCTGCTGCTTCCCCTGACCCTCACCCAGCCTGCTGTAACACTGCACAGGTTTTCTGTTCCCTGGGCTGCTTGTCTAATTAAACCGTGAAACTTGCAACAGGGTTGAGATGGTCTCCTGTCCTGAAGTGGTCACACACTTGCCACTCTGCTCATAGCAGACAAGGGTGTTGTTACAGGACCTAATTAGCAGATGTAGTCGCATTACAAAGGTCATCTGATGATATACTATAACATCATTGCCCACTTAAAATAGAAGAAATATCCATCCAGCCTCTCCAAACAACTCAAAATAGGAATACTTCCACTTTCCCAGGGGTTCATTTAATTCCAGCTCAGCACAGGCACTGAGGACAGGATGTTTGAAGGCTGGTACTAAGCATAAGGCAGCCTCACTTGATATCCCTTCTATTCTGAAAAAGACTTCAGCAGTTTCCTCTGTGGGACCTGACAACCCTGATTTATACAGCTATTTTTAAACATTCCATTTGAAACAAATATGAGGTCACTCTCTCACCTTTATAAACTAAGGATGGCAAAGGCAGTCTATGCTTGAAGTGCTCAGAAGTTTTTATTCTTTGCTTCAGAGGAACTCCTCCCTATGTATACATTTTATTTCTCCTTCTTAAGCATCTGTACAAGACTATTTGTTGTGGTATGCTCACTATCATGAATCTTCCAAAAGTTACAACTCTCAAGATTAGTATATTTAGAAATAGGCCTTTTAAACTATTCTGAGAGGATTCCTGCCCAAATGAGCATAATTTTTATTAAGCAGCATTCTAAGTACAGAAAGGCTAACAGATGCTCACCCTCTATCTTATGGTCTAAGAAAATGCTGAACCTATTGATAGCTGTAGTTACAAATCCAGCTTTAAGTAAGTGGAACATCCCAAATAATCGTGTTAAACTTCTTGTTTATTCTGGTAGGTAATAATAGGATTTAAACACAGAATGCTGCTGAAACTGTAAAACAGACTTGGTGCCAGGGGAAGAAAATTTCATTACTACCTAACACTAATCATGGGAGATTATTTAATTAGGATCACTTCATCCTTTAAGCAAATAAAAGAACTTGAGTCTGCCTTACTTCTTTCTGACTCCCACCATCAATTCTCTGAATCATTTTGATCAAAAGCATGGTTTAAATCCACATCATATGCTTCCATAACACCTGCTTTACACTTATTAGCCATTTCTAAGCTTAATCTAAAAGAAATGGGGGGAACAGTAATTTCTAACCACATCTTCCAGAAATAGATTCCTTGTTAGTATTTAATCTTGCTTTTTCTTCTTTCCTCTGTTTTCTACAGTCAACTATCCTGTTTTCTGCTGTTATTTCTTTTGCTAACTACGACATTCTACAACCTTGTTCTCAAGCCTATATTCTACACTATTAATATCTTACTGTGTGTTCACACTCCAAATGCAGGAGTTTTTCAGTGTAGGTGCTATGTAGTAAATTCAGTGCCTATGCCTTTGCACCTTTTGTCTTGTAAAAGCTTTGTCTTAAAATGGTAGTAATTGTCTTAGGTTATTTATGCTTTAATGTGTTATGAATAACTCAATAACTAATTATTATGATAATTCAGCTAAAGTATTTACAGCAGTATCAGATATATTGTATTACAGCTAAAGCTACTTATGTGTTAATGATTATCAGAAAAATACTCACTGGACCTTCAAAGGCATATTATCTCAGTGCACAGACATAGGACTCCTGTAAGTCCTTTCATTTCTGAGGCACTGTAATTATTTGTTTTCCCCTCATTCTTTTGCTTTCATGGTTAAGTTCTGATCAATTCTGAGTAGTTGCTTTCATAATATTCTTTTCTCTCCTTTTCTTCTGTAGAAATAAAAGAAATCCCAGAGGCCAAAATTCTTTTTCATGTTTTCTACATTACAGAATCAAAAAGACCATTGCTTTGGTATCTATGAACACCTCTGTTGTGCATTTGGGTTGTAGAAGTGACAGAATTTGGGTCGGAGAAAAAAAACAAAGGAATCAGGTTTCGTGCACTATTACTAAAAATATTCAGTATGATGTTATCCAAAGGGTGCTTTTCCATAAGTATTGCAGTAACAGCACAATCACTGCCGCCAGTTAGTACCATTATTTCCAGGTACAGGACATGAAGAATACACTGTAACTTTCTTTAGTAATATATATTGCTATGTTCCAAGTATCACCTGAAATGGAGGTTGAAACATACCTATGTAAATAGTTTTTCAAGTAAAAAAGTAGGAATGTAAACCTTCTGATACATTGGACAAATTTAATATACTGGAAGTAAAAAAAAAAAAAAAATAAAGAGTCTTGGGTGACATGCGACCAGAGTTCCGGATCGCTCCACAGGAGTTTCGGTCACACTCTGGCCCCGTGCCAGGAGTGGGGAATGGCTAGAGGTGAAAAGGCTGCTGGCCAAACCTTCCGTGGGAGCTTTTCAGAATCTCTGTGATCAGTGTCCAGGTCGAGGCAAAAGATGAGAGGAGGCTGTCAGTGTGAGGTTCCCGAGCGGGATTTATTGAAGGGTCCAGGATAAGTGGGATTCCTGCCAGGAGGTTCCAGGGACTGAGCAGCCCGAACATGTTCCTGCAGGGGTTACAATAACAGACAGGGAGAATGGGGAAGGCACATAATGGGGAAAAAGCCATTGTAACTCAGGGGGGGCAGAAACATTCAATAAAAAGAAATACAATACAACACTTGGGTCCAAGTCTAGAGCTTTCTTTATTAACTTTTCCCCTATTGATATACAGTGGAGGCCCATGCTTCCAAAAATACTTTAGGAAAAATTGCAAATAAGATTAAAAGTTTTGAGAAATGCTGTACTGTTTTTTAAACACAAAAATTGTTGCACAATTTCCATGTAATTTTTTTTTTTTTCCTCAAAATAGCGTATAGTAGCACATGACTGAAGTTAATATGCAAAAGATGTTGGGTTTGTGGGTATGTGCATCATAGATGTATTATGTCAGTGAATGGTACAGGCTTTTATGGCCAAGATAAGAAGCACTGCCCAGGTTTATATTGGCAAAAATCCGTATTCACTCAGAATAAATCACCTTGAACAAAATCTGTCAACAAATGGACAAGTGGTCTGAACCACCAGGACTAGGAGGCAGAAGACTCCCTTAAGTTTCTTTATAAACAGACAGAGCAAGACCGCTTACATGATTTAATATTTTTTCTCACTGCTGCACACATTCACTCACAGGCTTTGAAGGATGCATGATCCAAATAGAGAGCAGATACAGAATAGAGTGGATACAGGACAGGTAAATATATTGCAGACTGAGACATTTCTGGAGAGCTTAGGACAAAAATGAAGGGTGAAGACCTATGTATAAATTGCAATGCTCCATGCAGAACCCTGCTATGAAGCTGATTTTTTCAATAGCATGTTAGAGCTCATCATGGAGAAGTGAGTGACTATGTTTACTTGATTAAGATCTGGGGCTACACAATGAAAAACTATTTCAAGAACAACAGTATTTAAATGATGTTTATATTTTCATTTGCCAGCTGATTAGTTTTGAAAAATACATTGTTTAGTATCTGTTTAATATAGATGGAGGTGACACATATTTTTCTACATTGTGTTGAATGTCATTTAATTTGTTAGGGCTTGGCTAGATACTAGGCTATTGCAGCGTTTAGGTGAAAAATCATGAAAGATCAAAACTTCTTGAGTACACACTACAGTGACAGAACCTCACTGGAACCTCATCTCCAAGGTAGGTGTTGGTCATACCTGCAGTCAGAGAGAACCTTCAGGACTTGCACTAGGTGGCTTTTGATTTCTGATTTCCTTGCAAAATTAGAGAAAGAAAGTTTGCAACGACAACCGTAGTGTTGAGAAGTAATTTCACATTACTTCACACACAATTCACATTCACAAGGAGATCTATTCAAGAAGACCATCTTCTTGAGAACAAATAGTAAGAGCAGTTGAATGTATTTCTCAGGTTTAATTTTTGACTCTGAGTCTGTTTTGCTCTGATATGCTATTTCAGGAACGTTGCCCATGTCCTGAGAATGCTTGAAGAGCATATGGTTTCTGGGCAGCATCTTTTCTGCCAGTCCTTGCCAATCTGTGCCTCTTCTCCACAGCACCCTGAACAATTGCAGAGTGCAAATCCCTTCTGGGTAGTTTCTACTCCAGCCTCCTAGGAGGGGGCACAGAGGGTGTTCAATTCTTGCATTATTTGTTTAAATATTTCTTTGAATTTCAGTGCATTCTCACTTCCCTGGCATAGAGTTCTGTGTCAAAAAATGAAAAAGTATTATATATGTATAAAGAAAAAAAATTCTTTATCTAGAGCACAATCTAAAATTTTGCTAAAAATTATAGCAGGAAAAACCCCAATATTAAAGTAAGCTTTCAAATGGATATGAGTCTTATGAAGAAGATCAGTGACAGCTACTTGCTCTTCCCTCAGTCATGTGAAAGTATTGTTTACTTATGGATCAAGTTCAGCCTTTAGGTCCTTGACCAACGCCTATTATTCCTTCCATTTTCTTCTGTGGCATCATACTGAGCAGGAATGATGCACAGAAAAAAAATGGTATTTTATTTAACTGCATATATTCACTAGAGAACATAAAAAGACTGTAAAAGGAAGGAAGAAGAAATTAAAAAAAAAAAAAACCAAAAACAAAAACAAAGAAAACAATAACCCTTGGAGCACTTTGAATTAAGGAAAAAAAATAGAATAACAAGAAATGGATCTAAAACAATAAAGAAAAACTCTCTCTGGGCAAGAGATCTGAGAAATACAGACAATGCCCATTCTTCTTAGGACTTAAATTAAAAAAATACATACTTCTTTGATCAAAATTTATAGAACAGAAGTCTTGTAATTTTAATGCTGTTATTGTTGATCTAAAACAGTGTGTGTCTGAATAGACCATTTTTTAATTTTGCTTTTTAAGTTTTTTGTTTTTATTTTTATGGACAGTATAGCCTGAAGGACAGCTTATTTCAGCCTAAGATGATTATCAGCCCAAGAAAGCAACTTGTCCCATATGAGGCATGTGGAATATTATTAGTCCTTGAAGTGCCAATTGAATAAAAAAAAAACAAGGACAGTTTGCCATGTAAACCCATGGGTTTTAAACAAAATTTCTACGTGCCTCAGCAGCTGTTGCTGTGGTTTCAGAGTTTTGCACTTATTGACAATTCAGGAAATTTATGGGTTTCAATATGATATATCAGGATCACTCCTGAGAGCAGCATCTTCTGGGTAGAGACAGGGAAATAGCTAAAATTGATCTTATGCACTTATCTCTGAACTTCATTGAATGTTTTTATGTTCCATTCAGTGTTTGTTCCCTCTGTGATTTCACCAGATGTGTTGATTTCCTGTGAGTTAAAATATTTGTAACAATGCTTTATCCCAAGCATATTTTAATTAATATAAGTGCAAGATAAGAAAAAATTGGGAACAGTTTCTGCATTTTATCTACAAGTAAGAAGCATGTTTTTTATAGACTTGAACCAAAGAAAGTAAGGCCTGATTAAGACTGTCAGCTTGGCCTGAACAATTGACAGTGGTGCACAAAGAGCAACTGAGTAAAAGCTGAGTATAGGTTACTAAAGCTGCTAAGCAGATGTATCTAGCTGTGGATCTTGCAGAGGTTATGTGCCATTTTGTCCTTCTGGAAATCACTGGAGATAAATGAAAACAGCAACCACAACTAATTAAGCCACACTAGTTTCTACCTACACAGAACAAGAACTGTGTCTTTTCTGTTGTACCTATGTGCTGTTTATTTCTGCCTGTATCCCATGTGCCTCTAATAAGTTTAAAATTCCTGAGAGTTTAAATGAAAATATGTCCAAAATTACCAGCGTTCACTATGCAGTGTACATAGTCATCATAAAGCACTATTAGTAAAATAAATATTCTTAATTCTTATTATTCCAATTACTTATTACCACAGAATAACAGTCAGTGCTGAAAATCCTGAGGAAAGGACCAAATTTTAAATCTGGGGTGATACACTGCTATGTCACAAGGAATCCCAGAAATCTATTCTAAACAAGAGTGGGCTCTACCTTCTTCTGTAGGTTATGTCTGTCAAGCCCCATTACGAACATGAAGATTCCATTGGAGTTTGAGAGCAGAAATGACTGCTTGAATTCTTGCCTTCACTTTCAAAATGTAAAATTCCAGAGATGTCCTTCATAGCTGTTTTTTTTTTCATTAACACCCCATTGTATACTTTACAAATCACTCAGAGAAAATGTTTTGCTTCACTTGGGGACAGCTATATTGTGCTTTGTTGCCAACAATAACAACAACAATTCCAAACAAAAAACAAGTTTTTTTCTGTTTTGTTATCACATCAAGAAGTGTGACTGCTCCAGCCTAGCAGCCAAATAGAGGCAGATCCAGGGGCAACATTTTTACTGCAATGTGTAAATCACTTCTGCAACATCCTTATTTTTGGGAGTCTCTGCCTTATGGATTTACTGCTCACTTTCTCCTCCTGTCTAACACCTGACATAGATTAGGGAAATGTGTGTAGTTTAGGTGATTGACAACTAGGTCAGTTATTTTTTCCTATGCAAAACTCTGTCACCTAAGCAGAAGTACAAGAATAGAGACAGTTCTTACAGAAAGCTTAAGAGTCTGACTAAATGTCACAATTTTCTCTGTAGAGATGTAATTAGTCACAGAATCACAGAATCACAGAATCACAGAATCACAGAATCACAGAATCACAGAATCACAGAATCACAGAAGGTGAGTTGGAAGGGACACACCAGGGTCACCGAGTCCAGCTCCTTACCCTGCATGATACCAGCCCCAAAAGTCACACCATGTGCCTGAGAGCATTGTCCAAATGCCTTTTGAGCTCTGTCAGGCTGGTGCTGTGACCGCTTCCCTGGGGAGCCTGTTCCAGTGCCCAAACACCCTCTGGGGAAAGAACCTTTTTCTAATATCTGACCTAAACCTCTCATGACACAACTTCAGGCCATTCCATCACGTCCTGATCACCAAGGAGAAGACATAAGTGGCTGCCCCTGTGCAGAGCAGAGCGGGACAATCCCCTCCCTTACACAGCTGGAGATACTGGGCCTGATGCACCCCAGAAAATGGGTGGGTCTTCTGTTTTTCTCTTAACATTTCAAAGATGGCAGGTAGTTGAATCTTATTTGAGTCTGACATGCACCCATTTGCTAAATTTATTGCTACTGAGGCTATGTCTATTCTGCAATTCAAGGGTGACTACTGATGAGTCAAACATATTTAACTTGCCTTTTAGAGGAAAAAGGGATGACAAGAATGGCATCAATCTTTAAAGGTGCTTCAAGGGTAGTCCTGAAAATTATGTACTTGAAAGTCAAACTTTAGACCACTGAAATTTGTTTCCAGGAAGCTGACAAAAAAAACCCGTAATGATCACTGGGATCAATATGACATACTTGGAAATAAAGTATTACTTTTGTAGATGGGTATCATCACTGGTATAGCCTCTAGATTTATTGAAATAAATCACTTAAAACGTGGGTAAGCATGAGCTGGCTAATACTATGTAGTTGAACCTTTGGATAAGCTTTCAGTCTTGCTCCTTGTCAAAGGTTGGTTCCAAAGGTGTTGCAAGACAGGAGAGGAGACAAGCCCAGGAAATAAAAATATATTAAACCCAGAAAATAAATAACAGAAGTAAATGGGTATTTTTGTTGAGGGAGAGGATGCCACCAGGTTGTTACTGTCACCTATGCATTTTGCATATGTATAACCAAGAGAAGAAGACAATGAGGTAGGTGATAGAACTTGCAGACAACATTAGAGACAGGGAAAGAATGTGACAGAAAAAGAAAAACCTTTCTAGAATGTTTTGTCTTGAAAATAATATGACCAAAGGGGTACAGGTGCAGTTAATAAAATTACAAATAGGGAATAAGTCCTACAAATTCCTTGAGAAAGAAGTTTAATAATCATCCAAATGGGAACATATACTTTCCTTAGCCTTCCAATGAACATACTAAAGTTTTGTCTGCAAAAGCAAGATCTTCATGTGCCGATTCAGTCAAAATTGTAGATAAATATCTCCCCCTCCTTAGGTGAGGGAGACAGAAATAAAAGTTAGGGTTTTATTCACCTGTTTAAGTACATGAAAGAAGAGAGCTGCAATTGCCATGGGAGTGCTACAATGCCCTTTGTGATTTCCCTTGATGGAAAGCTGCAGTGTCAGGGAGTAACCCTGTGGAAGTACACTTGTGGGGACTAGCTGCATCAGCACTTCTCCCCAGCAGCTGGCTGGGGATCCTGCCCTGTACCTGCAAAGAGCAATGATGGACATGTGCTTTGGGTGACTGCCTGCTAGCTGCTCTGAGACAAGTTTGGTATTGTTGATTTACCCAAATCATATATCCATCATCAAGTCCCACATCTCAACTTACACCCCCTGAATTCAAAAAGTGAATCAAGACCATTAAGTCTCTCCAATAAGGCTGGAAAAAGAGTGAGATAGAGGATTAAATGCCTAGGAATGCCATGGAGATCACTGGGATCAATATAAGATTGGGATCAATATTTCATGGAGAAATATAAGCTCAGGGCTGGGGAAACTACTTCTAGCTCGTGGGAACATTTTATATCAGTATGTGGCTTTAACACTTTCTTTTGTACTCCAGTACTGTAAAAGAATTAAATCACTCTCCTGTTGAACAACATCTACAAAAAATGACAAAATGCAAGTGTTTCTCTGTATAATACACATGGGCCATCTGTAAGTCATACCATCTTTTTCCTTTTCCTGAATATTGCAGACTCTACTAAGAAGGACTAAGAGCTCTATCTTTCACTTTTGGCTTTCCTTAGAGCAAGCCAGATGTCTCATGGAGCTATCAGCAGGGTTTATTTTTCCTGGCTTGGATGCAAACCTCCAGTTATTAATATCAGAGTGAGCTCTGCTAGCTGACAATTTAAGATAAAGTAAATTGGAAGTGACATAAAGGAGCGTGTGGGTGTTAATGTGCGTCACCGACATTCTTTCCTGACATCCTGAAAGGTCTCATCTGTATGGCCGACACCAGCAACCTTTACCAGTGAACCTGTGCTATTAGAGGGTAGGCACTCTCATTGATTTGTAAAAGTGACAGATGCTGCATGTGGTTGTAAATTAGCCATGTGAAGCCAGTCTCCAGAGATTTCCAAGAGCGTTTTTTCCTTTGCAGTGATTTGTGTTCTTCCATTTGCCAAGCTGCACAAAGCAAAGCACTTAACTCTTTCACTAGTCATCTTGTTGTACTTCACTTTTCTTCTGAGTTTGGGTTGGTTTCCTTTTTCCTTATCCTGTCTTCCCTCAGTTATCATGATTCATAAGGCTAAACTTCTGCTCAGTTATTTTCTTAAGATGCTTTTCCTTTTCTCATCACAGTGCTTCTGAAAAAGGTTAGCAAAGTCATATCAGGATAAGTTGAAATGTCTTTCAAACCATTAAACCCTCTTTTATTTACAGATATATGCATGCATGCATAAATATGTTTGTTAATTTTCACATATAACCGAAAGTTAATTTTTATGTATAACAGGGGTTTTCTGGTGAAAACTTAAGTGAAGGCTTTGTTAAACGGGGACTGCGGCCCCTGCTCACACTTGTAGACACATAGTGTGTGTTTCCAAGTGTCTTCATTACTTATGCAGAAACCCTGCTGTGAGAGAGTTGCACAACTTGAGATTATACAGCAACAATTGTATCACAAAAACAATGACAGAAGGAAAAGAAAGGCTCTTCTTTAGGCCCAGTCCCATGATTTGTTTTAGTGTTGTAACAGGTATCTAGGGTGATTGAGTGAAATTAAGAATTATGGGTTGCCTGGAACAGCTACAGGTCCATCCCCACCCGGCAGGCATTCGTTGAGGCACACAGTCTGCCTTCTCTGTTTAGTCTGGTTTCCTTCCGTGGAATTCCAATCATGCCTTTGTAATGCTGATTTTAGGTATGAGCTTGCATTGTAATTAATGTACTACAATAAATCAGAAGATGAGACAAATAATCAACCTTCTAATAATCCAATTTAAGGCATCTAAACACTTACAAGAAGTTACCTATGTGCCACTGCTGCAAAACTAAAAGCTGCTACAAAACTGAACACAAAGTAAAACAAAAACATGTCAAGACAAATTATTCCCTGGACTAAATGTCACCAGCTGTAAAAAAGCAACATGACAAAATGTGGAGGTTAAAGGTCATGACCCCATAAAACTACTATTTTAACTCCTTATCCTAAATCACTTCCAATTATGTATGGTAAGGTCTTTCTATTTTGAAGTAGAAAATACTTTTTCTGAGAACTTCAAGCTGGGCTTTCATCATGGATACAGAGGTGAAAGGTTCAAAGTTTTAGCTGCTAAACCACCAAATATCTGCTCTCTCTTCTATTTTCCCTGCCTTTGAAGTTATTAGCAACACTTATTTCTAGAGAGTATTCACTCCATGGGGCGGGCTTGTGCAGCAGTCATGGTAGACTCTCTGTCTACCAGGCTCTTTATGTTTCTACTAGTTCCTACTCCCATTATTCTTTTGAGCTTTAGCTACATATATATATATCGGCACAGCTTTAAAACAGAGATGGTCCTTAAAACTGACTTCGGGGCAGATAGGGGGGAAGCATTCTTGTAATTTATGAACTTTTTTCCCATGCAACTGCCATGTGATTATTATTAAATCTTACTGCGCTGAGATCATACTCCAGTGCCTGTCCAGACCACCTCAATGCTATCACATGTGACTCCAGCACACATGTTGCTGAGGCAAGATCACTTCCCGAGAGAAAGTGGAATGATTGCAAAAATTACAGGACTCTTTATAGTGAAAATTTAGTAGAAAGTTACAGTGCCATAATCTTCACAGTGGAAACCACTGTCTCATCAAACTGCCAAATCTCAGGTCACAGTGTTAATGTTTTATGTGTCCAGAACTGCTGTTTGGAGTAGTTTTGGAAGGCTAGGTTAAAACAATGTAAGGGGCTGGAAAGGGTTCAAGGTTTTTCAGTTGTGTGTTTTTTGGGGTTTTTTTTCCCCTTAATAGACCCTAAATGTTTTATAATTTTTCATTTTAAACCTATTTCCTGGTCAATCATTCTCAAGCTACTCGTTCCCACCCTTTAGTAAAGTCCAAAATTGAGTGTTACTATGGAAACTGCCACAGATGTAACAGCTGCAATTCACAAGAAAGAAAAAGACGAAAATGGATGAAGAAGTATCACTTGCATTATGCAAAATTTTATAACTATGTATGAATTGCATGCTGTGTGTTAGGTTCTTTATGAACCCAAAATGATAGAAAAGTCCCCCTAGCATTAGAGGAAATTATTTCCAGGTAGGTAAATTAATTGCTTTCAAAATTCCTATGTAGAAAAAAAATAAACTATTTATAATCTCTCTTTCTGAAGTCCATCTGTTTTGCATACAAGAATTTTTTTTTTTTTTTTTTTTT
>VZSE01006751.1:0-17504 GCA_013398275.1 Promerops cafer
AACTGTTAAGATACATTGCTACACCCCCACATCCCTACACCAGAAAAAAAACCCTAAAATGCCAGGGAAAGGAAAAAAGCCCCCACAATGGCTGCAACGCGGTGGCGAGGAAAAAAAAATGCCGCCAGCTCCTGTCTCAGGGATGGAAAAAAACCCAAAGAGTTCATGCAGCAGCTTAAGCAAAACAGATGGGAACCTGGTGAATCTCTGGCATGGGTCCCCTCTTCACAGCAGATAAAGCTGGTGGATTTGGTGCTCTCATTGTCTTGCTGGTCCCTGGCCAACTTGTCTCCTGTCGATTGTTTTCTCTGATCTCGGACCAAAACCAAAACCGACCATTTCAAGGAAAAAAAAAGGCCAAAGTATTGCTGTCGCAGTCTCCAAGGCCAGGGAAAGGGAAAAAAACTTATTGCCTAAGCTAACAAAAACCAAGCTAGCTAAGCAAAAAAAAAAAAAAGAAGAACCCAGTCCTCCTGGCACAAAGGACACCTGAGGAGTGAGGCTTTGAAAAAAGCCCGAGGAAGAGCCCCAAGGCTCCCCCCTCCCCCTGACCGACCTTAAAGCTACAGCAACCATTTCTGGGCATGGAGCAGACGATCAGGGCACAGAAAAACCACCCCAAGACAAATATTTACTAGATAAAAGATGCACATAAAAGCTTGGTATGGAAGTTATAAGGCAATATAAAAAAATGAATGCCTTTGTACAAGGTAATGCATTCTTTTTTCTATTTTTTTTTTGTGTGCCTCTTTCCAAAAAGAAATTAAACTAAATTTGAAACTTGAATATCATTCTTCCCTGCCAGCTATGCTTGAAAGATCTCTGTCTCATGGAGGAACATGTTTTTGAATCAAGCATCACAGTAGTACACTTCTCCAGGAGATAAAAATAATTAAGGAGTAATAATCTGGTATTGCACTTCTTATACCTTGTAAATTTCTTCCTATCTATATTTTTTTTGTCTTGCTCAGTGCTTACTCATTGATCCACATCCAAAAAGGAATATTCAGTTCCTGAATTTTGTTCAAACTTGAAATTTATGTCTTTTAATAGTTCACAATTTTTTCCACTACATATCTATTCAGAGATTTACCTGGCCTATTCTGCTATGTAACCTGTATTGGTTTTCTTTAGATAAAGCACAATCTTTCAATGATTCTCCTAGCCATATGGAAGGAGTTAGCAGTGTTAATTCTCAAATATTCAGCAGCTGAGCAGTGTCATAAAATAGCAGGATCATGTTATTCCTGTTCATTGATATTTGGTTATCTGAATCTTTTATATTAGGGCTTATTTTATCTCAGGGATGAAATATGCAGTATGCTATGATACTATGTGGCTCCTTAGCTTTTATTTTTAGATGACCTTTTGTAGTGGGTTGACCCTGGCTGGATGCCAGGCCCCCACCAAAACCACTCTATCACTATTATTCTCATCTGGACAGAGGAAAGAAAATATAACAAAGGTTAATGAGTTGAGATAAGGACAGTGTCTTGGTTTGAAAGACAGGTGTCTGCCAAGAAAGGTGGGAACCTCCCTTGGAATGGAAAATATGACCCCCTTCTCTCTGAAATATTATAACTTTGAAATTAAGGGGCTTTCAGACAAAGATATAGGAAAAGGAATAACAGTTCTTTACTAGTATGTATATGTATATGTATAACAAGGCAAACAAATAACAACACTGGCAGCAACAACAAGCAAAAGCAGAAACCCAGTAACAGCCTTCTCTCGGCTGTCAAGCACTTTCCCCTTTGGTGTAGTTATGGTCACAGACAGCAGGGGCGCTGGTGGCTCGCCGGCCAGGCAGGGCAAGTGCAGTGATTTCCCCGCAGCTGCAGGGGGCGCTGTTGCACAAGTTCGGCCACCTCGCTGAAGGTGGATAATGGCAGTGCAGCCAGCAAAAGGGATGGAAAAGGGGCTTCCTTTACAAACCCCCAGGAGCAGTTGGTCCCAGTGCTCCTCTGGATAGCAATAGGAGCTGTAGCCGGAATCTCAGAAGCAGCAAGCTGGAATGGCAGGGACAAGCAAAATCCCAGAGTAATAAATGAGATGTATCAGAAACTCTGCAGCTGTAGCCTGGAGCCGTGGGGCGTCCTGACAGGCAGGAGTTATGTGGCTACAGTGTAGCAAAAAACCGGGAACAGTGGCAGCCCGGCTCCCAAACATGGCTGGGAGAGGCTCCCTCGGAGGGGGAAGGGGCTTGGCCAACTGGGTTTTCCTGAGGCACCCGAGCAGATGGTGAAGGTCCTTTTTTAATGAGGTAGGGTGTTAATAAGGTCCCAGTGCAATGGCCACTCTTACGAGCAGAGCTTCACTCATGGTAGGAGAAGGCAGCAGGAGATGAAACCCCTCAGTGGTGGTGAGTTCTCCCCACAGCGACTGCAGCCTGTCTTCCCCCTCTGATGCCAAGAGAGCTAGGAGCTGCACTCATCCTCCTTCCTCCCAGCCCAAATCCCATGGTATCTCTGCCCCTCCAAGAGAAACCCCTCAGATAAGGAGTGCAGCCAGGTGCACTCCTCCCCCTCCTTCCTGGGTACATCTTTTGTCTCTCTAAAGTACCCCGTAGTTATTGTCTCTTAGCAAGGAATGGGACAAAATTCCCTGAGAGAAAGAAACAAAAGGAAAAATCTTAACCCCTAACAGACAGGGAGAGATCACTTACTGATTACCATCAAGGGCAAAACAGACTTGACTTGGATATTAATTGAATTTATAACTAACAAAATCAGATCATGATAATAAGAAATAAAATAAATATTGAAAACACCTTTCCCCCAATCCCTCCTGTTACATGGATTCGTGGGTTGGAGACAAACACACGATACAACACCGAGAGTCCTCAGCAAACAGCAATGAGTTTAATATGGCTGCCCTTTTTATAGGGAGTTTGAATCACCCGGCTTAGATAGCTGATTGCATGGGACCTCTCTCCGCCCATCTCTCTGGCCAGTGGTGTATCTGCATCTAAGCTTGAACAGGGTTGGCTGAGGTCTTTCTTACCTCTTTTCTAGAATGAGCCAGGTCAGCCGAACTGGATTTGTTATGGCCAGATTTATCTTGTTCAGCTATAGACTAGCTGTGCTGTGACATCCTCCCTCCTCAGCTTTACCTCCTGCCCCAGTGATTCATCGCATATTGCTTCTGACACTGTTCAGAGTCCTTCCCCTGCTCCAGTGTGGGGTCCCTCCCACAGGAGACAGTTCTCTATGAACTTCTCCAACATGAGTCCATCCCACGGGCTACAGTTCTCCACAAACTGCTGCAGTGGGTCCCTTTCCATGGGGTGCAGTACTTCAAGGATAGGCTTCTCCAGCATGGGTCTCCCACAGGGTCACAAGTCCTGCCAGGAAACCTGCTCCAGCATGGGCTTCTGTCTCCATGGGTCTGCAGGTCTGTGTCAGGAGCCTGCTCCAGCACGGGTTTCCCACGGGGTCACAGCCTCCTCTCAGGCATCCACCTGATCCGATGTGAGGCTCCTCCACAGGCTGCAGGTGGCTCTCTGCGTCCCCATGGACCTCCGTGGTCTGCAGGGGCACAGCTGTTTCACCATGGACTTCACCATGGGTTACAAGGAAATCTCAGCTCCGGTGCCTGTGGCAGGAAAATTAATCCACAAACACCAGAGGTTTATGTCCAAAAAGGAGACAGAGGTGTCCTTTTACTTTATTCGAATAAAGGGAGAGGCCATGGGGCATTTCCCCTGGGGTCTCTCAAATTTTTGGAGGACGCAGTCTCCTATTTATCCTAATTTCCTGGCCGCATTTCCCTCTCTCTTTCCCCATTGGCTGAGGTACTTGAGAGGTACAGTCTTCCCAGAATGCCTAATACCTAAGATTCCCCTTTAATGTATAACCCCCCCTTTTAATTTTTAATTCTTATGGAATTTATGGGTTTTCCCCATTGTTTCTTTCATCTTTCAATATCCAATTTCATTTATCAGCAAACCTACAGTTTGTTTGTAAAGGCAAATATCTTCTTTTCCATTCATCAATCAGTGGAATCCTTCCAATTGTTTTTTATCTCTCAGTGCTAGTTTTGTCTATCAGCAGACCCACTGCTTGTTTGTAAAGACAAATCCGTCATTCCTCTCACCTGGAACACCTCCTGCCCCTCCTTCTGCACTGACCTCGGTGTCTGCAGAGTTGTTTCACTCACATATTCTCACCCCTCTTTTCTCTGATTGCAATTATGACTGCACAATAACTATTTTTTTCTTCCTAAATATGTTATCACTGAGGCATTACCACCATTTCAACTTGACCCAGCCTTGGCCAGCGGCCCGTCTGTCCTGGAGCCACCAGGGATTGGCTCTGCCAGACATGGAGGAAGCTTCTAGCAGCTCCTCACAGAAGCCACCCCTGTAGCCCCCCCGCTACCAAAACCTGCCCATGCAAATCCAATACACCATCTAAAAGCTGATTTATACAAAACAGGAATAGGAGAAAATATTTACCATGTGAGTTTATCTTTTTGGCCTAGTAGATGGTTCATATAGAATCTGTAATGGTAATTTTTCTGACACTTCAGGATCCATTCATGAAGGTGTTTTACTTTAATAGACTCGCTGACTGTCATGTCATTTCATATTGCGTGGGTCGTTGGTTGGAGACAGAAATGACATTACTCTTCCGAAGGTCATCAACAAACAGCATGCTTTATTGTTCAGAACCTTCTTTTATAGGGGGTTTGAATTTCCCGGGCTTGGAAAGCCGATTGGTTGGGATCCCTGCACCACCCAAATCTCTGGCCAGTGATGTGTCTGCATTCCAGATTGAATGAGGTTGGCTGAGGTCCCTGTTTGGGTTTGAATCTAACTTATCCCCGCCTTATCCGGGGACTTGTTTTACTTCTAGGCTGGTCGAGTTTGGGGGTCTGATATGGCCAAATTTATCTGGCAGCTACAGGCCAGCTGCAGCTGTGACATTTATTGGGTGATTTTCTCACATAATTTTGTTGTGGTGGTTTGTTTTGAGTACTGATGAAACAGTAGTATATATGATTTTTTTCTTAAAACCTTTCTGTTTTGATTGCTAGCAAGGGGAAACTGCACACTGCTCTGATGTCCTGACATCTTATATAAAGCATTCAAGTCAGCTCAGGCTAAAACTTAGACAGATGCTGTACCTGTGTCAGTCCTGGTGGGCTAGAATATATTACTTCTCACAGGGACTGTGGTTATCTGACTCCAGAGAGAGGAGAAACAAAAAGCCTAATTATTGCTTCCAAAAATACTGAATTCTTTCTATACATCAACCCATGAACAAACTGAAGGACATAAAATTTTGCTCTCTGGATGAGAACAGAGAGACCCTTTTCTATTCTAGTGTCTGCAAAGTCATCCTGAGAAGCTTTTCTGGACTGTAAAGTGTTTTATCACTCTATGGTCTTCATTCAGATCTAGGAGCTTTGACTGTCACAATGAATGCATATGTATATATGAGACTTGGACAGAATTGCTGGTAGAAAACTTGGGCCAACAGCATAGAGCTCAGCATATTCACATAAGTACAAATGATTGTTAGTTATGCCATAGCTTATTAAGTTTGCAGTTGATTCTGGTAGTTGTTTCAAATTGCTATCTGACTGTATTTAATTGCACACAAACAAATGTGGTTTTGATTTAAATTGGTACAAATATTTCAAATTTAGCTGGGCATATTTTAAGCAAATAAGTTGAAGAATATTAAAGCACTGAAATGGGAAAGAAAGCAAAACACAAAGCTACTGTCACAATCCGCTCACGCAAGCAGGAGTCGTGATGGTTCGTTACCTGATCTCGGAGTGCAAAAAAACCAGCACAACAGGGGGAACTTCAGTTTAAAATAACAAAAAATGCACCTTTTATTTTGGCGCCCACACCACGGTATTGCGACAGAAGGAGAGAGAGGGAAAGGAGCAAAGGATAGAAGACGATAGATGGGGAGGGGGTAGCTACCAACAGAAGAGACGAAGTCTGTCCTCGGGACCGTCCGTTCCAAAGACGCGTCTCCCTTCCATGGGGAGATCTCGAAGCAGGTTACCTTAGAGAGTCACTTTTATAGTCCTTCTTCAAAGCGACAGGCAGCTGGCCAAAAGGTGGGGGAGATTGATGTGCGGCCCATTGCCATTGCAGGAACAGAACAGGCCAGTTCAGCAGCGAGCACAGCTAGTCCAAGCGCAGCTCCAAGCACAGCCAGTCCACTGTGACTTGTCCATTGTTCCTTCCACGGGTTCCTATGGAAATGCATTGGTCCAACGAACACACCTGCAGGTAACACCTGGCAGACATCCCACCTTAGCCCGGCCAGAAGCTCCTGTGTTGAGTATTGGGGTCTCAGTCTCAGTCCTAGATCTTTTCCATCTCTGCCCTTGACGAGGGTTGGGAGGCATAGACAGGGAATCTTGGACCGTCTCTTACAGCTACATATACTTAATTTTTATAGGTACAATGATAACTGATTTGATAAAATGGTTTTAATTTTCTGAGGTTTTTTTGGTGGTGGTTGTTTTTTCTTTGTTTTTTGGTGGGTTTTTTTTAAGTGAATTGTAACTTAACCAAATGGTATTACTTAATTTTTTACTGCAGCTGCTGTAGAAATACGTGCACAGCTACTCTTTTGGTAAACACAGTCTAGTAGCCAGATGGCAATAATATTTAAAAAGTTGAGTGATATGATTTGGGAAGCATCTGACTGTAATATGCTGTGCTTTGCCTAGGTACCTTAAATTTAGTACACAATAGAAGACTAAATGTGTTATCACTGCAGTGGCTTCAAAGAACAAATAGACTATTATGTAGAATACAAATAATGCACATTAAAATTTCAGTTGATTCTTTCTGATAGATGATCCAAATTGCTGTCAGACTGTATTTACTTACACATAACCAGATGTGCTCCTGCTCTAAATCAGGATAATGATCCCAAATCTAGTTATGCATATTTTAAACAACTGTTAAATACTATACTTCAAATAATTTCTGATTGCAGGAAGGCTTAATTTTGATAATAGGTCCTTTCCTCACCCTTCTTCCATTCTATCCTTCTACTTGAAGGTTAAAACCGGATACATTTTGCTAGCTGCTGTATGACTGAAAAACTACTTTTGAGTGAAGAAGGAAAATAGGGTTTTTGCAGGGTACAGATGCCCAGCATACTCTGCTGTTGTTTGTATATTTTTAATCTCTTGAGTAATTTTTTTCCATGGTGCATTAAAATAGTCATCCCTATGTAATCCATAATAAAGGAAGAAATACATATTCCCACACTACATCAGTGATGATGATTTTTGTGAATTCTGAATATAAATAATACTCCATAGTGCTGCAAGCACTAGCAAACTGCCTCTGGTGTTTTGGAAGGTTTATCTCCACCTTCTGAAGTGTAGTGGTGGTGTGAGTCAGTGTTGGGGTGAGTGGGGCTTTTGTAATCCTGAGGAAAACAAAGCAAAACAAACTTCATGATATGGTTGGAGGCATAGGTACTTGGTGAGATTACAGTCACTTTTTCTCTTCATTACCCTTGAAAGCAGAGGAAGCTTCCCTTCTTACTGTTATTTAAGAAAGAGATTTTCTTATCAGAGATCTCAAGGCCAGGAGCTCTGAATCCAAACAGTTTGTCCTTTTGATTGCCTTTTTTTTAGCTAAACAGGTAATTAGGAAAAAAAAGTTTGGTAGTTTGCTTCAGTAAGTTCAGTTCTGATTTCAATATTAACTCTGAAAGAATAATTAGAAGTACTGTTAGTTTTGAGCTGGTCGGATTGTAGAAAATCTTAAAAGTAATTACTCCTCTCACCATTTAATTACAGCAATAAAACCTACCAGTATCCTCAGAAAAACTTTGTATGTTTGACTACAAAAATTAGTTCATATAAAAATTCCCTGTCCAATAACAATACAGTTGCAGAAACAGCTAGATAAAAAACAAAATCCCTAAAGCTCACGTGAAATAGAAATAATGCTTCTGGATTTTCCAGTGTTTATTTATTTGAAAGGCAGACTGAAAAGATAAAGGTTACTTCTCTTAACATTCTGGACAATTTATTATTTTCTGTTTAGCTTTTTCCAGAAATCAAGTATTGTCCTGCTTCAGACAACTTTTATTTTTCATAGTTTTGAAGGTTTGGAATTTTTGTTGCCCTTTCATGCAAAAAGCAAACATCCCCTTTCAAAACACAATGTGTGGACTGCAACATCCTTACTCTTAAAAAGAAAATAAGACCTCCTTTTCTGGGCCAGTTTTATCTCTTGAAGAAATATTTTAAAAGTATATTAAATTTGTAAAACCAGAATGGAACAGTTCTCTTTTCTACTTAATTAATTTTACATAGATAATGAAAAATAAAAGAATCTCTTTTTTTGGAGAACCTTGATTCTGATTCCTTATTTTGGTATTCACATTTATCATCATATGGACTACAACGAGCTTGTGTTTGTTAAATATGCTTATGGTGGAAGAAATAGAGTTTTGTTTTTTCTTTCCTGGGTTTTTTGGTAAGGGTTTTATTGTTGTTGTTCTGGATCTGGCATGATTAATTTGAGAGAAGGCTCCACTCCCCATCATATGCTTCATAAATTTCAACAGTTTTGACAGTCCTTCCTCACTGATAGTGTCAGCACTGCCTTATCTTGAGAGTTATTGATGTGTTGTTTGAATGGTTTAATGCTTTAAAAAAAGATACTTTGCATAATGTCCTGCTTTCAGCTGGGATAGAGTTCATTTTCTTCTCAGTAACTGGTACAGCACTGTGTTTTGGATTCAGTGTGAGAATAATGCTGATAACACACTGATGTTTTGGTTGTTGTTGAGCAGTGCTTACCCTGAGTCAAGGGCTTTTCACTGTCTCATGCTCTGCTAGGGAGGAGCTGCACAAGAAGCTGGGAGGGCGCACAGCTGAGACAGCTGATCTAAACTAGCCAAAGGGATATTCCATACCATACAATGTCATTCCCAGTATATAAACTGGGGGGAGTTGGCTGGGAGGGGCCAATCGCTGCTCGAGGACAAGCTGGGCATTGGTCAGCAGGTGGTGAGCAACTGTATTGTGCATCACTTGTTTCTCTTTAGTTTTATTTCTCTCCCTCTCTCCTTTTCATTACTATTATTGTTATTATAATATTTTATTTTGCTTCAATTATGAAACCTTTCTTATATCAACTGTCGTGGTTTGACATTGGCCCAATGCCAGGCACCCACGAGAGTTGCTTACTCACCCTCCCCTGCCACAGCTGGGCAAAGGAGGGAAAAAAAATTAACAAACGCTTCATGAGTGAGATAAGGACTGGGAGAAATATTTCAAGGCCAAAACAGGCTCAACTTAAGTTGCAAAGTGAATTTATTACTAACAGAAGCAGAGGAGGATAATGAGAAGTAAAATAAGCCCTTAAAACACCTTTTCCCCCCAGCCCCTACCTCCTTCCCACCGACAGCGCAGGGAGACAGGGCATGGGGGTTTTGGTCAGTTCATCACCGGGATTTTCTTCCACTGCTCTGGGAGAGGAGTCATTCCCCTGTGAGGCCATGGGGTCCCTCACACAGGAGACAGTTCGCCATGAACTTCTCTGGCGTGGGTCCACTCTCATGAGCAGCAGCCATACCACACCTGCTGCAACGTGAACTCCCTCCACAAGCAGACAGTTCTCCCAAAACTGCTGTGACGTGGGTCTCTCTTTCCATGGGGTGCAGTCCTCCAAGGACAGGCTGCTCCAGCCTGGAAGCAAGGGCCCTCTCTCTCCACCGGGTCTTCCACTGAATCACAGCCTCCTCCAGGCATCCACCTGCTCTGGCATGGGCACCTCCCCCACGGGCTGCGGGTGGATGTCTGCATCCACCATGGATCCATGGGCTGCAGAGGGACAACCTGCTTCACCATGGTCTTCACCACGGCTTGCAGAGGAATCTAGGCTCTGGCACCTGGAGCACCTCCTCCCCCTCCTTCTCCACTGACCTTGGTGTCGCCATGTTGTTTTCCCTCACATGTTCTCACCTCCTCCTCCTCTCTGACTAGGAGCAAAAACCTTGTGACTTTGTTTTGATTTTCTTCTTAAATTTATCATTACAGAGGCATTACCAACCTCTCTAACTGGCCCATTTGTGGCCAGCAGCATGTCCATCTTCAGAGCCGTCAGGGATTGGTTCTGCTGGACATGGTGGGAAGCTTCCAGCAGCTTCTCACAGGAACCATCTTTGTAGCCCCCCCTGCTACCAAAAACCAGGCCATGCCAAACCAATACATCAACCCACGAGGTTTCCTTTTTCCACTGGGGGAGGGGGGGGGAGGGGAAGCGAATGAGCAACTGTGTAGTACTTAGTTGCCAGTTGGGGTTAAACCATTTACATATATCCCCATAACAGCACAAAATTAAAATATCCTTCTTGTTGCTTTATAGAATGTTATAATCAGGTTCAAAACAGGAAAGACTGACAATCTTTTTGTTGTTCTGATTGCATTCAAACTGTGTATGTATGTGCATGTGTCATGGTGGGAGAGAAATATGTTGTTCTTTTGTTCTGCAGTGCTTTCTTGGTACAGTCTTCTCAGCATCTGCAGTCTATACTCTGATCAGGAATGCATAGCAGGCAGCAACCTATGCATTCCTCTAAGCTGTCAGGCAATGCAGTGATGCTCTGCTTTACAAAATTCTCAGGGCAGTGTTTGGGTTGCACACCAGAGCAGCCTGCATATGTGTTGGATAAGCAGAAAGGCCCAGTCCATTGGAGTCTCTTGGTCTTTTGGAATGATAGTTGTCTACTGTGTAAATAACAAAAAGAGGGATAGGAAATCCTTGGGCATCCTTTCATATCAAGACAGTGGGCTATTTGAGTCTCTGTACTCATAGCAGATAAGAGAAGACTACATTAAGGCTCTGTCTGGACAGCAAGGGTGTCTCTGTTTTTTTTGTATTTAGATCTGTTTGAAGTTTGGAACACGGAAAATGTACCAGTTGGAATTTTGTTCCTAACATCCTAAAGCAGCCTGTAGGGGTACTTCTGTGTTGTCATAGCCCCCAAATCTTCCTAACATCAAAATGATCTGAAACCTAATTCTAGAGCAAATGTCTGCCTGCATAATTCTGAATGTCTAGTTGAGATAGAGCTTGCTTTAGCTAAGTATATTGAAATATCCTTTGCCTTACCTTGCACTTGCCCTTCAACAGAGCAGATTATCACTTGCTCCAAAGGAGGTTTAAAGCAGTGTTTCCAGAGGGCATCACTGAAGTAATGCAGAGTAGATTCATTACCTTTTACTTGGTCTGCTTTGGAAGTATGTAATTAAAGTCAAAATGTGAGCTGTGAAGCATACATACTAGTACTTACTGCCTTCTAGACTAAATGACCAGTCATTTTGTCACTTGGAATAACCATATTCATAATATATTTTCTGAGTTAGGTATAGGGAGAATTGGAGACACGGTCTTAAGACTTTGACATAGGAACACATTTTAAAGTATTTTCTAAAGGACGTGAAACATTTTACACACATTGGTCCAACACGTGACTCCAAAAAAACTTTTTTCTCTAGTTTAAAACTCTGTTTTCTTTCCTCTGAAGTCATCTGCTATTGTGAATGAAATTATTAATAACTATGTAGTAGGACTTTATTACTTCTTAGTGTCCTCTAGCAGAAAGAATAAAATTTGTTATAAAGGCCACTGATGTAATGCAAGTATTCATATTTCCAGTGGCAGGAGTAACCTGAAATAGGTTTTCCACCAGTTGTCCAGATATTATTCCCTTTCCACTTCCTTTCATATCAAAACAATGTAAAACTATAGATTGGGGTGTGAAACCCAGGAAATAAACTATGTTATTAGTTTCAGACCAGATGTGAGTGACTTTTGGTTACCTCACCTAAAGTCCTGCGGTTTTTGGTCTAGAATAGTCTACAAGCTGTTCATTTGGGGTTCTGTCAAAAAGAACACTAGGGAGAAGGCCTAATAAAATGTATGATGTTTTTCAAAGAGAATAATGCTACTTAAGAGTACATAATATCTGAACAAACAGGCAATGAAAAGCATATAATTCTGTACATTATACAGCAGCATTAAATATACATATTAGGAAGGGAACAAGTGCTGTAGTTCTGAAACTGCCATGTAAAATAGCAGTCTTTCACAGAAAGGTGCTGCCTTATGTTAGACTCCTTCATACATAATAAATAGCTCATTTCAGCTCAGTAGTCCGTGAGAGACCACATGGGATCAAGGAGGGGGTAGAGTGTTCTAGCAACCAAAACCAACAGGATATGCCAAGATGTGCTTTTAATAAAGCAACATTTCAGAGCTCTTGGAGGTAAACTCATAAAAGGGATATTCATCAGTTACTTTGTATTCAAATTGATGAATTATTGCGGCAAATGGACAAGCAGGCAGATTACAAGGATGAGACAATAATAGGATTCGGTGCCTCTTCTGAAGTGGTAGATGTCTTGTATTTTAGTTTTTTTGTGCAACCAAAAGATGAAATAAAAACAAGTGAAAGCATACATGGGAATTGGCACTGAAAAGGTGAGAAATCATGGACATCTGTCACAACTCTCATCCTGAGATTCAGATTGCAGAGAAGAAAAAATTCTATGGAAATGGATGATAATGTTTGCAGCTCCTCATATTTTTCTCACTCCTTATCAGAGGAGGAAGCCTCCTGTTCAGCTAAGTAAACAGGAAAAACTGGATGTAGGGAATAGTAATCCTTTCTACGTAGTCTAATCTACCCTGGTATAGTGAATGAACTATTTAAACCCTTTCTCAACTGTTACAAATAACCAAATCATAGAGTGGTCAACCTTCTGGAAGCATGATGCTAGTTAAATTGTTCTTTTCCTTCCCATTTGTCTGAAGACGGTATGGATGGATTTTTTTTAAAATTTTTATTTAAAAAGTGGACAATTCTGGTATAGTACCCAGCTGCTGCTAAGTGACAGAGCAGGGGAGATTTGCGGAAAGGGATGAGGATGTTCTTGCAGGGACAAGACAAAAGGCATTCTTTTTAGATACTTTAAATTTCTTTTGAACCATTTAAAATAGAAAGGAAATCAATAGACCTCTATGTAAGGGCCCTGACTGAACTATTTCAAATTTATTTTTATGAGAGCTGGGATATTGACAGTGGTAAAAGTTCAAGTCTCAGTTTTTAGTTTATAGATCTTTGTTATCATAGCAGAGGCTAGATTCTAAAATTGAACTCTGTTCTGTTTGTGCCTTTCTTATTGTGATACAGAGAATTACTTCAAATACAAGCAAGTCTCTTAATTTGAGTATCTTGGGCAACACTGAAACTAATTTATATGTAATCTTGCCTCTTTCTTGCTATTTAAGAGCACTGTGATAACATAACCTTAGGCAGGTGACAATGATATGATGTAATAATCCAGTATATTGCTGAATTTCATCTTAATCTGATTCAGAAGACAATTTTTAACCATTAGTAATAACATCAACAACTATGGTGAATGATTCTATTTCAACTTTTCTACCAGCAAAGGGCAAACACCCTTTCTATCTTTACGTGCATCTGTTTGAGTTCACATAAACACCTGATCCTCTGGGTGAGTGTAGAGGGAGTGAAGTCCATCCTACTATAAGTGAGGACCAGCTTTGGGGCCACTTGATGAAGCTGAATAGGCACAAGGCTATGAGGCCTGATGACATTGTCACAACCCACTCAGTAGGGGCATGATGTTCATTATAAATTCTCATCAGGCTGAACAAAGGACACCAATCCACGTGTCGGGGAACTCCCATGCTTTTATTGTATAGTTGCCTTAACTCTGGCAACCAGCCCACTATGTAGACTCAAAAGTATTGGCTAACAAGCTCTATGTCCAGGTGGAAGCTGGTGACGAGTGGTGTCCCTCAGGGCTCTGTCTTGGGACTGGTGCTCTTTAATATCTTTATCAATGACAGACAGTGAGACCAAGTGCACCCTCAGCAAGTTTGCAGATGACACAAAGCTGCACAGGGCAGTTGACAGAACAGAAGGATGGGATGCCATCCAGATGGACATGGACAAGCTCAAAAAGTGGATCCATGAGAACCTCATGAAGTTCAACAAGGCCAAGTGTGAGGTCTTGCACCTGGGTCAGGGCAATCCCAGATGTGAGTACAGACTGGGAGAACTCATTGAGTGGCCCTGTGGAGAAAGACTTAGGAGTTCTGGTGGATGAAAAGCTGAACATGAGCCAACAGTGTGCGCTTGCAGCACATAACGCCAACCGCATCCTGGGCTGCATCAAGAGATGTGGCCAGCAGGTCAAGGGAGGTGATTCTTCCCCTTTTCCCCTCATGAGACCCCACCTGGAGTACTGCATCTAGCTCTGGAGTCCTCATCACAAAAAAGATGTGGACCTGTTAGAGCGGGTCCAGAGAGGGCCATGAAGATGCTCCGAGGGCTGGAGCACCTCTCCTATGAAAACAGGCTGAGAGAACTGGGGTTGTTCATCCTAAAAAGAAGGCTTCGGGGAGACATCACTGCAGCCTTCCAGTACTTAAAGGGGACCTATAAAAAGGAAGGAGAGACTTTTTATACTGGCAGATAGTAACAGGACAAGGGAGAATGGCTTCAAACTGAAAGAGAATAGGTTTAGATTAGATATCAGGAAGAAGTTCTTTACTGTGAGGGTGGTGAGGCACTGGCACAGGTTGCCCAGAGAAGTTGTGGATGCCTCATCCCTGGAAATGTTCATGGCCAGGTTGGATGGGGCTTTGAGCAACCAGGTCTATTGGAACGAGATGATCTTTAAGGTCCCTTCAAACGCAAGCCCTTCTATGATTAGTTAGGTTATGACAAAAGTCAAAAAAGCATAGAAAGGTAACTTTTCCTTATAACAAAAGGTAGAGCTGTAGACATGAGACCCGAATCAAAAAGATTTACTACCACTACACTTGTAACATATAGTTTGAGATGAGTAAAATCAACAAACAACCTTGAATCATAAAATTAGTCAGCAACGTACTTAGTCAGGGGTTTGGTTTCATGTTAATCAGCAATCCTAATCCCTGAGTATTATAGTAGGCAACCAAAGCTAACAAAATGAAGCATTAAGCACGCTTCCACAATTAAAACACCTACCAGCTTATCACAAATGCTAATATTTGTAGTGAAGATAGTTTTGGGCTTCAGCTTCTGATAACCTTAAGTGGCAAGAGAATGCAGAGATCTGGAAGGGAGAGAGAACTACTTCATTGCATTTAAGCAACATGTTTGGCTCACAGGCAGTTAGAGACTAGCTATCCCTGAGGTTTTTGTCTTCCATCCCCTTGTTTTTTTAGCTGCCTGCAATGCACTGCAAAAATGAAGTAGATGGTGGTGTTTTTGTAATTGTTTCCTTTTCCTCTGTCAAAGGATAGTTGTGTTTTTTGGCTTGACAATGAAAATTAAGAGTTATATGTTACTAGAAGTGCTTCTTTTTTTTGGGGGGGAGGGGTCCTCAGTCTAATAGCTTAGGTACTGTAAGACCTGATCTTGGAGACCAAACCCAACAGCATGTTGAATTCCAGTAACTTGCTTAATAAATCTAAATGACAAATTGAATTACGTTTAGTTGTATAATTTGTCCTCCTTCCTTAGATTGCATTTGCTCCCTTGATTGTTCAGTTCTGTTTTTTTCCTTTTTCCCCCCGCCTTTCCAAAGTTTCAGCTGTCTCAGTCTGTGTTAACTGGAAATTTTTGATGTTCTGTGAGACAATAAAGACAGAAAAGTATCATATTGCATTTTATTGTTAAACTCTATGCATGTTCATAGAGGTTTGGATAACGTTACATGCTAAAACAGTATCTAGAATCTC
This sequence comes from Promerops cafer, assembly GCA_013398275.1. Lineage (NCBI taxonomy): Eukaryota > Metazoa > Chordata > Aves > Passeriformes > Nectariniidae > Promerops > Promerops cafer. The sequence goes on from VZSE01006751.1 coordinate 15,767, forward strand.
TTGAATAGTCAGATTAACTAGCTTGTTAAAGGTCAGAGTGCTGCAGATTACAGATAAATATTCTTAAGAACTCCTTGGCTCTGGCAAGAAAGAATAGTATGCTGTCTTAGTTTAAGACAATTTTACTGGGTGGAGACTGAAAGAAGTTACCTCCCCTTAGTTTTCAACCTCTCCCCTCTACCAATAAAGAGAAACAAATGTGAAGAGATATAAGTGAAAAAATAACAGTTTACTAAAAGCAAACAGCAATAACCAAGAAATACAGAAGCAACCGGTTCAACCCTTATCCACAAATGTGGAGGAGGTCCCCCTAATTGTCCCGGGGAACACAGACAAAAATGGCACAATCCCCTCTCTGGGCCACGCAGCGGACAGAACAAAGGAAAACACATAGTAAATGAGCCTCCGCGGTTCCAAAATTCTCTCCCCTCCCCCCCGCCCCAAACCAACTACGGGAGCAGGGAAAAACAAAACCTGGAAAAACTATTTTTGTCCAAAAGGCTCCAACACTGCCGAAACGCTGGAAGAAACTTCCCGGCAGTTGCAGGGCTGACTCCCCTCAGCAGCTGGAAACTCATGGAGAGGCTCCGACCCCTGGTGACGGGCAGCTGTCCCGAGCGGCAGCCGCGAAAAGTCGAAAGAAACATCTTCCCCAGCTCCAAAAAGCAGTGGTTGCTGTAGCAACCGTGGCAAACAGCCCGTTGGAGTCCCCCATCCTCTTGAGGCTCTCAAGAATCCGAATAGAACAAAAGAGAGCACTCTGTATGACTGCTCCCTATTTTTAAAGGGACCCAACACCTCCCCCTTCTGTGAACCCGGGGCAAAACAGGGGTTTTTGCTTCCGATTCCGGGTTTTAAAGAGACAGTAAACTACCTTGCACGGGTTGACAGAGAAGCTATGGAATACACGATTTTGGGTCACTTAGGTCAACTAGGACATATGCTTTGCTCATTCAAGGAGAATTAGTGTGTGGCTTTAGAGGAATGAGTGGACTCCTAAACTACCTCTGAGAAAATGGCATATTAATCTTACCTGCACTGTTTGAGGAGCATCCCTGTGCTCTGAATACGCTAGAATTGGCTTAGTAGAAGAACATACATCAGGCTCCCCCACTCACACACACCTACCCTTTACCTATTCTAAGTGCTATACAGCACACAACTCCTAGAAATTAGGGTACACATACATATTTTTTTTATTCAAATTGCCAGATGTTTGTATTTTATAAATTCAAAAAGATATGCAAGTGAGTAGCACTCAGTTTTCTGTGCTTTTGGAAATCCGTTTTTCTTACGTGAAGCCTACTTGTTCTGCATTGTATGTCTGGAAAGAGATGATGCATGCCTAATATAGAGGAGTATAACAAGTCTTTGCAGCCAGTTTTGATGATGGGGTGCACTAGCCAGGACTTCTGTATATTGATTTGATTTCATCAACTAATAATTCAAACAGAGAGGCAAATTAGGATTTACCTTCACAACAGTATGGAAAAGCTGTGAACCACAAGAAGCTGTCTTCATACACTATGTCCCTTTGTGTGGGTTTAGACTGTGTGGTAGTGTTATTAAGGATGTTCTGATATATAATTTTCTCAGTCTGAGACAATTTAAAAGAGGACACTCTGGAATGAGTCATCTCCTCTAAAAGGTTCCAACAATCCCTTTCCACCAATAGGAAATGAATACTAATAGATGAAAGTGAAAAAACCCCAATGGTTTATGTGAAAAACGAGGTTCA
>VZSE01006752.1:0-50197 GCA_013398275.1 Promerops cafer
CACCTGGCACCTGGCACCCGTGGGGGCCCGCCGGGACAGCCCGACTGGTGTCCCCCCGGTTCCACTCCCCTCCGCGGCCGAGGGTGCCGCGCTGAGGGCGGCGGGACCTCCTCTCCGGGTGAGAGAAGGCTGCCCCGGCCCTGCCCCGCCCCGGCGGTGCCCGTCCCCTCGGTTCCCCCGGTCCGGCGGGCGGGCGGCGCCTGCGGCGGGCGGAGGAGTTTCCAGGAAGTGGCCATATTGGATCCATTCAGCCGCAGCCACTCGCGGCGGGCAGCGACAGCAGCGCTCCCGCCGCCGGAGCCGCGCCAGCCCCGGCCATGGCCGCCACCGACCTGGAGCGCTTCTCGGTGAGCACCGCCCCGCTCTCGTACGCGCCCCTCTTCGGCCGCACAGCTCGGGGTTTCTTTGTCGCTCGGATGCGGGGGAATAACCCAGCGGACCCTGGTGGGTCCAGGACACCGCGGGGGATGTGCAGCTGCTGCCCCGCCGGGACCCCGGCGGCGGCACGGGGGGGTAGCCGGGGAGGGAGCGGGGCGATGCCGGTGCCCGCGGCGGGTGCGGGGAAAGTCCTTGCGGGAAGGTCCTGCCCGCGCCGTGGGCGGAGGGAGCAGCGGGTGAAGGGTTCCGGGGCCTCGCAGCCGCCTCTGGTGCTGGCCCCGGCACCGCCACGTTCGGGGACTCCTGCCGGGATGCCCAGGATGCTCATAGGGGTGTCCGGGATCCGGTGTCTGCAGGCATGCATCGCCCCGCAAAGACGGGCGGCAGGAAATGGGGTCAGACCTTCCCAAATAGCAATTGTTTACATACCACTGGTATCCAAACACTCTGCAGTAGTAACTTAGCGGCGTGTATATAATACAGCGAGAGACACGCTGATTCAAACACGGGTAAAGCAAACCCTTGAGGCTGGCTGCTCTCTGAGCCAATGCACGAGGAATGCTGTACAGCAAATATGGAGCGTGACCTGTGCACTGCCGCCTCTCTGCAGCTCACATGTTGTATAACTGCTATCGGAAGTCAATCTGGCTAAAATCTGTCGGCCCAAAACCATTCTTTGTCTACAGCTTGATTTTTTGTTTTTGTTGGGAGGTTATTCTCGTTAAATGGCTTGGTGTTGCATCTTGTAGGCTCTCAGAGCTAAAAACATTTTTACCGCATTAAATAGCATAGCTCTCCAAAGTCAAAATAGTCTGGGATGATATTACTAAGTAAATAGGAACAGCAGTGGTGGCTGTCTGAATTATAGGCATGCCCTTTGAGCACAAACAAGTCCCTGCTACTCTTTTCTCTGTAAGATACTTTTTGCCAAGGATCTCAAACCCTGCTTCATTTCTTTGAATCCTGGCCCAAAAGTTTCCAGCTCAGGAATGACTTTTCAAGACTGTAACTTACTTAAAACCTGCATAAAGGAAAATTGAATTGAGGCTCTTATTTAAGAAAGCTAATGTTTCTAGGCTCTGGGAGGAGGAGATTAAGGTAAAGACAGTAGCAGAGAATGAAAACACCAAGACTCTCACTGCAATTCTTTCTGCATTTGTATCATATAAAAATACTTTTAATGTTAATTTGGTGTGCCTGCTGTTGCCTGTGCAGGTTTTTATAGGTGTTACAGGAACCTAAAATATTGTCTAGTTCTGGAGAAAATTAAATGAATTTGTTTTTTTGGTGTGGGTACTTGAATGCTTGGTTTGTGTATGTCAATACTCTTGTCACTTTGATTTTAAAAAAGGAAAGGGGAAAAAACCTCCTGAAGGTGTTTGGCTCTCATTTGGGCACCAAAGGGAAATGGCTGGGCTCCAGCATGGCTTGAGTGCCCAACTCCTTTAGGAAGAAATCTGCTTGCTTTGTGCAATGAGCAGGGGTGGATTTATAGGGATTTGCAGGCGCAGTAGGTCTGGTGATCTGATGATCTCAGTTTGCCTTTTGCCTGGAACCATGGATCTGGCAGAGGTGGGTGGGAGAGCAACATCTCGTTTCCATTTGATGTGGGGCAGATGTCTGTCCCAGCTGCTGTTTCCTTTACCCCTAGCTTGTGTCTCAGCTGTTGTTCCTCCAGCAGTATCATGGAAAGCTCATGATTCAGGTGTTCTGAGTCGTTCTTTCTGCGGGGCTTACAGGTTTCTTGTTGCCATTTTATATTACCACACCTCAGCTTCCTGAGCATGAAGTCCATGTGCTAGTAGCTTGTCACTGCCAAGCAAAGGTAATAATAAACTCACTTATTTTTACCAGCTGTTTGTATTTGCAGTAGGAAGTAATGCTGAAAAAGCCTCTGAAGTAGGGTTTTGATACACAATGGGTCATGATTGGTGAAGCTCTTTGTAAGTGTCCAGCTGACACTGATATCCTGGAATGTAGTGACCCTTAGGATTGGATAATGTGTTTTGAAAACTCCCCAGATGCACGCTTCCCTTGTACAGTCCTCCAGAATGCCTCTGTCTCCAGCACAGTAAAGTTCCCTTCAAGTGCTGCTGTTGGAAATGACCAACAAAAACAAACGAAAGGAAGCTCGCCCATGGAAAGCCACCTCTGAGGCAGCAGGATCACACCAGTGGTGCTCAACACCACCGTTGTTTTTGTGGCTGTAGAGTTGTGAGAGAGATTTGCTTCAACCCCTGGAGACTGAAGTTTTCTGCTCATCTGCTCTGGTAACCACAGCTGTGTTCAGGGCTTGGGCTGCAGGCATCGCTTCTGGAGACCCAGAGCTGCTCGCCACCAGGGTGGAAGGAAAACGGATAAAGTTTGGTTCGTTTATGAAATACTTTTATTTTGTCATTAAAGCTCAGAGCCTCTCCATTCCCTGGGCTGGCCAGTGCTGAGTTAGCACACGTGGTGTCTGCACTGGAGCAGACACTAGCAGGATTAGCAAGGATGTTGGGATGTTGAGTGGGAAACAGCCCAACCACCATGTGCAAGTGGAAGCCAGAAGGTGCTGGAAACGCAGCAGGGAAATGCAGAAGCTCTGAAGGAGCTTGGAAAAGCTGGAAGGAGAAAAAGTGACAGAGAAGTGACTGGAGATGCATAGGAGAATAAATGGAGTGAGATCTGAGGCTGTAAGACTTCTGCTTTCCCAAATCTGTTGCTTTCTCTCTTTTTAAATAAAACCCATTGACCTCACAAAATGCTGTTGCTTAACCATCTGCGCTAACCCACAGCCTGACGTGGTGGTGCAAAGGCAGCGGGCTCCAAACTGAGCAGTTCTGTGAGAGAAGCAGGTGTCCTCAGTCTCAAGGCTGGGCTCAGATAAGAGTTTAACAGGAAAAGCTAACTTTTGGCTGATTGCTCTGTATGGACACTGCAGCTGCCTGCACGGACAGGGATGTGTGAACATTGATGCCCAGGGCAGAGAGCACTGGACACATGTGCGTGGCAGCGTGTGAGCTGTGGCTGGGGACAGCTGTCTGTACACAATCCTGAGATCTTCCTTCATGTAAGTGATGGACAGCTAGGCTGGTACTGGCAGCTTTACATTAAATTAACGTCCCTTAGAAGATCTTGCAGAAAAAACACCACTTTATACAGTGGAAAGCTGAAGAGCAACTTCTTTGCTGGAAATAGACGATGGGATTTGCTTTGTCTCAGCGAGTTGCTGAGCTTGGGGAGAATCTGGCAGGTTTGTCAGCTGTGTGTGAGGGCTACCTGTTTACACACCACTGCCTTCTTGTCACCTGCTCCCAGCTCTGTGGGAGGAGAGGAACCTTTGGATGGTGCCCATTCCTGCCATAACTGCCTCCATTGTGATAAACTTCATGTGTTGCTGCTGCTTTCTGTAAGCTCAAGGTTCACTTAATGACTGTACAGCCTAAACCCACTCTTCCCTGTAAGGGGCCAGTGTGATGCCTTAGTCTATGAAATGGGCTTGAGCAGTGACCTGAGGACAGCTCTGTGTTTCATGACCAGAAGTTTTATTACTGCAGGTCCTAAGCACAGGCTCACATTTTCTTCTAAACGAACTCTCAAGAAAATCTTTCCATGGTTCAATTCCAGTGGAAAATGGGGTTGATCTGAATTCAGACATTCCCTCTGCTCTCTTTTTTGCCCAGGCAGTCGGCATCATTTGGAAGTTCCAGGATTAAATCTCCTTGTCTGTTTCTGCTATTCAGTTATTTTACCTTTTGCCTGGAAGAACTCAAGTGATCCCCCATGCAGTGTGGAGCACAAGTGACAGATTTTTCTCCAAGCTGGTAGCAGGCACCAGAAAGCCAACCCAGCAGGAGCAGCCCTTTCCCTCCCTGCGCTGGCCAGCTCTTCTGCCTGTAGCGTATGCTTTTTTGGGAAGGAACCATGCAGAAAATGGCCTTCCACTGGAGGGGACAAATTGGTGGTTGCGTCTCCGAGCCCTGCGATCCCTCCCCTGGAATTTCGCCTCACACAGGAAGCCAGCTCTACTGCCTCAACCACAGAATCAATTAACTCAACCACAGCCCATGGCAGTTAAACTATTATTTTCAATGTATGCACTGGGTAAATAAGATTTTTTCTGGTTGTTTTTTTTTCTCTTCCCCGCTGTGGTGCTGTCACTGCTAGTGAATCCGGGGTGTCTCTTCCTCCTGCAGCAGAGATGCAACATGTTGTTCTGCGTGGGAGCTCCAGAGCTCCGAACCACTCATAACTGCAGTGAGTGCTGAGGCAGTGGGTGGAAGGACGTGAGCTGGCAGAGGCTGGGGCCGTGTGTGCCCTCAGCATCGGCAAAACAAATGAGAGCCTGAAGAATAACTCCCTTTCAGGAGGCCGGCACGGTGTCAGGGCTTGTCGTCTGTGCTGTGGTGGCAGCTGTCAGCCAGTCCCCAGTGCTGCTGGAAGGCCAGAAGCTCCCTAAATATTATCTTCTGTGGCAGAATACCAGTGCTGTGTCCAGCTGCGGGGAGAGGCACAGCCCTGTCTCTGAGTGCCCCCGCTGTCCCCAGTGCTGTCGTCTCAAGGCACCACTGTGCAAGCCAAGGGGCCATCACTGGGCTGTTTTTCTGTCTGCAGGAGCGACAGTCACGCTCATCTCCTTTCCTTCCCGTGCTCCTTGGCTCGGAGCTTGGGAGGGGGAGAAACTGGCATGATGCTGAATTGGCTTTTCCTGGGTTGTGCAATTAAGAGGAGGAATTTGGGAGGTGATGGGACTGAGGGAGACGTGCAGGGCGTGGGCGTGCTGCACACTTCACCCCACCTGTGTAGGGTGAGGGCATGTTTATGAGATTAGTTTTGATTATTCAGAATGTTTTGAACACACAAAACATTCTGTGGATGGGAGAAGCTGCTCTGTTTCAGATGCCCTGTTTGTGCAGCCTTTGGAAATAACTTTGTCCTGTCCCATACTTGTTTTGTTGAGGTGGGCCTTGTGTTCATGCAGAATCTGCTTGTTTCTCCTCTTCCCCACATCTGCGTAGCTGCAGCGAGCTCTGGGTTTATACCTGAAGCTTTGCATTTGTAGTCATGTATCATAAAAGTGTCAGACAGCTAAGAGAGCTCACCTCTTCTCCCAGAGCAGCCCAAGTGAGGAAAAAAAATCCTGAAAGTGCTGTTTGTCCTCAGTCCCAGCCATGTGCTTTCCTTCCAGAGCCTCTACTCTGGCATAAGCAGCCATGCTGCTCCAGCTTGTGACATTGGGATGCAGAAGGTAAACCCAGACAGGGAATCAGCATCCTCCAGATGGGTGATGGGAGACTCTCAGAGAAGATGAGAACCACAGGATTCTTGGATACAGCCCTAATTGCCGCTCTCGGCTTGTGGCTGACCAGGTCAGGGCTGTGAAGGCACCACTTTTAGATGTTCAGATTCCTTTGTGAAACCAAAAAGTGTCTGTCTCCCACACGCATGAAATTCCAGAGATGTCAGACAGCTGGAGCAGGGTTCCCATGGAGCGCCCTGTCTCGGGGCTCTTGCCCTCTCTGGCTGCACCGCCTCAAAACCAGGCTGTCCCAGGGAGCTGTGGAGCCAGAGAGCCTGGGCTGGATTTCCATCGAAGGGCTGGGGTTGTCCCGTCCTCACCTCACCATTGCATGAGGGGCTGTGATGAGTCTGCATTTTGTGTGCAAGGAAACATGTGGGGAATGCATCAAGTCCTCCACGGGCAGCCAGTGCTTCAGCTGGCTCTGAACAGAGCAGGACTCAGCCCTCAGCTTCTGCTCGGCTGGGTTCGTGTCTGCCTGCAGAGGACTGTACAGGCATGCCTTCAGCTGTGGCTGCTGGGGAGCACGTTCCTGGAGCTCGTGGTGATGCTGGAAAATGGAACCTGCCCATGTCTGCCAGGATCTCCCATGCAATCCTCAGGTCTGCTGACAGAGGAGACCATCCCCGCTGTGCTGCGCAGTGTGTGCATTCCTGGGGTGCCCGGAGTGTGGGGGCAGAAGGGCATTGCCAGGTCTCTGCTCCAGACCCTGCTTACAGCAGCCTTCCATCCTGAGCCACACTGAGCCTGGCTTTCAGCTCTGCCTCAGGAAGATGCTGCCTGAGGAAGGCTGGCAGCTGGCCTCCCAGCAACGTTCCCTTTTTCACAGCGAAGGTGCTTCCAGCTCATACTCCTATATATAGATTTATTCTGTATTTTCATACAGAACAAATAGTCCTTTCAGCTTATCTTTTTGCTAAATGTATTTTTCAAATAGAGGTTTTCTTTTCCTTTTTTCCATTGCCTTTATTCTTCAGATTAAAGGTATTCTGTGTTAATACACTTGGAGGCTTTCTGGAGGCATGTGTTAATAGGATATATAGCAGTCAGCTTATTAGTATGATGACTCTGGTTTAGCCCTCAGAGCAGCTGAGTTGCTGTGGTATATTGTGGGATATTCTCTTTCTAGTGTCCTCCAGGCCTTATTACAAGAAGATGTGGTCAGGAAGATCTGTGGTGCTGGAAGATCTCTTGGTGGAGATGCTGTGGGGTGGTTGCATAAGGCAAACTGGGAAAAAGCATACAGTGGTGACCAAAAGCTCTTGTGTTCCCATTATATCTCTGTTCCCTTCTCTAAAAATATCCTGGATAATAGTATTTATTGTAATTGGGCAATAAATTCTGGAAATGTACGTGGGAATTAGCCATGTTTATTTTAAGTGGTAGCTAAAGCAAATAATCTTGGTGACTGCTGTCCAGCGTGGCTTGTTTGGAGTGATGGGGATCCAGATCCTTTTTCCCCTCTTCAACACTTCTTTTAAACTGCTCCAAACCTTTTTCATTCCAGCCCTTAAGGGCAGGCACTCAGTTTATCTCCTGGCTTTGTCCCACAGCCACTTGAGTTTGCCAAGTGTCTCCTCTTCCTCGTGAAAGGATGCTGGGAAACCAAAGAGATTCCTCAACTTAGAGCAGCTGAGTGTAAACTGGCAATGTGTCGCTGCCTTGGGTGAACTCGGAGAAGGTCTGTACTAGATAAGGTGCTAAGATTGGGCTCTTGACAGGGTTAATTGGGAAGTCCATTAAATGAAAAGCCTCAGCAGCTTCTGAATAAATAATTTTAAAAGGAAACTGACTAGGGCAGTGTTGGGTTGCATTGTTTGTATTTCAGGATTTTTTTTTTCAGCCTGTTTAAAAAGTTTTATTTGTGTTTTGGACTTTGCTTGGTTTTGAATAGCTTATGGGGGATGGAATTCTCAGGCTGCCGAGAAGCTGAACTTTCTCATCCTTTAAGGTCATTTTGGAGGAAATGTCTTTCATTTTTGGTTCCATAGCTTGCTTTATTTTTAACCAACTTTCCTTATTCTCAAAGCAGCTTTCAAAAAAAAAAGTGTTTGCAAAACACTGTATGCATAATGCCTGGTAAATCCTGCTTTGCTCTGTTGTAAACTCTCGTCCAGGACTTGTGATAGAGACAAAATGCCCATTTAATCCTCTCTTGGTTAAGAAAAACCTCACAATTAATTAATTAGGCTTTTTAAATGTTATAGGGAAATCTCTAAACAGCTTAAGAAAAGAAGCATGTGGGAATTTTGCTTGTGGTGTAAAAAAGAAAGGAATTTAGGCCAGAAACAGTCAGTTTGTTTGCAGAAAATGGAAACTGATGTTGCATTCACAGGTTGTGAATGGATCATCTTGGATGTGTGTGGTGTAAGACGACGAGGAGCTTTACTCTCCCATGAGACTTGGCTCTGAGCATCAGCAAAAACTGATGTTTCAAGCCTGTGCCATTTGATTCTGTAGATGTGTGTAGGATTTTTATTTTGTGTTCTGTGGTTTGTTGTGTTTCTTTGAAGGAGGAAGGGCTGCTGGGGCTGACGTGGAGCTGAAGGCAGTGCCCTCAGTCGTGCCGTGTGCTCCCAGGTGTTGAAGGGAGCAGGCTGGTGCGGACGGGCAGCACGTGGAGCGTGCACTCCCTGCTCCTGGCTGGCTGCTGGGAGTGCCCGGCATCCGGCTGGTTGCTGGGATACGGCACAAGGTGTGCCGCAGGAATCCAGCCGCGTTTTGGCACCAGCACCTTGGATACCGGAAGGCAATTCAGGAGTTTGCCTGAGGAGTTCCTCCCTTCAAAGGAGCTTGGCTTTCTCACTTAAATCCTGTCCACCTACCTGCGGGAGGAGGCTGCAGCGTGTGTTCAGCACTGGGTTTCGCTGGTGTGCAGCAGAGCCTTTGCTCCCCGAGGCTGCCCTGGGGCACAGGGGACATTGTGAAACCTTGGCGCCGGACCAATGACTTTTTGAAATATTTGTTTTCCGTAGGTGCTGAGCATTGCACTTCAGAAGGCACTCACTGGTCACTTGCTAGTCTTAAAGTTTGTCAATAGCTCTTAAAAATGAGTCCAAAAGTTAAAGGCAAGAACTTCAGCTCTTGAGCCTTCTTGCTTCTGTAATATAAAGTGGCTCTGATTTTTACTTGGCATGTCTTGGTAGTGACTCCATATGTGGTTTCTTCAGTGATGTTTTTGCCTGCCTGGAGTGCAGCTGGGAGCCAGGAGGGATATGAATAAAGGCTGGAGTGTCTGGGAAAATTCTTGGCATTCTTAGAAGGGCAGTTTAACGGGGGGGCTGGGAATTGTGTTGGTTTAGTGTGAGGTTTTTTGGGGGGACTCCAGTGTAGGCTGGAAGTTTATTGTGAGCATGCAGCAACTGGAGATGGCTGGCTGGCACAGCGTCCCACGCACGGAGAGCTGGCTTAGATGTGGCTGTGCTCCTGTGTACTGCGTGTTGGAAAACAGAAGGAAGGGGGAAGGCACTTGGGGCTCTGCCCTGCCATTGCTGGAGGGCAGAGCAGTGTTAGGCATCACCACATTACCTCTTACAGCTCTTTAGGGTTGCTACAGCAGGGAAAAACAACAGTTGCCCTCCCTGCACAGGCATAGAAGGCTCACGGTCTCGGGTGCGTCCTTGTTGACTGACCATGTACCGGCAGCAGGGAAGATGAAGCTCTTCATCTTCTATTGTTGGTATTGTAAGGCAAGTGGTAAATCAGCAGAAACCCCACATCTGTGGGCTTGTTTTTTCTTCCTTTCTTCTTTCCTCAGCCTATTATTAAGTGCTCCATGATGGGGATGTGAAATTTTAAGCCCATGCTTAAGATTAACTGGAAACCTTCAGAACTGGGTGTGTGCTTGCACTTTGCAAATCTCCTTGAGATGAGGTGCCATTTAGATGTGACAATTTTAGCCTAAGAGGTGCTGAGAGCTCCACTGGGTGAGCCCCAGCTGAGTGTGCTTCATTTTGTATCCAGTGCCAAAGGCACCCACAAGGTCATGCCTACTCCACCTCTGTTGAACCCTCTGTTAAGACTCACTGTGCTCAGAATCCTCTCACTGTCAAATCTGCTCTCATTACCTCTCTTAAGCAGAAGGGCCATCTCCTTCTGCTTGATAGGCTGCAAAGTGCAATCTCATCCACTGATGCTGTTATACATCTAATAGTCATTAGCCTGTGAGTGCAAGACAGGTAATATTTTCATGTGTGTCAGTGAGTGTTTTAAGTGCTGCCCACGCCCCAGAGGAGTTTCTCGTACATGAGGTGTGGTGTTGCTGTTAACTGTCCCTCAGCTCTGAGCTAGGCAAAAGAGATATTTTCTTCATGGAAACATGAGTCTGTACTCACTGCTGTTGCTTTGCAAATGTCAAGTGGCATTTATTGAGCCAGCGTTCAGAGATGGAGAGGTTCTCCGGAGACAGCTAATTTGTCAAATTTTTCTGCATTGATCCAGAAGCTGGGCCAAGCCCAAGGGAGTGCCTGCTTGGACAAAGAAGCTGAATTTGGCTTCTGACACTGTTTGCCCAAAGGTCTCTAGGCAAGTACTCAACTGCTCCATGACTCAGTGTACTTGTGAAATGATGATAACTACAAGTGCCTTTGTAAGGAATCTTGCAGTGGTGGGCATTTGGGGGAGGTTGTGGGGTTGGGCTGGGGACCTACACGTGCTGGACCCTGATCAGCCCCTGTGTGTTTCGTGGTTTGTGGAGCTGCTGCTCGAAGTGCCCAGCCTGAGAGGGGCCGGGCAGTGCCTGCGGCTGGCGCTGCAGCTGCTGTGGTGCCAGCACACACGAGCCTGTACCTGGGACCAGCTTGCTCTGCTTGGATTGGACAAACAGCCAAATAAATATCACTCAGTCCTCTCTCTGCTCGGTTGCGAAATGAGACTCCCTGCATCAGGATGGAATGATTCCTGATTCCATGTCTTTCCGTGCAGGAGACAAGGGAATAGCATCCTACAAACCCCGCTGGTTCATGTATTAATCTTTGTGTTGCACACACTGTTGTGGATTGTGGATGGAGCATCAAGAGGGTGAAGTCATTGTTTTGTGCCCAGCAGCAGGCCCCAGCTGTGCCGGGTGCCAGGCCAGCCCCTCGGAGCAGCATCCATCGGTCCGTCCGTCGGTCCATCCGTCCGTCGGTCCGTCCTGCCCTGCCGCAGGAGCTCTGCCGCGGCACCGTGCCCGTGTGGGGCAGGGGTCGGGGAGCTTCCCTGCTCTTCCTCCTGCTGCCCTCCGAGTCACTCTGGTCAGGAGCCTGCAATCTGCTAGCACTGGTTTTTCTTTCTGTGTTGATTTGGCTGCAAATCGGAGGGGAGAGGATCTGTGTGTGCTCTGCACTTTGCCATGTGCTGGCACTCCATGTCCACGTGTTCCCTGCAGGGCAAAGCAGTGCTCCCCTGGGAAGAGCCAGTGCCACTGCTGCAAGGCATCGGTGTGACACAGATAATGCCTGCGCCCAGGCTGCCACTGGAGGATTTGTCATGGTGTAAGGTCAAGGTGACATCCAGGATTGAGGAATTAAGAAACAAAAGTGTGCCTCAGTAGTGGGAATTGAAGTGCTGTGGAAAAGTGCCATGCAGATGTTGTGTTGTTGCCTCTTTGCGTTTTCTGAGTGTGTGTGTGTAAAATGTAAATGGGAAAACTCTGGGAAGAGAAGGACCTGAAATGCAGCTGCCTAGTGAGCTCTTGGAAGACACAGGCTTCTCTCTGTGTGGGGCTGGCATGTGGAGAGCTGCAGCCTGGCCACAGATCCCAGGCTGGTGGTGCAGAGGTACTGGAGGGAGCGTTTGGGAGCAGCAGACACCTTTGGGTTGAAGGTCACTGCTTAAGTGTAAGCCCTATTCATGTAGCAGAAAGGAGAGAAAACTTATTTTCCTTCCTTCTTTCCCTGTAGGTCTTTGCTGTTTGGCCTTGGAAAATGTCAGCTGTTCATCTATCCCACTTATGTTTTGTTGGGCTTTAGAAATGGGAAAGGGCAGCTCAAATACAGAAAAGTTCTGTGCTATCCCTCAGGGTATACATCTAGGAGTCATCACTGTTTATCAGCTAAACCATGTGATTTTTTGTTTTCCCTCTTGATTTTGTTCACCAGTTGGTTGTACGCTGATGAAGCAGGGCCCAGGGTTTACGTTACAAGTCCCATCATGCCAGGTTCTTAAAAATAAGTGTCACCATTTAAAAAAAATAAGTATCACCGTTTATGGTTGTGGCATTCAATAACACTTTTGTTTACCCATATGCTTCCACCTGCATCATTCAGGAAAAAAAGCCCGAGGGTTGTCTCAAGCAGGAAACGCAAGCATATGTCACTAAGGAAGATTTTGTGGTGGGATTAATTGAAAGATGATACTTCTAGAGATATTTATTTTTTTTTAGCCAACTGACATCAGAATGATCTTCTCTATACAAGGTGCACTCTGTTTATAGTGCTCCTGGTGAAAGCAAAGGAAGCAGGGGCAGCACATCTCAAAGCAGTAAGCTGCTCTGCTCTGCACCAGGAGCCCCAGCTAGGAACAGTGCAGCTGAGGGGCAGCTGAACACGGAACTGGTCCCACTGCTGACATTCCCCTGGGTTGTGCAGGCTGTGGTAGAACCACTTTTCCTGGAACAAGCTGCTGAAAAATGTAATGACGCAGAGTGAAGCTGATGCTAATTTGGAGGTGAAGCATGAAGAGAAACTGTGTTTGGGTTTTTGTATTTTGAAGACTCATAGGCACACAGTTTGAAGCTGTAGCCTGTGCACTTCTCACAGGTTTCTTTAATCACTGTCTGCAAAGAAGAGCCAAATTAGTTTGTGATGCTGTGTTTGCCCTCTTTTGGGGCTCTGGATTTGGTCTCTCTGATTGTGTTTCTCTGCTGCCTTTTCTTGTTTGCCTTGCAGTAAAGGGCCAAATAACATATCATCTGCAGTGGCTGTGGTCTGTGGCCAGCTGCCCGCAGCAATACTGCTCCATCTTCCTGCCAGCCCTGCGGTCCTGCCGCAGGGCACAGCCTTGGCGACCCCGCCGGGGATGGGCTCGAAGCTGATGTGGGTTTGAAGAGCAGTGTTTGGTTCCCTGGGCAGCTCTGTGCTGGTGTGGCCACAGGAATGGGCTGATGTGCCATTGTGCATCCCAAATGCATCCTCAGGCAGGGTGTGTCCAGGAGCAGGGGTGCCTGGTGCATTACAGCTTTTGAAGCACTATGGTTGGAGGTTTCATTTCAGTTCTTGTGGTGCTCAGCTAAACGTGTCCATCTGTGCTACAAAGAACATGTCTGTCTTTCTGCTGCATGCTAAGAAAAGGGTTCTGTGGTGTTGCTGTCAAATCAGATCTAAAGATTGATGTCCCTCTGGGATGGCTGTTGTCCCTGTGGCCATGCCCCCAGATGCCATTTCGGTGCCTGTTGCCTGGACAGAACATTTGTGAAAATGTAAGGACTAAAGATTTGAAAATACATAAATTCTGCTCTGACCTTATGATGAATCTCTCATTTCCCATAAAATTCCAGATTCAAAATATGATTTATCCCCTTGGCTCTCTGCTTCAAGCCTGAAGATCAGCTCAAGGCACAGAAATCTCTGAAGAGCATGTTCAAAGACTGCAAGTAAAACCCTGGTAGCTGCCCCATCATAGGATGTTATTAATGACCCAAGAAGGAATGTTCAGGGCTGCAGTTGCTATTTGAGGTGAGAGCTCCCAACTGGAGCCATTGCAGACTCTTAATTATCGTGTTGTGTAATGATGAAATGGGCTTCAAGAAAGGTTGGCTGCCTCGTGGGTTGCATCCCAGGATGGTGTCCTGCCTGGTGAGAAGAAGCAGAATTGTCTCTACAGGCCATGAGATGGAGGGACCTGGTTCACACTGAGTGCTGTGGAGGGTAGGAGTGTTGCAGGGACCAGTGCAACTGGAAAGGGCAGGGCTGTGTTCCTGCTTGGCTCTTGTGGTGGCTGATCCCATCTGGCTCTGCCACATGACTTGCCCAGCTCCTGTTCTGCAAGGCAGTCTCCTTGCTGGCAAAAGTATGGAGAAAGTTGTACTGAAATGCTTAGCTTTTGTTTGAAACAAACAAAAACACAAACAAAGCCCCCCTACATTGCTGCATTACTGCTACCCTCATTTGTTGCAGCATTTGTGTTCTGGATTGATTATTTATGCTGAGTGTGGCAGGCTGGCTGCTTCTGCTGGAAGGGGTTCTGTTTGGAATGTGACCTTGTCTTCACTAGCAGGTGAGCTGTTTCAAGCTGTCCTTGAGCCACCCTGGCATGTGGGAACTGGCCGAAAGGGCTGGTCCTTTGGGGCTGCTCATCAGGGTGTGGGCAGGTTCCTCTCCGGCACAGGTCCACACACCAAACTCCTCAAGTGAGCAGAAGTAGTGGTTGTATTCACAAGGCTGTCAGGTTTCTAAGCTCGAAGGATTGGAGGGAAAGAATAAAACAGTGAAAACTTTTCTCCCCCTTTCTTTATTTTCCTAGTCTTACTACTTCCCAGCAGCTGTTGCCATTGTTTATCCTAACACAGCAAAATCGCTTTGGAGCTGAATGACAGCTGAACACACTGCAAGCACAGCAAATGGTTTTCTGCTTTGGTATCAGCAGTGCCTTGAACTTGAACCAGGTTATTTCTGCTACTTACAGAAATAAAGGAAACTGCATTTCAAGGTCACTGGCAAAAATTCTTCCACTGAAGTTTGGCTCATTGATTTAGCAGCTTTGAGAGATGGCGAGCAGTTCTGAGTAGGTGTATTCCTGTCCTGTAGTGAAAAGCAACTGAGTGCCAAAAAAAGAAGAGAAGAAGCATTTGGGTTTCCTGCAGCCAAGGCATGACTGAGTTCTCAATGCAGCCTTGCCTGGCTGGAGCCTATTTAAATGCAGCCTTGCTGAGCTGGAGCCTATTTTCAAATCTCAAGCAATGGTGCTGCCTGTTGCCTGGAAACCTCCTCCCAGCCTCAGGCACTTTCAGCCTAATCATAGCCATCGGCAGCCTTTATTTATTTCCCATCCAAAATGTCATTCCAGGCTTCTGGTTTGTGTTTTTGTTTGCTTGTTTTTGTTTATTATTTAAAATGAAAAGACACAAAGTGTAACTGTCAAACTCGGTGACTCTGTGGGAACAGCTCGCTCGGCTGTCACCGCATTGCAGTGCTGGGAACTGGCAGTTTAGGCTCTGTGAAGGGCTGGCTCAGGGGGACACGGGCAAGATGAGAAGCGGGGGCTGAGAGACTGGGCTGAGAGCCTGAGGAAGCCCCCCGAGCTCATCTGGTGCCTGCAGTGGCTTCCTGTGCCTTGTGACAGCCTCTTCCTCAAGGGGAAACCCAGACCTAATCAACTCTGAGTCTTCTCCCAGCACACGTGTCCCAGGTTCCCCTTCCAGTGCGGCTGTGCCGCCCCATGCGAGATCCACAGCTCAGCAGTCGGCTGGCTGGAGCAGCACAGATTCACTTTTAGCACAGCCTGTGTTCTGGGGTCTGAGTTGTAGCATCTCCCTGTGGTGGCAGGCGAATGGGAGAAAGTTAAACTTGGAGATCTCCCTGTCTTAGGGGCCGATTTTATTTTTAATTCACCTAAACTCTGGCCATCTCAAAACCTTAATTGCTGACGTCAGTTACACATGGAAACTTTAAATGATTGCTCTTTCTAAGTTAGTGAGTGTGATTGATCCTGATGGGACAGAATAGGATGGATCACAGGAGCCCAGCTATGATTTAACTGTGTTTTTGTCCAGGGAGTCCCTTGGGAGAGCACTGGGCTAAAATAATCTGAAAGTGGGTAAAAAATGCTAAGCAGAACAGCCAGAAGGTTTGTGTGTGAGGCATGGAAGTTGTTTCAGCTGTTCACAAGTTGGTCTTGTGATTTAAATGGTTTATTTTACAAGGCTGAGAATACTTGCTCTACCAAAGGCAGAGCTAAAGGAGGCTTTGACTCAAGATGCAGTTGAACAAAGGTTTGTGTTTTGTTTAGCAACCTTACTGCAGGCACAGAGAATACACAAGGCTTATCACATCATTTATTTTCCTCTTGACTTCATTTAAGTTTGTCAGGCAGCTTAGGCTCTTCTCAGGGATGCTCTTGTCTCTCTGTCTTAGTGCTGGGACATTAAGTTCCAATTGTCAGAAACAGACAGAAGAATCAGAGCCAAACCAAGGGCAGACATTTTTTCCATTCCCATCTTCTCTGTGTGCTGGTGATTAAGAAAAACCACCAATTACCAAAGAAGCTGTGAGGGTGAATGAATCACGATTCATTCTCTGAAGTCCTGTCTCCTTGCCTTTCCATGGGTGGGTGAGAGTGCCTGAGGGGCTCCAGGGATGGTGGTCTGGTCCCTGGGTTCAGACATCATTTCTTAGTTGTCCAGAGAGGTGTGCATCTGTTGAAATTCCAAACTTTCCTGGTTTTAGCCACTAGAAAGAGAAATTATCCTTCTGTCAGCTCCTCTTTGCTGGACTTTATAGCTGCTCTGCTCTGCCTTTCTGTATAGCACGGGTCACAGAGCTGCTCTCCCTCGGATTTTGTTGCCTTAGTTCCTAAGCAAAGCCTCTAGAGGTGATCACTTCTCTGGGGGAGGGAGGAAACAGAAGGGAGAGCAAAGTGCACACGGGGGAGGCAGGAACAGGAGCAGCAGAGGAACGGTGGAAGCTCTGTGGTCACAGATGGTAAAGCAAGAGGGTTCCTTGCCCTGCCTGTGCCACCGGCACCCCCAGCGCCTGAGGGAACAAACCCCGCTGCTTGTGGCAATAGCGAAGGGGAAAGACGAGTGCTCAGGGAACTGTGCCAAGCTGAATTCACTGCTGGAGGGCTTAAGAACATAAAATACAAAAAAAGTCGAAGAGAAATGAGTGCTAAAACACGCCGTGGTAGGTTTTCCTTTGCTAATCTCTCCCAGCTGCCTGTAGCTGAAGCTCACACTAGTGTTTTCTTTACTTTGGAGCCTGGTAGCTTAGTTCTCCCAACTCCCCATGGGGATCAGTATTTCACACCCTCTGCTGTTGCTGGTGGCTCTTGGGGGGTGCAGAGGTGTGCCAAACACAATCTCTTGAGGGCACTGCTGGGCTGTGCAGTGCCCAGGAGGGTGGGTGATCTTGGTCTCATCAGCCTGAGTTGCCATCTCAGTGCAGTTTGCTAATCTGGCTTCTTCTCTCTGCCAGAATGAAGAGAAGAGGAACCTTTCCCTGGGGGGCCATGTGGGCTTCGACAGCCTCCCCGACCAGCTGGTCAGCAAGTCTGTCACACAAGGCTTCAGCTTCAACATCCTCTGTGTGGGTGAGCACGCTCCTCTGCAAACAGGCATGGGGGGAGGTTGGGACCAGGATTTCTCGAGTGTCCTGCTATGCCACAAGCGTTGGCAGTGACTTAAGCAAGTCAGAGATGCCAAACTCTTAAAAAACACATTTGGGTCAACCCAGGGGAATTTCTGTAATCAGTGGGGTATTGCTCATCGTCTCTGCTGCAATAGCTTTGCAGTGGAAGGATCAAAGGAAGGCTGTATATAGCAAGTTAAGTATTTCCATATGCAAACTGGGGTGGCTGGCATGAGCAGCTTTTGCTGGGTATGATGTCTAGGTAGATACAGTCAGATGCACCGTGGGTTATGTGAGAGCTGCTGTTGATAACTTGGTCATTTCTGAGTGTAGGCCTGCACCCCAAATGTGGGCACAAGAGGTTTGTGTCTGAGCTGTGCCCAGTCAGTGCTGTCCCAGGTGTCAGAGGGTGTGAAGCGTGGTCATCTCTGTGCTTGGAAAGGGAGGGGGAGTGTTCCTTATTGACTTTCAAATAACCTCATTATATTCTTGGCTTTTAATTTTGGTATTGACGTGATCTAGCAGGCAGTGCTGGCTGGAATACTCGAGACCATTTCCTTTCAGTGATGAGATGAGCATCATTTTTGCTTTGGCTGGTTCTTGTATGGTCTATGACGTCTGAAGTATTGTAACCTGGTAGACCAGCAGAAATACATCAAGAGACAGAAGCTCGTATGGCTTTATATAGACTGTGCAGTGACACCCTGACAACTTACACAAGGTGCCTGTGCCGTACCCAAGTCACTTCTGCACATCCACACCACAAATAAAAAGCACAAAATCACAGTTGAAATTCACAGGTTTGTTCTTAGCAGAAGGGTAATTGCAGCAGAGGTAAATATGTTTTTAATTAGTGTCATTCTTGGGGCTACCAGAATAGATATTTCTCATTAGAGAATAGATAGAATACCTACCTTCTCATTTAGCTTTTTAAAAATTTTTTTTTGGACAAGAGAGAAAAAGCCCTACCCTGTTTGCCAGTTCCTACTCCCAACAGTGCTCACAACTGAACAGGAGAATGTGGCTTACATCAGGAAGTGAGTTCTTCATATGTCTGCTTTCAGATTAATCTAGAGCACCAGCTGGCTTTATTTCCTTGCACAACTCTTAGCTGCAGCTGGTCGGAAGCAGTGTGTGCCTTTGCCCCACCCTGAGCACTCTGAGGTGTCTATTCTCCTGTGAAGAGCAGAGTCTGAGGTGCTGGAAGAAGGAAAGAGTCCAAAGCCCTTGGCAGTAGACATGGCACCTCTATAGAGCAGAACCTTTCCCACCCTTCTGCTCTCCCACCAGTGTATCAGTTGTAGGGCTCCTCAGCAGTGCCTGTCTCTGCTGAAGTGGTAGCAGGATGGACTGCCTGGAAAATGAGCAGAGAGTAGAAGATTATTTCCTTGCATTTTGCCTCTCTTCACCCCCATGACCAATAGGGCTGTGTGTAGTGAATAAAGAATTTAAATTTGGCCCCTCCTAGGCCAAACTGGAAAATATCAGTCTTGTTTCATTACCAGGAACAGCAGTTCAAAGCCTTTCTGGCTCGCAAGGAGCTTGTCAGCCAAATATTCTGGGATAGAGGTTTTTGTGATGCATCCCAGGTGTCCTTCAATGGCTACTAAAATTGTCCTCTCCACAGCTTCTCTAGTGCAGAATCCCAAGCAAAGTCAGGGGTCATGGAAAGGAAAATAGTGTTCTGCTGTGCTGATGTGTTTTGTGTGATTTTGGGAGACAAGACCCAGGTGTTGTTTGCATTAAGCATGGGAGGCCTTCAAGAAGGCAGACACCCATGTGACAATTACATGTCTGTCCACCGGCAATTGGTGGTCACTTCCACAGTGTAATTTGGTTGTCTGATTAATGTGCTTTGAAGTGCCCGTGGCAAATTGATGCTGCGGTGAGCTGATGATTTGTCCTCCCTAGGTGAGACTGGCATCGGGAAATCCACGCTGATGAACACCCTCTTCAACACCACGTTTGAGACGGAGGAGGCCAGTCACTACGAGAGCGCGGTTCGCCTGCGGCCGCGCACCTACGACCTGCAGGAGAGCAATGTCCACCTGAAGCTGACCATTGTGGATGCGGTTGGATTTGGGGATCAGATAAATAAAGACGAAAGGCAGGTCTCGTGCCATCTGCTCGGCCTTTCTGGGCTTGCCTCGTGCTTAGACATCAACTGCCTGCAGCTCCCCTTGCAGTGCTGCAGAAGTATCCATGTCTCTGTTAAAGGAGTAGCCTGTAGTGGTTCTGGGGACAAAGGGTAGAGGGTGAACAGCCAAAAAGAGAGGTCACAGGAGGTCTTTCCAGCAGAGATTGCTGTCCTCCAGGAGCATGAGCTGTTAACCAGCTGTCCTCAGAGCAGGGTCAGGAATTTTCTGTTCTGAACTTGTCTCATTTAACTACACAGACATCATTCAAGCCCCAGGTAAAGGCTTTCTGGGATTCCAAGGTGTCTCCTTGGTCATGTTCCATTGCTACAGACAGATGGCTGAGCCCTGAAATCTGAGCAAAGTTTGACACGGGGAAGTAGTCATCTTTCTGTGCTCCACTGTCCTTAGACTTTGCAGTGCAGCCTCAAGAATCTCCAGCAACCTTTGGATTATAAGGTCTCTGTGTAAACACCACACTTTTCCCATTGTAAAGCTAAATTGTTTGAGTCTTATAACTTGTTTTTAAGTGCTATTATGGAACGTCTAGGGGAATTCCTTCAGCCTTCGGACAGTTTAGATTTGTGCTCCAGTAGCTGGTTTGCTAATGGGATGGTTTTAGTTACAGGCCAATCGTAGAGTACATTGATACGCAGTTTGAGAACTATTTGCAAGAAGAGCTGAAGATCCGCCGGTCTCTCTTCAACTACCATGACACGAGGATTCACGTCTGCCTCTACTTCATCACCCCCACCGGGCACTCGCTCAAGTCCTTGGACCTGGTGACAATGAAGAAGCTGGATAGCAAGGTAGGGGCTTGGAGACTATGGTCCTTCTTTCTGGAATGCTTCTGTCGGTACTGATTGTCATATGGAAGGTTTTGTTCCTTCTGTGCAAGTGCTGGACTCCTTCCTGCATGGCAGCTGAGCCATTCTTAGGACTCTGGTAAAGCTTTGTCTGGCCTAGTGGTTGCTGAGGTCGTGTGCTTGTTTTCTCACTGACTTTCCTGAAGAATGTCAGGGAAAGCCTGTTTTCCTGGTTGTGTAAATTCCAGAGTGTACCTCTACTGTAAGAATCTTACCCAGATTAGCTGATACTTATCAAAGCCATCAGCTGCAGCTCTATTGGGTGTGCAGGTGAGGATGCCTTCCAGCTTCAGCAGTTAAATTGTGGAGTCCCCTTTGCTGTCCTGACCTGTCAGCAGGGACAGAGGGGCTGAGAGCCACCAAAACTGTAGTTGTCCTAAGGTGGTGGTCAGTGCTGAGGAGAAGCATTGGCTGTGTGTGCTGGTGCACAGGGAGTGTGTGAGCTGGCAGTGCTGGCAGTGCCAAGTGATCTGGATAGGAGATCACAGTATCTTCTCAAAATGTAGATATGGTGACAGGAAGATCATAGGAATCCTAAAAGTGGGTCATGAGAGGGTCTACTGGGGTTGTTTGTGCATAAGCTATTCTGCCTTAGGGGGCAGGGTGTTACCTAACCAACCACTTGCTTATGTTCCTGCAGCTGGAAGCAAGTTTCTGGCATAGTTTTGGGTATTCCAGCTGGCTTCCAGGGAGCTGCAGGAGGCTTCAAAGGTCACTAGTGGCAGCAGAATATCTTCTTTTCCTCTCAATAATTTCCTGTCTTTCAGAGCAGTGTTTTAGCAGCAGGGTGGTTCCTTTCAGGGGGCAGATGCTGTTCAGCCTACAGAGAGACAGCTGTGGCAGGTGGGGCCCTGCAGGAGCTGGGGGTCCCCTGGATTACACTGGGGGAGCACTCTTTTCTCTGGCTGTTGTTCACGTGCAGCTCTGATGGACTTTCCTGGAGGGTTGAGTTCCCCTCGTGCAGTCCCTGCTGCTTGCCCTTACCACGTCGGGCTCATGGCCTGCTTTTCCTTGGCCCCAGTCCAGAACAGGCACTGGCTTCCCGTTGCAGTGGGCTGTTTGTAGCTTTGGCTGTTACACTGACTTCATCAGGAATCTGAAAACTTTCCCTTAATAAACTTTTGTCTCTTGGTGCAGTGCCAGCATTACATATTCCCAGAACTATTTTTGGAGGAAAGCTTTTGCACTATTCCCCTTGGTGCTGGTGGTCCCACAAAGCATTTCTCTCCTTTCCTTCTCATTCCCTACTTTTCACATCTCCCTGTGGTTGCCTTTAATGTGGTCCTTTGGTAGTACCAAAATAAATCCTTTGTACTTGTGCACAGATGAAAACTTTGTGTGCAGGCAAACTTTTTATATTTCCAAACTTCACTTTAATAGCCCTCTCTGGAGTCATTTTATGCCTTTGTTCTCATCCCCCTTCTTGCCACAGCATGAGAACATCCTGGATTTCATGCTGTGGTGGCCTCACACAAGTGGGCACATGGAAATGAATAAGCAAGTGGAGCCCATTGATATTTTCTGGGCATCGGGGATTTATGTTGCATTTCTGCACCGGTGTCATCCCAGGACATCAGGGTGCTTTCCAGGCGCTGCCCGGGGCTTTGTGCATGGCAGTGCTGTGCCCCTTTCCCACGCCAAATGAACATTTGTGCTGGGGGCTGGTGTGGGGGCAGCGTGCAGGGGGTGCCCCAGGGCCGGGCGGCTCCAGCCGGGAGCAGCGAGCGGTGTCTGAGCAGAGGTGACGTGCGCTGGCTCACGGCTGCTGCTGTGCGAGCCCACCTCAGCCTGCCCTTCTTCTGGAGAGCTTTGTGTGGCCCTTGCTTTACAGCTGAAGAATGGAGCCTGGGGAGGTGGAAGGTGCATCAGAGGCAGTGCTTTGCTCTGTGCTCTGCTGGCTCAGCCTCTGGGACTGGTTTAACTGGGAGTTTGTGGGAGTGTGGCTCAGTTCCACCTTTGCTTTAGCCCACAGGTGGCATGATGTGTGATCCTGGGCAGGCTTTTGACTCTCTGTGACAACTTCAATAATCAGTCTTGCTTTTAGTGTAAAGTTTACAAAATCTCTTCTGGGTAAAGCTGTTTTGTAAACAAAATCCTCCATTGTACTGCAAGACAATATCTGTTTGGCTGAGCTCATGGCCAGCTGTTATCTGGGGTGTTTAGTTACAGTTTAGGAGCAGAAGCACCTTCAGAAGTAGGTAGATGGAATTTGGCTGTCTGGCTGGCTGCTAGTGGGAAGCACGTAGGGCCTGACAGGTGTAGACTTTCCACTGGGTTTAACCTGGGAAAATGAGATAAATAATAGTGCATATGTATCAGATAAGAAGGTGATTTATTGATTTAAAACCCAGCCCTGTCATGGGAGATGGTGGAGCAGTGTGTGCAGCCATAAGGGTCCTTGAGCTTGCTGCTTGTCCCTGGATGGTTTTCAGTCAGCATGTGCTGTTTGAGCTGTGCCTGCCCTCCGAGAGATGACACATCCCAGGCAGGTGGGGATGCTTCAGGCAGCCTGTGCCTCAGCTCCTTGGCTTCCAAAGAAGGATTTGCCTGTTGGCTTCACTGCAGCTTGCATTCAGGAACAGTTTGGAGAAGGGGAAAAATTCAGCTGTATTTCACAGGACAGAAGTGCCTACAGTCTTATTGCATCAGCAAAATTATTTTCTACCAAATGACAAGTTCTTGTAAGTTTTATTTTTGGAGATGAGAAGCAACTCTGGTCAGAAAGACTTGAGAAGGAGGTGCATTTTTATCTGTGTGCATGGGAGTTTCCTGTCCTGTCTGAAGCACAGACTTCCTCTGGTCCTCCAGCAAAGCCCTCCAGCACATGGACTGACAGGCAAGGGGACACTGCACCCCTGTCACATTCAGTGGGGTGACATGCCAGTAGTCAAGTGCATAATTTTATTACTAGATCTTTAAATAGAGAATATTGCTCTTCCACCATGAGATACAAGAATGTTGCTCTAGGATTTTGCCTTCAACCTGGGAACAACATTATTTGTGTAAAAAGACTGGACAGAGAACCCTCACGTAGTTCTGGCATTCTTTCATTTTATTGGGATTTTAAAACCTGTTCAGGAGAAGAGGTGACTTTTCTTCTCTAGCTAGATATGTATGAGTTTGTCACTGATCTCTGTGCCACAGACTTGGCCTTTGCATGGAGGTGGGTGTGTGGCAGTAGGATTGGACGTGCAGTTCAGTAGCATCTCATGTCTCATTGGTTTCTTGCTTCCAGACTGTTCCATCCTTTCTCTGTGTTGTGAAGGAATGAACCCATTCTAGACTTAGGACTACACTCAAATTCCATATCCATGCCTCCCCAGTATTGATGTGGCTGTTGATTATTGGAAACACAACTTGTAAAACCCCTTTGTGTTGTGAACTCTGTGTCAGCAGGTGTTCACTGAGTTGCCTTTTCAAAATACAAGAAACGTGGTTGAGGGCACTGGAACCAGCCTTGATTTGTGCTTTCTTGGAGCAAAGAAAAGACTGAGACCACGGTGGTGACCACAGAGCCTGTCTCCTCTGCTGCTAGAAAGCTACACCAGGCTCCAGGCTCTGCACCTCCTGGTTGCTGTAAGCAGGGCTGAACTGGTGTCCCTTGGAAAAAGAAGGGGAAATTGCTTGGGCTGATAGAAAAAGGATGTGAGCCCTGAGCTGACCCTTTTTCTGTGGGAGATGGTGAATCCAAGCCTCCTCAGGTCTTAGCAGGTCAGGGAGACACCCAGCTGTGGTCATGGCCCTTTTACCTTTGTAATGAGGACGTGGACCTGCTGAGCAGTGGAATGAGCAGCAGGCCTTTTTCTGTGGGGGGCTGTGGTCCTTGGAAAAAGAGTCCAGGTCAGTGGCTGAGAAAAAGAGGAATTTATTCTCTCAGATACATTTGCAATGAGCAGATTTAGACTATTTTCATTCGGAGTAAGTAAATGCTCTTATGTTTAGTGAGTGCTAAACCACTAAACAGAGACAGGGGAGGGGGAGCAGTGGTGTGGGGGGAACCCAAGAAGCATGGAAAAAACACTGACCTACAAAGAACTTGTGCTGGGAAAGCAAAGCCATTTATTTTAATGGGCACCCACTGGAGACCAACTGGTTGCTATGAATTTCAGCTCTGTAGGACAAAAAGCATTGGCTGTTGGGAAATGTTAGATGGCAAATCAGACTTTCCCCTTATTTGTCTAAATTCTTGTGCTTCACTGCTATGAATTTGGCTGCTGTTCAGACAGACGAGTTCTGGTTTTTTAAGCAGTGGTTTGCAGTATCACACTTGGCTTTTCTGGGCATGGCAGCATTATCTAGCACAGGTTCCTGTGATAGATCCAGCCTCACTGTAGCTCTCTTAAGCATGTGGGATGTGGCCCTTGTTTACTTTTGATCGTGGTGGGTACTGGGCACAGGGAGACCTCCCCACTGCACAGCTTGTGGGTGGCTTTGAAGCCCAGGTGGATGAAGTTGGGGTGTAGTGACTGCTGGCTGATGTGAAACCAAAGCTGAGCAAGAACATCATGAAAATAAATATGTCTGCTGTATGGCACCGTGCACCTTTCTCCATATAATCCACATGGCACACCCAAGTTGTGATCCTCACCAAGGGGCTCATGGAGTCCTTGGAGAGAATCATGAGCTGCTGTCCCTGCTCTTTCTGGTTGAGCATGGGAAGGCTTCACCTCAGCTCAATGTGTGTTTCATCCTTGTGCTTGTCTTGTAAAACATCCTGTCCGCGCAGCCAGAGCGGAAGGTGACAGCTGGGATGTGACAGCTACACTGTGTCTGCCTCTCTCCTGTGTAACAAAATAGAATAACAAAGCCCTGCCAGAGCAGGGGCTTTGATTTGCTCCCTGTGTACTTAGTGCAGGGTGTGTGGTTTAGCTGGAGTCTTGTAGCCAAGTGAGTCCTGGAAAACTCTTCCCTCTAGTGTTCAGCTGAGCTGGGCTGCAGCTCCTGTGTAAATAGAGCTCCAAGGTGATTTTAGGAGATGTGAAACAGCCAGTGGGGCAGGAGCTGGGTCACCCCCGGGCTGGACACAGCTGCTCACCCTGCTGCTGCTCACCTGGGTGTTTGTCCTTCCCTCCTTCCTGCCTTCTGCTCCAGGTGAACATCATCCCGATTATTGCCAAAGCAGACACCATCTCCAAGAGCGAGCTGCACAAGTTCAAGATCAAGATCATGAGCGAGCTGGTCAGCAATGGGGTGCAGATCTATCAGTTCCCCACGGACGACGAGGCAGTGGCTGAGATCAACTCTGTGATGAACGTGAGTATCGCTGCCAGCTCCAGCGCTGCCGAAAGCTGTGACAGATCGAATTGCTGCACAAAGACGCACTGCAAGGGCAAGTTTCACTGGGAATGTCCAGACGCTGAATCTGGTGGAAAGTCGAGCTGTGGGTCTCACAGATGCCAAAGGCTGTTGCATACAGAATTAATTAAAACGTGGCTCATGTTTAATCTGGGGCCTCTCTGGAGAAACTTAGCTCTAGAATTTATTTTTATTGAATTTTTGAAAAATACTTTTGTCAAAATTAATTCTGTCTGTTCTTAGGCTGCTTTGCGTTTGAGGAAGAAGAAACTTTGAATAAAATATGACAGTTAAGGTTTACATTAGTCTTGTGATTTAAGGAGGCTGACCAGAGAAAACCCAATTTAAAGTAAAGAAGAAATATTTTTAATCTCTATTTTGTCCTCTTTGAAATTCAGAGATCAAATTCAGACCTGACTGAAGCACATGCAAAAACACTTTCAAGCTTCCTATCTCCCAAATCAGAATGCAGCTATGGCAGTAGAAACAACTGAAATATTTCCATGTTAATTTTATAAATCAAAAGTAGCTTTTTCATCAAAATGAACATTTTCCTGCATAGCTGTTTCTGATTAAATGCTTTATCTTTTCTTTCACCCTTCCCCCCACCATTTTTTTTTTTAATTCAGTCACCAGTTGGTTTCTGGGTGGACTAGATACATGTTTTCACTGTAATAGTTCTTTTTCACTGAAATCATGAAAATTTTGGAGGATTCACTCGTATTTAAATAATTGCAAGCTGTGTGTATTGGGGAGAAAAACAGGAGTCATGCTTGCTTGGCTTTTTTTTGTCCCCTTCCTTCCTCCAATGAAAATATATTTGGCCACTTCTCTACGGGTTCCACACTTCTGGATCCATTTCTTTTTAAACGTGAAGGATTTTGTCAGCCTCACCCTACTGAAGCACCCACTCCGTTGCTCCTTCCTTGCAGTCCCGAGGAGGGTGTCCTGTTTCCTCCCTGTGCCTGGTGCTTTGCAGGCTTGGAGAGCAGTGAGTACATGTTGTATCCTGCACATGTCCCTTGCAGTGCCTACGCACTCACTGCTGTGCCAAGGCCTGAGTCTGGATGTCCCTGCCTGTGCTTTCGGCAAGGCAGGGAGTGCCCCACTCCTGGTGTGTACAGCCTGGCAGAGGGAGAGGGTGGAGCAGTGATGCCCATGGTGTTCCCACAGTATTCTCCAGCTGGTGCAGCCCAGACAGCATGGCTGTAAGCTGTGCTGTGGCCTGACACCACTCTCTGTAGTAATAAAGCAGTTCGTAGTAGAGATTGCACCAAGTATCAGAGATTGGTAGGTTCAAAGAAGGGACTGCTGGAAGTGGCTCCTGTGCCTGGGTGAGGGGGAGCTAAGGGTCAGGCTGATCTCTGGGGGTTACCCCGTGCACTGAGTCCCTGCCCTTGGCTGTTTCAGGCTCATCTGCCCTTCGCTGTGGTCGGCAGCACGGAGGAGGTGAAAGTTGGGAACAAGCTGGTGCGAGCTCGGCAGTACCCGTGGGGAGTGGTGCAAGGTGAGGGGCCGCAAGCCCAGCCCAATCCTCCCGTGTGTGCTCAGGAAAACCCTCCCAGCTCTGCCCTCCAGCAGCACCTCTGCACGAAGGTGCCCTGTGATAAGCCGTGCAGGCGTGTCCCCTGCAGCCTTTTGTGGGTTGGCTAGTCTTTCCTTTGAATTGCCAGCCCTGCCAGCAGGTAGGAAGGTCAGCAGCAATCCCGGCATGCAAGGGGTTGTGCTGTGCCCTGAGCAGGGCAGCAGGCTCCTCAGGATGCGAGCATCTGGAGCCAGTTGTATGTGCCCTTGTGTTCCCCCACCACACCTGCAGTTTGCTGACTTGTCCCTTCACTTCATCAGTGGAGAATGAAAGTCACTGTGACTTTGTGAAGCTGCGGGAAATGCTGATTCGGGTCAACATGGAGGATCTGCGGGAGCAGACCCACACCCGCCACTACGAGCTCTACCGCAGGTGCAAACTGGAGGAGATGGGTTTCAAGGACACAGATCCAGACAACCAGCCCTTTAGGTGAGTGGCCTTCACATCTAGCATCAATTTAGAGTGAGAGTTTGGTGCTGAC
Organism: Promerops cafer; assembly: GCA_013398275.1. NCBI lineage: Eukaryota > Metazoa > Chordata > Aves > Passeriformes > Nectariniidae > Promerops > Promerops cafer. The sequence goes on from VZSE01006752.1 coordinate 27,286, forward strand.
AGCCCCAAAAAATGGGAGGTTTGTAGGTGAAATCTACAGTGCCAGGCTGGAAAATACCAGCGCTGGGTTTGAGCTTTGCAGCTGATTTGGACGTTCCCTTCCCAGCCTGTTTTTCTAAACGACACAGACAGACATGCATTTCCCCATCACTAACTCATCAGTGTCCAGAGAGTCTGGATTTCATTTGCTTTCTTCCCCAGCCTCCAAGAAACATACGAGACCAAAAGGAAAGAGTTCTTGGGTGAGCTCCAGAGAAAAGAGGAAGAAATGAGACAAATGTTTGTTAACAAAGTCAAGGAGACAGAGGCAGAGCTGAAGGAGAAGGAAAGAGAGGTGAGTGTGCCAAAAATTTGTGAGGAACCCAAACTACAGCCAACAGGGAATCTGGGTCTGGGCAATGCATGAATCCTGGAAGGCACATTCCAGCAAGCCTCACCAGCCAAAGCACAACCACATCCCTGGTTTAGGTGCCTCAGAAACTAGTCTTCCCTGTCCTGTGCCACATGGAAATATGGCTGCTGTCTGGGCAGTGAAAGCCAGTGGCAGGCAGTTTAAGTGAGCATCCTTGTTACAGAGACTTGCCTCTTGTGGCTCACTGGACAGCAGAGTAAAGGGGCAGCTGGGCTGGGGACCCCAGTCCAAGTGAGTCTAGTGGAGTCCCCAGTGTGAGGCCTCAGGAAGCAGCAGTGACTGGGGAGGAATTAAATGGACCATCCTCAGAACTAGTGAGGAGCAAAAGATCCTGCAGTGTCCCCAGCCCCCCTGCAGGGCTGCAGGCTGAGCCAGAATCCTGTGTGCTCATCCCCGGGCACATGCTGCTTCTGGTTTGCTGTGTGGTGTCAGGCAGAGCTGAATTTATTGTCTTCCCTGCTTTTGGTGGGCCCTGGGTGGTGTATTCTGCCAGCAGATTGGTCCCTGTGGTGCAGATTTGTGTGGGAGGTGTGACAGGGCTCCTGGGGCAGGGTTAGCACAGCCAAAACGAGCTGAGTGCGATGCTCAGAGGGTCTGTCTCCTACCAGCTGCATGAGAAGTTTGAGCACTTAAAAAGGATACACCAGGAAGAGAAGAGGAAGGTGGAGGAGAAAAGGAGGGAGCTGGAGGAAGAGATGAACGCCTTCAACAGGCGGAAAGTCGCAGTGGAAACCTTGCAGTCCCAATCCTTGCAGGCTACCTCACAGCAGCCACTGAAGAAGGACAAAGACAAGAAAAAGTAAGTGTCTGAACTGGAGTCTTCCTCCTCTGCCACTGGAAAGCTGGGAGTCTGCTCAGATGCTTTAATGTTTGGTCAGTTGTTTAAACATCATACAGAGAAAAGGGGATTTTGGAATCCTAATTCCCATCCTTCTGATTCTTTGCTTAAGGCAGAGAAGGGATGAGCCCCTCCTGTGCCCAAGCACTGCCCAGAGAAGCCTGGGCAGCTGCAGTTGGGAGGGATTTGCAATTTGGGGCCATTCTCTAAAGGCTGATGGTCCCATGGGGTTTACTCTTGCCTCTGTGACAGCCAACTCAGGTTGTGAAATGGGGCTCCAAGGCACAGTTCTGATTACATGAAAATTCTTTTCCCCTAAAGGTAGAGTTCTTATCTTAGCTTGCTTCGCATTAGTTGACATTGCTGAAGCCAGCAGGAGCAAGGGTATGTAAATATTGCTGTTCCAGCCACCTGATTGTGTAATGATAGACCAGGAATGGGACAAACAGGTTTAAAAAGAAAATATGTTGGGGGGATTTTCCTGCTTCAAATTCAAGCCAGTCCCTGAGGAGCACTGGCTGGGAAGCAAAACAAGGAGCACTGTCATACAAACTGGTAATTCTGCTATTGCAGCACTTTTTGTTGCTTCCCCTTGCATGAAGGAGCTCAAGGGTCAGAACTGCATTCTATCAAACCCAGAGCAGGCTGGTGGCAAGGCTTTCTGAGCCTCTTAATGATGGCAGGAAAAAAAGACCGTGGAGAGTAGCAACACCCAAGTTTCTGCTTGACAGCACAGCATTCAGCTTCTCACTGCTGATGAGATCTTGTGGTCTGTCATTTCCCTGCTGTGAACTGCAGCACCAGAGGAGCTCATTCTGTGTGCTGACATCCTAGCAATTTGTTTCTTCCTGTGGAAGATAACGGGGTAGATTATTTGAGTATTTCGTTGGAATGTAAATGTGTTGGTGCTAAAACCAAAATGCTCTCTTCTGCAGACTGCTCCACATGCTCTGGGCATGGCCCACCTCACAAACAGGGTCCAAATGGTTTGTAAAATACCTTGCTGAAAATAGGGTTTAATCTGAATTAGGAGCTGAATCCTAGGGCTTTCTTGGACCCAGGACTGCTGGGGAAGGTGAGCACGATGGTAACTTGTCAAGTGATGCCAGCTGCAGGGACGGACTGTGAACACAGGCCAAGAAATGCTGCAGCTTCCCCTCTGCTCCTTCTGGCTGCAGCAGAGCAGGGTTTCCTGCACTTTGCTGGGTTTAGCCCACCTCCAGATGTGAGTCTGGACCATTCCTCTTCTGGGGAGCGATAGGAACGAGCCGTGGTAGGAGCAGGACTGGGAGGCAGCTTGGTGGCGTGCAAAGGTCCGAGGGGCACCCACAGCCTGTGCTCTGCACACTGGGGACCCCACGTGGTGCTGGGGCAGGGGGGCTCTAGCTCTGGAGCACAGGGACAGGAGTTTACTATCACCAGGATGGTTTTGGATTGGGGGTTTCTTGTTGGTTTTTTCTTTTCAAACCTGTGAGCTAGCTCCAAATATGGGGTTTGGGGATTTCTGCTCAAGTAAAATATTTAGGAGAGCTAGTTGAACTCTTAATCATCTCCTGGTTCAAGGAAGTGTTCTTAGTAGCTTTAATAAGTAAAATATTGTGATGGAAGAATTGCAGAAGTGTTTGTGGTGCTGAGCAGGTTGTGCCAGGCTGCTCTCACCTGTAGCCTTCAGCTGCCCCAGCAGTGATTGTCCTCCTCCTCCTCCTTTTTTTTTGTTTTAACATACTTCACTGCACTTCGCTTTTGTTTGATTTTCATAACTTTAATTCATGCTTTTTTATGTTTTGTTTCTTTCAGTTAATCACACACAGACTTTCAGGCCAAGAGTGGACTTGGTGCTTTCATGTGTTAAGTTGCTTGAGTTTCCCACCCTGAGTGACCCTTCTCATAACATTGTGTGAGTGGACCAAAGTGAAAGAGAAAATGAGCATCTCCGGTGGTTGCAGTGTTCCGACCTGCTGTTTTCTTTTCAGGATTATCAGGAGGTTTGCAGGAAGTAACCTTACATGTGCATTTTGTTAAACAAAGCCAACTAATCCCTCAAGTAAGATGTTTTGTTCTAAACCCAGTGACTGAGCAGCCATGTATGGAATGACCGTAACTGAACTCGTCTGAACCACCAGCTAAATAATTGCTTTCTACATTTTTTTTTAATTGGCCAAGGTGACTGCTGGAGGCTCACTGACCTCCCCTCTACATGCACAGTGAGAGGAGTGGTCTGAAGAATGCTGAAATGTTTGTTTTTCTAACAAAATTCTCAAATAGTTTTTAGAATGGGTAGAAAAACACAACATTTAGGCTTTCTGCAGGAATCTTAGTCAGAGTAACCCTCATTCCAGTAATTCTGTATTAATTCCTGAATTACTCTAAACACTATCTACATCATTTATTATATATATTTATATATATATGAGAGAGAGAGTGGTTAATAAAATTAATGGGACAATGTTTTGAATTTTCTTTACTGCTAAAGTAGAACATTTATAGAGAGGTTTTCATAAGAGTTTGTTGTATAAAGTGGAACTACAGGATTTGTGTAACATTTCAGTTGTCACTTACCAATGTATTTACTGTTGTGGGAACTATTTAAGCCAACATCTTTACTTTTACTCTTTAACCTTAAACCTAATATGTGCCTAATAAGGAGAATCCCCTGCTCTTGAGCACTGTATTTATGCTGACAGGCTCTGTTCCTCTTAGAAGGTGTTTCTTTTGACAACTCCTCATGCCTAGAAATCACAGCCTTGTTTTCCTGGGCAACTGAGCTTAGAGGAATAATTAGGATCAATATTGATTTTTTCCACTCAAACCATTTTGTGAATAGGCGGGGCAATAACTGAACAGAGAGTTACTAGCTGTGTTGTCATGGAAAAATAGTTGGACCCTATTCCATCCATCTATCTATCCATCAGGTCCTAGGCTAAATGAAAGAAAATATTTTATATTTACCCTCACATAGTGTCTTTAGAGTTTATAAAAACACTGGCTGGCTAAGTGTTAGTTGTGAGTGTGTGTGTTTTTATCTAGTTATTAATGTTACAGGATTTTTCTGATACATTTTCTGTCAAAGACTTGTCTTTAAGCTGTCAGCAAATTCCTGATGAGCCGTGCAGAAGGAGATGCAGGGCCTGGGTCTGAGCTGTCACAGGGCTGTTGCAGGGCAGCATTTTTCTGGATTCTGAGGTTCTTTAACTCTCATGTTCCATTAGAGCAGCTTTTTTTCCCCCCTTTCTAAATACATGCTCAGGTGTTAAACTGTCCAATGGACACTGGCCTTTTCTGTGGATATACTGACAGTGTTGCTTGATGCTTGTAGAAAAGAACCTCGCAAAGATCTCACAGGTACCTTTGAGAACAAAATTCTGCACTTGTTGGGACTCTGCTGAGAGCCAGACATTTAGTTTTTAAGGCTGTGCCTCCAGGTTAGATGTATTTTAAAGAGTAGCTATCAAATGTTGGGAGGGTTAGTGTGGTTTTCTCAAACACGTACAAGGAACCCAACCTTCTGTTATATGCAAGAAGACAATTCCACCTTGCCTCTGACTACAGACCAATCATGTAGCAAATTATTTTTTATTAATCTTTTGCTAATGAGAGAAACTATGGTGCACTAATTGCCTGAGCAAGCAGTGCTCTTTGGTTCATTGTTTTGCTTCCCAAGGCCAGTGCTGGGATAAAACAGTAACTGGTGGTACTGGTGTGCACCCAGCTGCCTCGCCAGTGTGTTCCCAATCAACAGTTCTCTCCTGATCTCATGCTGCAGCCAGAAAGATCTATGCAAATGATTTCTCTCTGCCCTGGCTCATCAGAGATCAATTATTTTTTCCTAGAATAACAGGTAGTTAAGAAATATTATTATAACAAAGAGTAAAAAATCTTCAAATCCATGGGCATTGTGGAGAAATTTACAGCATTTTCTGAAGAAGACATTCAGAATGTATGTAACAATATTTTCATGATGATGATTATTATATTACTTTGACTTTGTTGTGATGGACATCCCTTGTCCTTGTAGTTGCTTGTTCAACATCATAATCTCCCCAAGGGGACTCAGTAATTTTTTTTTTTTCCCAAGTACTTGATTTTTTCTTTTGGATGAGACAAGATTTAAGTATTGTGGTAGGGTAGTTCTGTATCTTGTTTTTATTTAACAAATTACAAATATGTTGTGATGCTAATCTCACCCGGTCTGAAGACTTAAAATCTTGTAGGCTAGAAAAAGTGAAAGAAATACCCTTCAGAAATATTGAAACCATCCAGTTACACATCTTTCAGCTGTTTTATATATTTATCTGTAAAAGATTGGTATTAATGGGAAAAACGATCCATTTTTTTATCATTTAAACATTTACTGTCCTGTGTGTTGTCTGCTTTCTAAATTAAACTGTGTTTTGTGGGTCTCTGGCGGGGGGTCATGCCTGGCTGAGGTGGCTGCCCCAGGGGTGTAGCTGGGGGTGGTTTGGAGCCATGGAGGCACCTTGGGGACCTGCTCAGGGGACACAACCCTGTGGGACGTGCTGCATCCCTTTGCTTTGTCATTCCCAGCGTGTTGGGGTTCATGATTTGTTCTTTTTTTTTCTTTCTTTTCTTTCCACTCACTTTGTACTTCTTTCTTTTATTAAATCTCACATGTATTTTGAGTTTTTGTGGTGTTGTTTATTTAGTGGTGCATTTTCTGTGCAATGTAGTTATTTTCTGTATTACCTGTCACAATAATATTGTGTCATGATTGCAAGCTTACCAGTCACAGGCTATCTTATGACTATTTGGAACATTTAAGAATATAATTAGCTAATTAATTAAGCACTAGCTAATAATAGAGTATGCGGAAATGTACTTCCTATGTAATCTGGGGAGAAATTCTTAGATATTAATCCAACAGCTATCCATGTTTGGGCAGAAGGAGCTTTGAGGTTTGTTGGTCCATCTCCTTTGTGAGATCTGGTGACTGGCAGGGGGATGTACCAGCAGCTTTGCTGACTCTATGGTGCCCAAAGAGGTGATTTAAAGGTAGGGTGAAAAGGCAGCAGAGGTGGAGAGGTTTCCTGGTGGTGCATCCCAAGCTGTGTTCCTTGTCTGGAGAAGGATGTAACACGCTCAGGTCAAGGCCAACAAAAGAGCCCAGCTTTAGTTTGGTGCTCTGCTTTCAGAGAGCTGCTGAAGCTTTACCCAAAGGTTTGTTCTCAGTGTCTGTTCTCTGGGCCATTGCTACCTACCAAGTTATATTCACTCAGCTTTGGGTCCTTCTGGGGTTTATTTGGTACTGGACTGAGATCAGTGCTGCTCTTCAGACACGGCCAGTGTGGAGTTTGGCTGATGCACAGTGTTTGCTGTAGCACTGCTTCTGGTGGGAGGTTTTTCTGCAGCCCCAGCTTGAAGAACAAAACCAGGCTGGTGATCCTGGCTGCCTCTCAGAGCTTTTTAGGAATATGCAGCTGGAAACCTTGTAGGCAAAAGCTTTAGTAGGGAATTACCAGTTGATACCAAGTGGTTTGTATGAAATGTTTACATCCTTTCCCATCCCAATACATTTTAAAGCCAAATCTAGGAGACCAGAGAGGAGCACGTGCATTCAGGTACATCAGAATTCAGGGAACCAAAGGTGGTGGAGTAGCTGGTGCTTCTAAAGATGGGCCACCTGGTGATTCAGATGATGTGTGCTGGCAAGTGTCTTTCCAGAGGAGCAGTGTTAAGAGCATTCATTAATACTTGTGCAAACCTCCTAGAGGAGCTTTGAGGAGAAGGAGACGTGCATAGGTTTGTTGGAGAAGCGGCTCAGCAGTGAGGTGGGAGCTGCCCGTGCTTTGCAGGTCCAGAGCAGAAGCCCAGTGGCCAAGTACCATGGTGGTCCTTGCCCTCAGAGACAGCCGACGAACCCAGCCTTGTCCTCAGCTGTTCCATGGGGGGACCTGTGCAGCTGTGAGGGCTGGAACGAGGCGAGGACCCTGCAAAGCCACTGCTCCATCTGTGTGTGCTGGTTGGCTGCTCGTGCAGGTCCCCATCACCCGGGATTGCTCATGTTCCATCAGCAGTCTTTTCATTAAAATTTTAAATCAATCCTTTGATCACCAGTTCCAAACAAGATGTGAGAGCTTCTTCAAGTTGCAATGGGTTAAACTCAAATGTCTGTACAATAGATTGGTGCTTTGACCTTTCATGCTGTCTTTACTTAATGTAAATAACTGAAACTTAAACACTGATTCTCTTTTGTTCTTTCTATAGCTTTTTTAGTCTTCCCAGTGCGTACTCCATAACAACAGGAAGATATGTTAATTAGAAGATTTATTAAGGCCAAAACATCTCATGCAGAAGAAATTAATTGGTGCTTACACCTTTAAGCTTGCAATATATTGCACAGAAGAGAATATGTAGCAAGAACTAAAATTCACCGTGTCTTTTGATGGGGAAAAGTTTGCTTAATCAGGTTTCTTGGTAAAGTTGAAATCCAAGATACTTGCCAAAAGGTAAACTGCTAATTCACGCTGCTGCACAGCTGGCACTAAATCCAGAATGCTTATTTTGGGGCTCTTACCCCACGGGAGTTAACACTGACTGACTCCAGAGAGATGAGGGACAAGCTGGGGTAGTGTGAGGAGCTTTCAGCTTTGCTGCTCCAGCTGCTGCAGTAACAGGGTCCTGCAGGTCCTCTCCTCAGTCTGGTTTTGGAGTGTAACTGGGGAACCTGATGTCCCTAACCTGACATCCCTAGTTTGACACCCCTAATCTTTCAGCTGGATTCTCATCTTTCATAACAATAACTCTTCTGTGCAGCTTGCTTCTGTATATTTACATGTTTTATAACCAAAATGCCCCAATCTTAATCTGTTTAGTTTTCTGAGGGCTGCACGTGGTGCCTCACACTGTAACCCCTTTCCCAGAGCTCCCTGCCCACCTCCCATCTGCTGCTTTGGGGCCAGGTAACCCTGCCTGGCCTGTCCGGGCTCTGCTCGTCCTGCTGGGATGTGGTGGGTGAGAAGGGAACCATTTTAAAGCACAACTAAATGTTATTTATTAATGGAGGGCAAATGGTTTAAAGCTGGAGACTCAGTGTTCCTGGTGTAAGTTCTGTGTTTGTAACAGACTGACTTCCTCTTACACAAATACTTTTTTTAAATAAAGGAAAGGGGGAAAATAAAGTGTGATGTCTGTGCCCCAGTAACTTCACACAGGAACAGGGCGAGGCCCCAGTTTATCTTTGTTTTAAACAACCTTGTAAATGAATCTCAGGAATGACCTGTACCAAAGCTGGGTTTAATAAAAACAAAACTGACTTGTTTAACAAACATCTGTTAAAACCATGGTTTGTACACCAGGTATAACCAGAACAATGTCGTCTGTCCCAATTCACAGCCCTCTGTGATCCCAGTTTCCCCTCATTAACCCCATTGCCCTCTGATTAAAGTGTGATGTCCCCTGTGTGCCCCTATGTCTTGGCAGCTGCTGTCCCCAGTCTCCCTCCCTTTTTCCCGAGTGCTGCTTTCCCCACTGCCCGGAGGCTGGGAGGGTAGCAGTGGCCAAAGCCAGTCTTTGGCAGGAGGTTTGAAGGAAGTCTCACCCTGTGCCCTACCTCGTGCTGGGTGGTGTGACTGCAGGGGGACAAAGGCTGAGAACAGGGAGGGTGTATGTGACAGGAGCCCTCTGAGGCTCCCACGGAGGACATTGAGTCTCTGTAACCCCCCAAGAGCTAGAGAGGCTGGTGTAGAGGTACTGACTGCCCCAGGCACTGAGTGCCTGTCCCTAGGGTGTGTGATAAGTGACAGTCTCTAAACACTCTGGATGCCCTTAGCCTAAATTAGAACTGGGAAACAGATTGCAGCTGTAACAGGTATGTGGCCTGAAAAGCACTAAACTGGACACATGGAGAAGCTGTGGAGACTCCTGCCACTTGCAGGCATTAGGGATGAAACCCCATAAAAAACATGTTCACCCCATGTTCTTCATCCCTGCCTGTCCCTGCTGCCACAGAGGGCAGGGATGAGGCACCACTTGTGTCAGGGGAAGTGGGACCAGGTGGGAAGCACCAGAGCCTTGGGGTCCATCAATTCAGAGCTGGAAGTCTTTTCAGGAGGGCTCTGTGTGTCTTCACATCTGTGGTGCCCTGCATGGAATGCAGGAAAGCTGAAGCTGTGTGTGACTTTAGGCTGAGCTATGATACAGCCTTTGCTGCTGCTTTGATGGCTGTTTCAAACTTGCTTGTGTTCTCTTTTGAGGCCAGCCACTCTAATTCCTTTGGCAAAGCTTTCATCCGGCTTGGAGCTTTTGTCAAGTTAGATTCCCAGCAGGATAGGTGAATTGGGAATAGAAGCTTTTTGTTCTTTTTCCAAATTGCTTGGAAGATTGGATTAAGTTCTGTTTGTCATGACCATAGTTAGGTCACCAGGGGGATTCCAGTTGCACGTCTTGCTGAGGAGGAATGGGAGGGAATGGGCTCTGAGACCTGCCAGAAGTTAATGCATCTCTCCATCTCAGTGCACTTTTCTGCCTTCCTAAAGAATTGAACTATAAGTACTGCTCAAATTCAATTTAACACTCTAAAGTCAATTAGCAGGAGAAAAAAACCCAGCAACTGTATAGATGCAACGCCACAAATGAGATATAACTATTGCATTACTCTTCCCTTTGCAGTTTTCTTGTCTCTTGGTCAATTCTGTGACCACAGGAGTTTCTTTATTTGTGCAACTGTGTAAATGAACTCTTCTCCTCCACAGTTAGTGACACTGAGTCAGGTTTATTGTCAGAAACACCCCAGTGAGTGCTGTCTTGGAATGGGGCAGCTCCCTCCTCACCTGTGATGGTTCCTGGGTGACTGCATGAGCTGTGACATGGTTCCTTTAGCTGGGGGTTATGAATGGGGGACATTGTGGTGGATGGGAGGATCTGAAATGTTTTGCTGCTTCTGTAGGTGGTTTAAAACAGCCACAGAAAACAGTTCTGTGGGTGCTTACCATAGGGGATTTCAGGTGTAATTGCAGCTTTGTTTACAAGGTGGTGGTATCTTCAGGCATCTGGAAATCTGGCCTGAATTGAGGCAACAACAAGAGGAGTCTGGGTTTGAGAGGTATGCCTCACCTGGGCCGAGATCCCCCAAAGGAAGGGACCTTACCAGGTCAGAGCTCTTTGAAAATACTCTTTAAGTATTCTCTGTAGTTCTCCTGGGAGTGAATATTCCCCAAAACAACAATCCTCACAGAGCTAGCCATAGTGAGGAGCCATAACCACATCAGACCTGTGCCAGCACTCACTGAATCTGGCACATTTTCACCAGTAACTGGCATGTAGCAAATGGGATCTGCAGTGGTGAATTGAGCTGCAGTTGGGATAAACTCATGGTGTACACACAGTCCAAACAGGCAGGCACACAGCTGAGATGTCATCCTCTCTGAAACTCACTGGGCAAAATAATTGTTCCTGTCACTTCTGTGTGTGGGGAGTGTTCATCTTGTCACTCATTAGTTGTCCAGGCAGGGAGGGGAAAGGTATTAAAGCTTCCGACCCTGTTCTGCAAGGAAAAAAGAGAATTGGTGCTATTCTCACTATCCAAAAAGCTCCTTCTGTAAGGAGAATGGTCCTGTGCAAGAGCAGCTCCTTCCTGTACCTGGCAGCTCATTCTTTGGGGTAGGAAGCTCCATTCTGAGCGATGGCAGGAGTGAAAAGGTAAGTGACATTTTTAGCCTGTTGAAGCCAAGACAAAAGTATTTGTTCCTTCATGGTAACTGCAGTGCTGGAAGAGGTGTGTGGGAGGCAGCTGTGCTGCCAGAGAGAAGCAGCAGTGTGTCCTGGGAGCACAGTCAGGCTCCAGGTGAACTGTTCCCATCCCAGTGGGGCATCTTGCACCCTGACTGGGAACACGGAGCCCGGAAGGGCCTTCCAGCACTGCCTTTATCTTTCAGAATTAACCCCTGTTAATGAATACTTCTGAATCACAGAGATCTGCAGAGATTTTGAAAAGTAAGTTTGTTCATGGGTTTTAACACGTCATCTGGCTATAGGCAAGAACTATATTCATAGGCTCAAAGCTGTGGGGGGAAAACACGAGGTTACAATTTTTGTGGTGTAAAGTTACAGCCCGTTAATTACTGTGTGTAGAACTTTGCTGCTGGCATTTCCACGGGTAAACACAGCTGGTGACAATGCCTGAGATAGGGCAAAGGGATGGGAGGGAAGCAGAACCATCACACAGCTCAGTTTTGAGCCAGGGTCGGTGTGGGCATCACCTTTCAGCTGGGCTACTCCAGGGCCACAGAGAACAGGCAGACCAAGCTTATGTTTTATTTAATGGAAACTATAAAAGACAACTCGCCTCCTTCCAAAAGCCAGGCAGTCAACTCACAGCTTGTGAGAGAAAAGGAAGGTACTGCTCAGGAGGAGGGAAGAGCCCTACCATTAAAGGAAAATCTTCCCTGTGGTAGCATAAATAAATACCATGTCCCAGCATGCTGCTGCCTGACCCCCGAGTGTGTGGGGACCTCACAAACCTCTTGTGGTCTAAACCAGCCCCCTGAGTCCTGCTCCTGCAGCATCCCAGGCCTGGGCAGAGCCCCCCTCAGCACAGCGTCCACAGCTTGAGGTAGCTTTGACCTGGCTCACGGGAATTCTGTGGCTTTCACTGCTGGTTCAAGTTATGTCTGTTTACCCAGGTTATTTGCACTAAGTCTCCATTATTGGATGTTAATGGAACACTTGGGCACTTCCTTTGTGGTTTCAAGAGCAGCATGGCTTTCTCCCTGCACACACAGAGCTCGCTGCGTTCTCAGAGCTCACTCTGGCAAATCTAACACTTGAGAAAGAGTGAACAGCTGCTCAGCACATCAGTCCTGCATGGCTGGCATTCAGGCATTCCTCTCCTGCAAGATAAGGCACTGAGGAAGGGGAGAAGGCCAGAAACTTTCTTCTTGCACTGATGAGCTCTGCTGTTACACAGCACTGTCTCATTGCTCCTGTCCTATCTCTGTCTCCAAGTTATTTATCCCATGTCATTACATGAGACACGTGCTTGTATTTAGCCTGTGCCAGTCCATACGAAACCCCCTCCTGTTCTGTGACAGGATGGCAGGTATGCTGCTGTTGCCCATCCCATACTGGCTGTATTATACCCTCAAGCTAGGGTAACAATCACCTAAAAATGCCTATTGTTTAAAAAAAAACCTCCACTAATTTTAAAATGATGTGTGAAGCTGGTTTTTAAAAGTGCAAGAGTGGTTTAATCTGACCTTTGTGAAACCACTTTGCTATAAAGATTAAGCAATTTGTAAGAAATAATGTGGTTGTAGTGGTGGAGGGGAATTATTAAAGGCACTTTATATTGTCTAGTCCAGTGAGACACAATAAATTTTAAAAACCCTGACCAGCACATGCTGGTTGGTGACAGCCCAAGGCAGTGGTGAGGTAGACAAGAAGTGATTTCACACATTTCATAGGAACTGTGATAGAGTCTGTAATGGTTTAACCAGGAAAAAGCACAGGTCCCAGACCCCTGTATTACAAGGTGAGGCCTTAAGGAAAACTGGAGCTTTGATTCAAGCTTCTCACTGCTGAATCAAAGCCTTGGTTCCATCTGAGAACTCTTGCAGAGGCAGCAGTGGGGGCTGCCCATTCCTCGACAGCAGCTCCTGTTCAGGCTCCCATGGGCCGAGCCAGATTAGCTCTAATGAGAGAACAATGGTATGAGCTGGGTGAAAGGCTCAATCTGTCAAACTTCATCATGGCTATTTTAAAAATAAACTCTGAGGCATTTGGTTCTCCATGAAGTTTGTAGCAGCCTGCCAACTGGATCCCTGGGCTGAAGGACTGAGTCCCTCCTCTCCCCAGCTTTCTGTCTTTACATAATCTTAAAACTGAGGGGTAGCACATACTGCTTAGGAAGGACATAAAAAATAGACTGATAATACCAAGTGTCTTTATCCTCTGAGACTCACAGTGACACTTTTGCCCTGTTGTTTTGGCCGTTCTGTTTGCTGGGACCTGCTGGTCCTGCAGGTGCTGCTTTCAAGGCAATAATTCTCCACTAGTCCTTTTCAGGTAGCTGTAAGGGAGGACAGGGGCAGCTCAGCTGAGGGCACGAGCCTCCTGTGCTCATCCCCCCAGCACTCACTTCCCCATCCTCACTGTGCAGGTGTCTGAATCCATCACAGCATTCTTCAGTCTCAATGGTTTGACCAGGAATTTGGGCTGTAGTAGGTGTGAAAGGTGCTGAAACAGGCTGGCTTACAGCAACCCTCAACCTCCCTTGATGGGAGCTCTTCCATTCGGAAGGGTGATGGCAGGGTAGCCTTGCCTTGGGATGGCCCTGCACAGCTTGGCTGATGGGATAGAAAATATAAACAGCATTGGGTGGCTGCAAGCACATTAACTCTTGATCCACAAGCTCTTTGCAATGGCTGAATTCAGTGCTGTTCACCTGTAAAGAAAGATGCAGATTTATTTAAGTTCTGGATAAATGACTTTCTTATCTGGCCACTGCTCCTGTCACTTTGTAATTAGGGGGAGGGCAGGGACAGACTGCATGCCTCAGTAGATGCATAGCAGCAATATGCTGTTGATCCTGATGGAAAACAGGGTATTATCCAGCAGCTCCTAATAACTACTCCTACAAGTACTACTACTCCTTCTACCACACAGAACAGGGGCAAGGGCTTCCTCTTTGCAGGAAACAGCAGGCACAGCAGGAGGCCAGGTTATTTCAGACAAATTCAAGACCTTAAAATGGATGGATGGCAAGCTGACAGCCTGGGTCTTCAGCCTTCTACGTGTGCTCTCTTAAAAGGCATGTGTTTTGTGAAACTGGGGAAGAGCTTCAAAAAAAAAAAAAAAAAGAAGAAAAAAAAAAAGAGCCATATATAAATCATTAGAAGTCAAACTGTTTATATTTTTAGAGCAATGTGACTGTACTTAAAAGTTTTCTTAGTGCTCAGAGGGAGGCTGAGGAAACTGGGCAGATTTCTATGTGCTCTCAGACTCTCCCATCATGAGAGAATCTCTCCTGGCTCAGGATACAGGGGGCTATCCGTGGCCAAGAAATTGGAACCCTCCCTTCCCTGCCAAAGGGATGTCCCTCTCCCCAGTCCCACCCCTGGACTGCACTTTTGTTCCTTTTTGTTAGCACCAGCAAGGTCTGCAGCAAAGGCAGAGCAAGGACACAAGTCTCAGGAGCTGCTGAAGTGCAATATTGACTGTAAATACACATGGCTTTATTCATTGATCATGTCCTGCCTTCAGGATTTGTGACCAAAGGCCGTTTTGCTTCCTACCTGTGCTTTTTTAGCAGATCAGTAATAACAGGAAACCAACCAGGAGTCTGCCTGTCCAGCTCCAAGGTGATGATCACCAAAGCCAACGTGGAGCCCTTAAACTGCACGAGTTGGTGGCAGGCCATACAGTGCTGCAGCTGCTTGGTCAAGAGTGCAACGTGGAGGGAAGGATTCCTCTGAGGCAGTCTGGGTGGGCGATGGGGCCAGCTGGACATCACCATGGCATGGAACTGCAGAGAAGATAAAGTGTACATATATATATACACACACATATATATATGAAAAGAAAAGCAGAGGTTAGTGAAGTTTATATGTTTTCATGTCATCACCCAGAAGTACAGAAGAATTTCATCTCATATCAGGAAGCTTGAAGGCTTCCTCCACCCTTTTTTTTGTGTTTTGTGTTCATACTTGCCAATCATTGAACTGTTTTTTTGAGCTGATAATGAATGTACGAGGTCTATGTTTCCTAACAATTTCTGAGGTTTCTACATTATCCAGATTGTTGTCCAGGAGATTCAATTCAGGACAGCAGCTCCAAATCCAGTAAAACCAGTAATACTGCACTCTGAATTCACCAAGGAAACAAGCACCTACGAAAGGCAGTTTTCACAATCAATGGCCTAAAATGGCTTAATATTTGCACATAACCTTAAAATAGGGATCCAGGATGTGTTCATATCACATGAATTTTGCCTTACTAGCACATGATCGTTTCTTGAAGACAAAGTTTAATTGTTTCTATTAAATGTTTAGTAACTGCAATGTGAACTAAATGCCAGATCAGGGTAGTCTCATTGCATAAATGAATAATTAGTGGGATGAGAAAGGAAAATGGTTTAAGAAAAACACCTGTGTGTGAAATGTAGCAAAACTCTTGACAGCTTTGTATGTACAGTATTAATAGAAGGGAAATAGTTAGAAATATTTTTGCAGCTTGTATTTTAAAAAAAATTAAAGGAGGCATATAGTTGTGCATTATGAGAATCTTTTTAATGTCCCTTCAGTTTTCCTTTAAAGATGAGAGTAAATTTTTTTGAGCAAAACAGAAGGTTTTAAATAGTAGAAAATTTTAAAAAAAGGTTTAAAAATATAATTACTGTAATATTCTTTAAAAGGCTTGAAGATAGGCAGGAATAGGTAGTTTGCCAAGCATCTTGGGAAGGATGTGTGGGTGTGTGTGTGCGTGCATCTGTGTTTTTTAGTCTTATTTGATAAGGAGTTGTTTCTTTAAAGAAAAAACATTGCAAAACGTAGTGCTTACAATGTTTAAGAAATCCATTGGTGTTTCTGTGTAAAGATCCTACTGAAGCTTATCCAGTATAATTCTTTCCATTCTCAAGATCTCGGCTGGAGAGTGTTTACATCTGCTCTGCACCGCTAGCGTCTGCACTGATGGTATTACCTGTAAAAAAATTTTTAAAAATTAAAAAAAAAAAAAAATAAACCAATGTCCTATACAGTGCTGTGTGCGCTTCTCTGTATTGTGAGGGGATCTGACAAGTTTACACAAGTTTCTGTTAAGCAGAATGCTCATCCAGGAGAGCTCATCCTCGGTACCTCCCATCCTAAATGAAGAGTGGTCCCTGCTCACCCCAGGGCAGCTGCTGCAGACCCAGCCCACAGCAAGAATGATGCCATGAGCCTCCCCAGTGTGGCATCAGTGATGCACCTTCCCTGCTACCACTAGTTTTGCTCAGAGGAGGCTTCCTGTCAGCCTGTTTTACAGGGCCTGCTGTGGTTGTCTTGTTTCCTGTGGTCATTGATACAGCTTATCCTTTGTAGCTGGGAAGAAAAGAACAAAAACCTCAGTGTAAAACCACCTAAGAAAGGCTGTGAAAAACATTTCACTACCGCAGTGGCTGCTTGAAGAGATGTGTATGACTGACTCCAGCTCCTGGCTTTCCTCTTCTTTCACAAAGCAGAAGGAAGAAAAGAGGAGGAATGCAATCTGAAATGCTTTTAGTTAATGCTTGTAAATGCCTGCAGAAGTCTATCACTGCATTTTTGCTATGAGAGATAGCCTGTGTAATTTCTCACTGGCTGCTGACTTTACTTTCTCATCTTGAGGTGCAGACCTGAGTCAGTTCCTCACTGGGTTCAGAAACCAGTTTTGGCTCTGAGCAAGCTCATCTATTTAGAGCTTCCTCTGAAGAACCTCTGCTCTGTCACACCTGCTGTGCTCTGCCAGGAGCTGTAGCATGGGAATTACAGCCCTCTGATGTGCATCTTGACTGTCCCCTCAGACTAAGCTCTACTGTGAGCCATGGATTCTGAGAAGAGGAGAGAGGTTTTGGGGCAGGACAGAAACACATCCATGACATAAACAAAAACAAGTCCTTCATCTCTAAATGTCACAATTCTTCAGAGCAGCAATGAAAAAGGACTGAAAATGCTACTCTCACCTCTTTAGGACTTACTTAGAGTAAACAAATTAACACTTTTTCATTATGCCCAAGTTGTTGAAAGACCTGGAAACATGAACAACTTTTAGTGTGTTTAAAGTGAAACATACAGACCTCGTCTTCATTGGTTTTTGCTGCAAGGACAAGGCAGGGAATTGCAATGCACTACAGATATTTTAATTGGGCCTGAAGGGAAAAGAAGAAAACACTGAGTAAAGAAGATAAGAGTCTTGGGGGAAATAATTGTCATTCTGTGATACATACACAAGTTTCAAACTTTCATTGAAGTTACAGTTGCTTCTGAATTAGTTTAGCTACAGAAGCTGGAAATAGAACAAGGAAATTCAAAGTGAAACAGAATAAATCCTCCTATAGGTGCCATTTTTATTCATGTCTCTCACAATTTTTAGACTATGCAATGCCACAGTATTTACACTGCTATGTTGCTCCTCACTTTCAGATATTGGTTCAGGTTGGACTTCAGGAAGAATTTCTTCATGGAAGGGGTTATTAAACATTGGAACAGGCTGCCCAGGGAGGTGGGAGAGTCAGCATCCCTGGGGGGTGTTCAAGAAATGACCAGATGTGGCACTTAGTACTATGGTTTAGTTGATAGGGTGGTGATAAGTCAAATGTTGGACTCGATGATCTTAGAGGCCTTTTCCAACCTTAATGATTCTGTGATTCCATATGCCAGTATCAACCTAAATAGAATTGGGAGCTGCAAGGCTCAGCTCAACTCCTACCTTTGCTGTAGCTTCAGTGGCAGAAAAGGTCAGCCCCACAGTTTAATTAAAAATAGTAGTCTAAAACCAGACTATTAAAAACGATAATGTGAATAATTTTTGTTTAGCAGAAAAAAACAGATGAGTTCTTTGTACTTACCACAGCAGTTGGACTAAGTTCACACAAACAATTCTAATGAGAATTAGAATCAAACTCATTAGAACTCATCAAACACTCAAGTTCATACATGTGTGTATATACATATATTTGCTTATTGGCCTTCCCCAGCAAGGGCCCTGCTGCTCCCTAAATCTGCTGCCAAACATCATCCCTGCTTTGTGTATAAACTGAGTACATGCTCCTTACATTCCCAGTCAGTAATCCAGCCAGGGAAAAGCTGACAGAGATCTTTACCTTTACTGGTGCCAACAGCCTGTTGAAGATGCTGGTGGCTAAGGCAAACGTTCATGGGTAAAACTGGAACTGGGAGCTGATTTCTGCAATCCAGAGAACCGCTTTTTTGTAACCTGACAGAGAGGTATCTGTGCCCTGAGGGGAAGGAAGAGTTAGAAGAAAAATACAGTTAGTGCTTTGATGATTTTGTTAACATATCTCCAAAGGAAGACTCAAATCTTTTTAAGTGCTCTAATTAGCATTTCAGATGGCTGGAGGCTTGAGACAAGGAAGCTGTGTCCACAGAGGGAGGGCAAGGGCACGTTTTGGAGCAGTTTGAAGCACTCCCTGGTGCCCAGCCCGAGCGGCTCTCGCTGTGCTTGCGCAGGCTGTACTGCAGCACTGAGTGGGGAAGCACCCAGGCCTTCTGAACTGAGCTCTTCCAAACAAGGTGCTGAGTGTGCTCGTTATTCCCACCCTGGGAAAGCTGAAGCCTCCATGCAGCACGTGTTCCACTCAGCCAGCCTCAACAGAGGAACTGGAGTCAGGAGTAGCTTTTGACTTACTCTGCAAGAGTTTTGACAGACGTTGGATTTGCTGAGTGTTGGGACCAGAGCCAGGTTTGTGACTCCCCAAAGGGACATGGCAAAATGTACTGAGTTTTTTCTTTCTTATAGCTTATTTGAAGCTGCATTCAGGTGAAAGGGAGGACCGTGGCTGCCGTGAGAATAGCACCCAAGAGCCACGGAACGCACCTGAACATTGTTGTAGGAGAAGTAAAAAGGCCAAGCAGCTACGCAGAATAGACAAGACTAAACACAAACTTTTTTAATATTACTCATCACATTACCTGTTTCACTATTTTTCTCAATTTCGTAGTAAAAATACTAGGTAAAAAGTAGCATTTCTAGACTATTGCAAAGAAGAGACAAGGCTGTTAAGGCACTTCTGTACATTCTTCCATGGTTCTGATGCACTTACAGGAGCAGCCAAGCAAAATGTTTGCATTGTACACAGAGGCCATGGAGTCCTGTATCTTCCTAAGGTAGCTTGGAATGGGGCTGGGTTTCTGTTAGGCCTCAGTGAATTCCATCTTCTCCCACCTTAACAGATGGAATTCACAGATAGTGCTGAACACAATTAATATGCCAAATTTATGGTTTTACCATCAATTGGCTGCTCTTACCTGCTCTACCACATTATCCCAAACTATTTCACATTTCCCAAAACTGCTACTTTTCTGAGTGAGCCAGAACAAAATGCAAAGCCCCTGGTTTATACAAGGCATCAATAAAATATAAAATGGGATAAATGCAGACCCTCCTCCCCCTCCATTCCTTAAGCCTAGTCCATGAGGGATGACTTTTGTGTTCAGGTGAATCAGATGGCATGACCAGCACTTGCATCTCTGCAGGGTCCTTTAGGGCATTCCAAAGATGACGGGGGAGGATACCTTCCCAGTGAGATTCTGGAAAACTGGCACTTTCCAAATCCTGGCCTCTCTGGCTAAGGCATTTTCCAGAAAAGAAAGGCAAGTCATGAGCTCTCTGTCCAGGACACTTTGTGGCAGCTGTTTGAGCCAGTTGATGGGAGCCATTGAAAACAAACAAATAAACAAAATTATAAAACAACATCCCAGCTCCTTGTACTAAGCATGATTTCCTCTTTTGATGCCTTTCCAGTGCTGAGAACTGAGGAGCAGCCACAGGACTTGCTTGTTTGCAGGCGGAGCAATCCTGATATGTATTTTTTCCTGGAAGTTCCTGATGAAAGAAAACATGTCAGATGGCTGAACAAAAACACAGTCCAGCTTCTTCACTCCTGGGCTGTGTAATGGCTAGAGAAACCTTGGGTTGGGCAGTCCAGATTACTCCATTTATCCTGTTTCACACATTTGGTTCTCCATTTGCCAAGCTATTACTCTGCAACCTGTTATCACTTGATTTCAAGTTTCTGGCAAATAGAGGCTTATGGTTTCCATTCAAAGGCTCAAAGATGGCTGTTCTTAGGAGGTTTATGAATTCCCAATTAAAAGTTTTCCTCAGAGCAGTTTAATCTTTGGAGATACCACTTTGGAAATCCCACTCTCCAGACTAAGGGGAGTATTTACAGGAAATAAACATCTCTGAATCATATCAGTGCCAAGTGAATGAGAACATCCAGCCTGAAACTATTTCAAGGCTTACATTTTGGTGTCTCTTTAACAACAGAAAGGAGATGTTACTAGATATAAAATTCCTGCTTTTCTTTCCAAACAGTGGTGAATGTGGGCTTCCTCACCGTTTTTTTCTGGAAGCTCACACCATTATCTCTGCAGTTCCATTAAAAAACCTAAGGTGACGTGAATCCTCTGGAAACCACTCTACATTTCTAAAGCTGGAGGCCTGTGAGGTTTCCCTGAAAGCAGGAACCACATAAGACTAACTTCGGCTGCCACTGGATGTCAGAGCATCCAAAGCCGAACCGTTTCAGCAGAGGGAGAGCTGGCAATGATTTATCTGGCCGGTTTGATGCACTGAGAAGTTTACTCTTGGGGGGTGGGGCGCGTGGAAATAATAATTAAAATCTCTCCCTCTGGCCGTTCCTTGAGAACGACACTGAGCAGCTCCCAGCGCTCAGACAGCCCCTCCAGCCCTGCAGAGCGCCCGGGGGGGGGCGATGGGAACCCCCGACCCGTCCCGTCCCGACCGCGTCCTTACCCGCCTCGCCGGGTACCGGGCACGGGCACCGGGCGATGCCCGGGGCGGGGCCGGGCGGGGCTGGGCGGGGCCGGTGACGCGGCTGCTGCGGCGGGACCGGCCCGGGAGGGCGGCGGACCGCGAGGGCGATACCTGCCGGGAACCAGCCCCCAGGCACTGCTGGACGCCTCCGCCAGGAGCTTCGGTGCCCGCTCTCCGGGGCACGGCTCGGCTGGGACACTCACCTCGTCTCTCGGGACCCCCCAGGTGAGCGCTGTCTCAGCCCGTGTCGGTCTGTCTTACCTGGACAGAGATCATTGTGCCAGGCAGAGCGCTCCCGGGAACGGGATGAAATTCTGCCACGGTGATAAACGCTGTAACCTTCAGCATAGCCCCCAAACCCGCTTGCCCCCTTCTCTGGCACCGGTTATTGCTTTGACACATGTGTTGTCCCCCTCTCTTCGACTTGGCCCTCTCCGAAACGCACATTTGCTGGATCCACACAACCCCCGCACCTGCCAGGACCTATTTTCCTTCCAGTCACAGGAAGTATCTTTTCCCTGTGTGTTTCATGGAGCATACGCACCCTTGTCCCGGCCCAGGGCTGGACCGTGCCAGCATCCGTGCTTTCACCCCACGTTTTCTTCCACCCAGGATCTCTCCATGTCTCAAAGCCACTCTCAGCTTTCCCCTCAGATCCTGGACCCCTTTGTTTTCCTCCTGCAGCATTTTCAGTGGGAAGCTGGTTCCAATATTTTAGGTTAAACCTTTTCTCGTTCCTCAGCTTTGCCTGCCTACACGTGACTCTCTGTTCTCTCACCAGCCCCTTGGGTTATACGTTTTTGGGTGCTAAGTTACTAGTCCATGAATCTGTGGGTGCAGCACCGCTCTGAGTAACACCATGGCAGTGTGTAAAGAGCAAAGAGACTGTTTGCTGAATAGCTGTTCTTCAAGCTTCCTGACTCACCTGATGCACGCCTGGGGCTGGGGGAATGGCCCCGTCCTGTCATTACCGGTGTGTTCCCGGCACTGTGATGCACTGGTCAGTTTGGCGGGGGAGGTCTGCAAGGTACAGATCAGCTCTGTCCACATTCCTGCTCCTGCTTACATCCCTCTGGCAAAAATACCGCACAGCTGAGGTACAGCCCTTGGTTTGTGTCTGTGCTTGGTGCTGGGCATTGCTGGCTTTGCCCAGGGATCCCAGGCCCCAGTGGTCCACAGCAAAGGCAGTGAGGGGAGGAGTGGGACTGGAACAATGCCCTGTGACCTGCCAGCTGGATTTGGGTGTGCAGAAAGACCTGGGGGGAAGCGAGATAGGTGTGATTCAGGTACTGGAGAAACTATTCATGGACCTCTCCTGTTGAGTAAAATTGTCTTTGACTCTTAACGACATAGATTATGAAAGGACAAAGTCAGATTG
The DNA here is from genome assembly GCA_013398275.1 of Promerops cafer. NCBI lineage: Eukaryota > Metazoa > Chordata > Aves > Passeriformes > Nectariniidae > Promerops > Promerops cafer. The sequence continues at coordinate 49,404 of VZSE01006752.1, forward strand.
TTGGAATAATTTAATCTAATTCCTGTAAATAAGTGACATGTGGACACTGTGATGTTGAAATGCTGCAAGTAGGAGGAGAAGGTGAGGCTGTGGAGGATCCCAGCAGTATGCCGTGAAACTTTACACTAAATGACAAATAACTTGGAAATGTGCCTCATTAGTGTGGGACTAACTTATTTATGTGCCACTTGGACTGTATTGCTTGTTTATATTTAAGTTACTCTGTACTCCCTGTATTTCATCAGCAATTCTTTACAGTCAGGAAAAGAAGGAGGTGGATTTTCTTCCTTGTGTGGAGAACAGGCTGGGGCTTGCAGCCCTGTCAGAGACCCAGAGCCCCCTCAGACCCCCTGGAGCCCTTCCAGAGCAGTGGAGTCTTGTCAGAGCATCTGGAGCGCAGTCAAACCCGCTGGAGATCGCTCGGAGCCCCGTCAGCCCCTCACGGCCCGTCGGGCCCGCGGCCGGACCCCGCGCGCTGTCCCCGCTCCCCCGGGCTGTGTCCAGGNATCCGGGGGGGGGCGCGGGGTGCGGCCCGTGGGGCCGTCCGGTCACTGTGCACCTCTGCCCGCCGCGCCCGGGGTTCGCAGACCCCGTCGCCTCCGTTCCCATGTGCGCGCCGGAGCCGCAGGGCGGGCGCTGCCTGTCAGGCCGAGCGGGGCGGGGGGTGATGAGGGGCTGCGGGCGGCGCGAGGCCCCGCAGGGGCGGCGGCACCTTGGCAGCGGGGAGTGGAGGTCCGGCCGCCCCGGAGGGTCTTGTCCCATGTCCTGAGTGGCTCGTGGGGAAAACCGAAACC
>VZSE01006752.1:50208-123842 GCA_013398275.1 Promerops cafer
AATCCCGCTCCTGATTTGGCTGGCGCCTCCTGTGCCGTCCCTCCCCCGCCCAGTTGGGGCTGAGCCGCTCTCTGCGTTCAGCAGGACGGCAAAAGCCTCTGCTGAGGCCCGAGAGGAATCGGGGCAGGTGGCGGCTGGAGGGAGAGGCGCTTGGAAATAGGGTTTGTTTCGGCTTGACATCCAATATAGCTGATCTAGGAGTAGTTAAACGCTCAGCTGCAGCACCTCTAGCCCAGGGGAGTGTCTCACGCTTAACTAGATTCATCAGCCGTGCTTCAAGATTTGTTTTGGTAACTACATGAAAGAAAATGAATGTGAGGTTTTATAATACAACATTCAGGTTTTCTAAAGGATTAAACTTGAGCATGTACCCTGAGGGTTGTAATTAAAATGAATTCCCTTCAGCCAGCACTCCCTGGTATCGGGTTGTGTGCCCTGGGAGGTCTGAGAGTGTATAGTCAGTGTTACTGAAGAAGAATGTCATGGCTGCACCGAATTCCAGCCAACTTGCTGCAGATTGCAAGGTGAAATTGTTTCTTGAAAAAATTCTGAGATGATGTTGAATGTGAAATGCTCAAGGTTTACTCATTCAGTTTCCATGTTGGCAAACAGAAGAAGATCCCATTACCTGAATAAGTGTGCTATTCTTACAGCTTTGATTATAAACCAGTCCTTGTTTTAAGTCCCCAAGTTTATGATCCTCTGGAGATGTAGCTGCCCAAGCTGATTCAACAGTGTTTGTGCTTAAACACACAATAGTTTTATAGTGGAAGATGGCAGGGCTAGATTTGATATTGGGAAGAAATTCCTCCCTGTGAGGGTGGTGAGGCTGTGGCATAGGTTGCCCAGAGCAGCTGTGGCTGTCTCGTCCCTGGAAGTGTTTTAAGGCCAGGAGGGAGCAACCTGCTCCAGTGGAAGGTGTTTCTGCCCCTGGCAGGGGGTGGAACTGGGTTTCTTGCACCCCAGACCTTTCTGTGATTCTATGTTAACACTAGTGTTACAGCCTGTGTTTTTTTTTTTTAACTAATTATAGATTAACAAGCCTGAGAAGCTGGACAAGCCAGAAAGCTGTGACAATGTCAAGGTGGTTGTTCGCTGCCGGCCTCTCAATGACCGGGAGAAAGCTACGGGCTACAAAATGGCAGTGAATGTGGATGAGATGAGGGGAACTATAACTGTTCATAAAACAGACTCATCCAATGAGCCTCCTAAGACATTCACATTTGACACAGTGTTTGGACCAGAGAGTAAACAGCTGGATGTCTATAATTTAACAGCAAGACCTATTATAGATTCTGTCCTAGAGGGATACAATGGTAAGTCCCTTGTTGTAAGGGCAGGATCCTATCCTGTCTCCTGTTAAAATTCCTGCTGATCTTCTTCAAGGGAGTTTCACCTTCTGAGGGCAGTAGCCTCAGATCATTTCTGTTGTGGCCTTTAACTCAAAATAGCATGAAGGTACTTGCTGCTCTGAGTGCTCAGTGGTTGTACCCACTGCTGTCATTAGCAGTGGGAGATGGGTGATGAAGGAGACTCCACTGACGTCAGTTAGCTGCATATTTTTATCCTTTATCTTCTCTTTGCAAAAGATTGCACTTATGTCATTATCAGAATTCTCAGTGGCTCCTCACTGTACAATTTCAGTACCCAGGAGCTGCCATGCTGGGCTGTCACTAGGTATGCATACCAGACCTTTGCATAGAGCTGCTGCATTTTTTCCTCTGAACTTTGCTATTTTCAACTGAGATGACTACTTAAACACATCTGCCCTTCCCCACAGATAGTCTGTTGCTCGCTGCAGCTGGGAAGAGCATGGCCATGATTTGTGTGTGTGTGTGTGTGTGTTAAGCATGGAAATGTAATATATAAAGGAAAGCTGATTACTGCTTTCCAAAACAGTATGCCACAAGCAACAACTGTTCTCAAAGTTTTCCAAGGTTTGTAATATGCCTGATAATCTATTGTGATAAGACACTGGTTTCAGCAGATTGAAATTCATGGTTTGAAAATTAATGATTTAAGGCTGTGCCTGGGGAGGTTGAGACTGGACATTAGGAAGCATTTCTTTACTGAGACACTGGAACAGGCTTTCCAGAGAGGTGATCGATGCCCCAAGTTGGAATTTAAGAGGCGTTTAGTCAGTGCTCGTAACAACATTCTTTAGTTTTTGGTCAGCTCTGAATTGCTTGGGCAGTTGGATTAGATGTAGGTCTCTCCCAGCTGAAATATTCTATTCAGTTATTTCAACCTGTAATGTCAGTGGCTTGATAACAAAACCATGCATTTTCAGCAATGCTAAGATTGCTAAATCTAAGAACTGGAATATTTTTGGAGTTCCAGAGTCTGGGATTTAAGTAATGTTTCTGGATGCCTTCCTGTGCAGGCTGATTCTTTAGTCCAAATTGTAGCTGTATCTGCAGGTTCAGAGCTGGGGTTTTGCTGTGGCTCTGCTGTAGAAGCCTCACACCATTTCTGCTGTGGGTTGATGATTAGGAGTAGTTGGGTTTGCTGTTGGTGTATAATCATGTGCTGCTAATTGGCTGTATTATTAACTGGGCTTGCCTGCGTTGTTTGTATGTGGAACTGAAGTGTACTAGCATTCCATGCTTTAGTCACTCTGCACTTTTAAAACAAGCTGACTTTTTATTAGACATCTTGCAGGCTAGATTAAGCAGCAGATAGGTCCTGTTTGCTGTGTTTGCCCAGCATTTCTGTTGCTCCAGCCTTGTACTCCAGTAGCTACTGGAGTCAGTGGAAAATTTTAACTCCATAGAAATAGAGGTGTTTGGTGCTATCAGGCTAAGAAGGGATTAAGTAAAACTGCAGTTAGAGTTTAGAGAAGACTAAACTTCTGAGAGTGTGTTCTTTTGTCTTATCCTTCAGGTACTATTTTTGCATATGGGCAGACTGGAACAGGCAAAACCTTCACCATGGAAGGGGTCCGAGCAGTTCCTGAGCTCAGAGGCATCATTCCCAATTCCTTTGCCCATATATTTGGTCACATTGCCAAAGCAGAGGGGGATACAAGGTAAATGCCTTCCATTGACTGCTTCTTTTTTTTTTTTTTTTTTTTGTTTTAATGTGAGTCCATGTGTAGCAGGAGCCTGACCTTGACAATGACAACAGAAATGGTACTTCTCCCAAGATGAAAGGCTCCCACTTAGGCAGTTCTTGAGGGGCAACAGGACTGTGTTTCACTGTTTTCTTTGCACTCTGTGGCTGTATTTGTGGGGCTTCAGGAAATGTTTTGCTAAGTGAACTACCCAGCTGTTCATCTGCAGGTTTTTAGTTCGTGTTTCTTATCTGGAAATTTACAATGAGGAAGTGCGGGACCTGCTGGGAAAGGACCAGACGCAGAGGTTAGAGGTGAGCCTCCTCTTCTGGATGTGGTGTTTGTTTTGAATCAGAGTAATACTCTGTTTTAAAGATCAGAGAAGCACTTGCAGGGAAGCGGGAGGTTGGGCTCCTCAGCAGTCCTCTTTCCTTTGATGCAATAGCTGGGTGTCACTGCTTGCTTCTTTGAATCTCTTCCACTTGGTCAGTTGCACAGACTGGCTGTTCCACCTGAGGCAGTTTTGTACCTGCAGTTCTACCCCGAAGGCCCCTCGGCAGTCCTGGGAATTGGAGACTGGGATTTAAAATCATGTCTTTCTCCCAGAGGAAAACAGTAGCATATTGTCATGATGAGTCTTTATTCCTTATCTGCTCTGATTCCAAGTGGAGTGTTTTATGTGTAAGCCAGAAAAGGAAGGAGTAAACCACTATACTGTTACAGTATCACTAGAATTGCTGTCGGGGATCTCCTAGGGATGCTCAGTCTGAACTGTTTCTCTCTTAGGTGAAAGAGAGGCCTGATGTGGGAGTTTATATCAAAGACCTTTCAGCTTATGTTGTAAACAATGCAGATGATATGGACAGAATCATGACTCTGGGCCACAAGAACCGTACGTAGCCTTGCTGTGGGCAGGTTTATAGCTCAGACAGAGTAAAGGTCTGGTTGCCAGACCACAGTAGGAGATCCTAGCCCTGTTGCTGGGAAGAGTGTTTGGCTAAACAGAACAAAAAGGGTATCTCTTCCCAAGCCCCTTTTGTGCAGGGGCAGGTAAAGAAGGCTGTGCTTCCCACATTGGCCAGTGCCAGTGGGGATCAGCAAAGGGAAGATACAATGAGGGCAGTCAGTGTTGTCAGAACTGCTTGTGTGTCTCTTGGTCCTTCTTCTGCTTCAGTCCTGATCAGGATGAACATCAGCCCTGTGCTGCAAGTGGGAGGTAGTTTGTGTTCTGGAAGATTTCTTAGTTAAGCTCAGATTATTTAATGACTTAAAGTTCTGATTCCTGTTGCCCTTATCATGGCCTGTGTTCTTATTTACCAAAACAAAACTGTTTCCAGGGATCTGCTGTGAACACCTTAAGCTACTGATCTTTAAAGAGATGAGGACAGTTGCTGGTGTTGGGAGTCTGTGGCTGGCTTAGAGCTATAGCAGGCTGCAGGACCTTCTTCTAGTTCAGGCTGGAAGTGTACTGCAGCTTCAGTGCCCAAGAATAGACTTTGCTGCTGAGTATGAGCATCCCTCTGCCATCTTCTGGAATACAGGGTTGGGTAAAGAGGTGGGAATGAGTCTCTTCTGAGAGCAGGAAGAGTTAGAGGAAGATGTGATTAACTCTGAAGACATCACTGCTTTTTTTCTCTGTTCAAAGGTTCTGTTGGTGCCACAAACATGAACGAGCACAGCTCTCGCTCGCACGCCATCTTCACAATCACCATTGAGTGCAGTGAGAAGGGGGTGGATGGGAACATGCACGTGCGCATGGGCAAGCTGCACCTCGTTGACCTTGCTGTGAGTAGGACCAGGCAGGTCTTTGGCAAGACATTTGGTTTGGGTTGTTGAGGTTTTTCCTGAACAGGGGAAAACAGAGGGTTGTGACCATGTTATTCATCTCTTGAAGTTTCCTTCCCTCAGTGTCACACTTTGAACCAATGTAATTGTGCTGGTAAACATGGCTTTAGCCCAAGATTTACACTGAGGTACCCTTCCTTGGAGAAGATGCAGAAAAAGTGAGACTAAAGGCATTCAACTTATCTAAATACATTTTAACTTATTTACATGATGTGTGTATCGGATGCTCTATGAAACTCTTTAAAATAACTGCAGTGTTGCTGTTTGCCCTTGTTCTGCTGATGGGAAGGGCTGTAGGTGGTTGGCAGCTCCAGCTGGGGTGCCTTTTAAACTGCTGACTGACTTCCCATAACGTTTTTGTTCATGGGGAGGAAAATCTCCATTTTCCCAGCTGCATTGCTTTAAGTAATCCAGAATTTGCTGGCGCTGAAAGCTTCTGTTTAATACCTGTTTGACTGGTCTCTTTAACAATGTCTGAGATACTTACCCAGGTTCTCTAATAATGGATGAAATGGTTAGTGACATGGCTGCTAGCAAGATTTCACATGTAGTTGATTCTGTTTGGAGGGAGATGTATTAGAAGATATGGTTTTACTCCTGCTTCATGTTCCTTTTGCAGGGTTCTGAAAGACAGACAAAAACTGGAGCCACTGGGCAGAGACTGAAGGAAGCCACTAAGATCAACCTCTCTCTCTCCACACTGGGCAATGTTATCTCTGCACTGGTGGATGGCAAGAGCACCCACGTGCCCTACCGTAATTCCAAACTCACACGGCTGCTGCAGGACTCCCTGGGGGGCAACTCCAAAACCATGATGGTAAGCTAAGAGATGCCCTTTCCAGTGCCAGCTATTGGGCTGCATTTTTGCAGGGATAGCATAGTGACTTGAACAGCCTGGCATTTACCTCACTAATCCTAAGCTGTTTGCAGTTTAGAGAACCTTCTGTGTGCATCTCTTTCTGTCTTTTCTCTTTGCCTCTGTATAGATGAGGTTCTAAACACAGCACACATGTACATACATGCTTGAGATCAAATATGGCCTGTGCTTGGGTAGTCAAAAGTGGCTTCAGTGTAGAAGCAGCAGGAAAGCTTGGGGAAGAGTAGCAGTGTGAGACTGTCAGAGCTGGGATTGGGTTCCTGCAGTGCCTTGTGCTGGGCTCTGACACTGTCCTCCAGTAACTTGGTCTCCACATGTTGCAGTGTGCAAACGTTGGACCAGCAGATTACAACTACGATGAGACCATCAGCACTCTCAGGTATGCAAACAGAGCCAAGAACATAAAGAACAAGGCCAGGATTAATGAGGATCCCAAGGATGCTATGCTCCGCCAGTTCCAAAAAGAAATTGAAGAGCTTAAGAAAAAACTGGAAGAAGGTGAGATTCTCCTTCCCCCTTGTGTTCCTCTCTGCATGATGCCTGTTCTGTTTGAATGGGAACATTCTTTGCTACTTGAATATGTATCACATGAGGTTGGTTGCTGGTGCAGGTCGGTGTTCTGGTTTTGTTTACCCTGCTGGATGCCAGCAGAGGTGTCCAAGGCTGCTCGTGGGGGTCTGGCTTTCCCACTAGGTGGCACTTGGCACTAGGGTGAGTGGTGGCCTCTGGACTGTGATCAGTGTGCCTGGGTTTCCCTGGCTTTTCCTAGCAAGCACAGGGGCTTTGGACACCACTGACATGGTATAGGGAATTAAACTGAACTGTAACAACACTTCTTCTCTGATTGGGGAGGAGGAATGCATTTATCAGGAGGAAAATTGAACCAAATTTGTGGAGCTGGAGCTGGGTTTCTAAACACTGTAGAGCAACAAGAAGCTTCTTTAAGCCATGTAACTTGGTAGCCTTGTGTCTCTTACTAGTCCATCAACAAGGAGTGACCCTCCTAGAGGGATGCCCAGTAAACAGTGACCAGATGGCACAACATCTCTCTGGAGACACTCACAGAACAGCTGCAGCAGTAACTCCAGCATGACTTGCTGTTTGTTGTCTGCTCCATTCAGGAGAAGCAGGAAATGGTCAGTAATGCTTCTTTCTTTTTCTTTCACCTGAGAGGTGTGAGGTGGAAGAGAAGGTATGGTAGAATCCTGCTAGGAAAACTTCATAGCTTCAGCTGTGCAGAGATGCTCTATTTTCCATGAAAAGCAGCCTCTTGAGCTTCAGTACATACACACTGACATCATAGCATTCAGTTGCTTATCTTGATTGTCCTTAAGTTTCCTGAGCCGTGGCAAGCTATCTGCTTGCACAACAGTTAAGGACTTCTGCAAGTACTCACAAGCTGATATCAGGCACTGCTGTGTTTGGACAAATGCTGCTGTCAGAGTAACAAGCTGATATGAGGTGAAGGATAGCTTTTGATAAAAGCAAACCCTTCTCTTTTAGGGGAAGAGATCTCTGGTTCTGAAACCAGCGATTCTGAAGAGGAGGATGAAGATGGAGAGATTGGAGAGGAGAAGCGGAAGAAACGGCGGGGTAAGGCAGTAGAGATTCCTGTCCGTGCCACCAGTCTCCTCTGAGCCACAAGCTGGTGTAGGAATTGTAGCCAGAGCCAGGCAGGGACAAGAGGAGTTGTAGAGATGCCCTATGCCGCTGCAATTATCATGCCTCTCCTAGAAACAAAACCCTCTGGTGCCGTCTCTGTAGATGGACAGCTCCAAACCCATGTAGTACCTGCTTCCACTTGGGTGGCTGTGCTTGTTGTGACATCATCCTTTGTGGTGGCTCCCTGGGTGCCGCAAGGTGGCTGCGTATGGCTTGTGGTGGTGTGGAACTTCCCCTGCTCACAGAGGTGGGAGGAAGAAGACACCAAAGATCATTTGTAGGCAGGTGTGGTTTTTATAGCCATGGGTATGATTGGAGGGGAATTTTGGCTGTGGTTTAGGCAAAGGATTCATCTGTCTTATGGATCTTCAGTAACTGACTCTTCTGGTGTCCTATTTTATATTGATAGAGAGAAAATTTGACCTTTGGGTGTCTGTGCTAACTGAAAAGCTTAATGGGAGCTGCACATACTTTTTTTGGGAGCAGTCTGAAAATCCCATGGTGAAGTTTCCTTCGTCCCACATCAGTGTTAAACTCCTGTGTATCGTCTAAACTCCAGGGGATGTTGCTGAACCTGGAACTGCAGGTCACTGTGTACCATGGAATGCTGTGGCTTCTTGGGAGCTTGCTGTTCTCCTAGAACCCTGCTGGTAATTCCCCGTGGATAGCAGAGAAATCAAGCCCAGTGCTACATCCCAACTTCCAGCTTCTCTAGTAAACTTATTTTGACATTTAAGCTGCCTTCCTGTCCTGGAGCACTCATATCTGTTGAAGAAAATTCCTGTTAAAGCGTTCCTGCTTTTAGATGTACTCTCTTCATTTTGGTGTTTGTCCAAGTAGTCATAAATGACTTTTGCCATGTGTTTGGTGATAGTTGTAACAAGTTCATTTTTCACCTTTTGGTTATTTCTAGAAGTGGAAAGCTTGACCACTGTCTCCAAATGTCCTGCCCAAATCTCCTCCCAAGAGGAGACCACCTTCAAAGTGCTGCTTGGAAGGAGTAGAGGGTGAATAACTGACTTATTCAACTCCCAAACAAGCTACTCTAGTTAAGTTCCCTGAGGGAGCTGCTTCACAGGAGTACACACTGACTGTCCCTGTGTAAGCTGGTTCTGCCTTCCAGAGTGAGAAGTGCACATTGCCATGTGTGTAAGACTGGAAAGGATTCATGGTCACTGAATCCTCTGCTATGGCAGATATCCACAGCCTTCTCCACTATGATCTAGTGTTCTCTGCTGTTGTTGCTTGAAATGGAAGCTGCCTTGGCATGTTGTTTTCAGCTGTAGTCTGGTTAAGATGGGTTTTAACTGAAATGTCTTTCTGAGCATGCAGTTCTGTGCTGGGAAATGGTGGCTTTGCAAGCTGAGTCTGGGAGGTATCCTAGCAAGTGCTTCCTAATGGGAACTTGTGCTTTTTTGAACTAGGTTGCTGGCTCTTCCGAGTTTCTTTCCTTTAGAACTAACTTCCCATCTGCATGTTTCTTCCTCTCTGGGTTTTTCTGTGGGACACATTTCTGTTTTCCAGGCAGTAGCAGCAGCAGTAGTTCAGACTCCACATGCTCTGTCATAGAGAAACCTCTGGATAAGTCCTTCACTAGTGAGTGGGAGCTCTTAAGTCCTTTAAGCTTTGGCCTTCCCATAATCTGCACACTCCATTTTGCAATGTTGCACTCTTCCCCGCTTTGTCTGTTGGAAAGATAAACCTCAAACTGTAACTCTGCTAAAGCATGCCTTTCCTTTGCTGCTTCCATGCTTGAAACAGTTATTCAATGTGCACATTGTTAGCCAGATATGTGAGAGAATAGGAAACAATGTAGTAGGCTGCTTGAGCAAGATTTAAAGGTAATTGAGAAATAATAGGTTAAAAAATCCAGTTTGCAGCTTGTGTTAAATGAGCCTTTTAAAATACAGGGGAAAAAACTGAGCTAACTTTTTAATGGGAATTGCTACAATATGAAATCGTAAAAAGGACAGCTAGATATTTATTCTATATTATATTGCACTCTGCCTTCTCAAAATTAGTTTTGGAGAATAGTCAAACAGCATGAGGCTTATACTAGCAAAGAAAATGTGGCAGTACTTGGTCGATCGGCTTTATTTTTGCAGATACTTTAAAAAATATCTTTGGTGGTTGGGGTTTAAGTGCCCCATGATACTAAGTTCTTGATCACTCTGGGACTTAGCTCAGAGGAACAGGAGATCCAGATTTGATCTAGTAGTTAGGAAACAAATCATGTCTTGGGACTCAGCTTGTGGGGACTTCACCTGGTGTTGTTTTTATCCTGGACAGAAGCACTCCACTCTTCTCCCTGTGTGGAGAGACCCTGGAAAGTATTGCTGTATAGTTCACTCACTTTTACACTAATGTAAGTGGATGTTAGTAGATGTAAATGGATGTAAATGTTAGTGGATGTAAATGATGTTAGTGGAAAGCCACAGCTCAGAGAAGGGTGGTAGCAGGGTTAGAAGGAACACAACCCAGGGAGACCTTTGGTGGGTAATATGACTGTAGCCTGGGAATTCGATTGCTTCAATCCTGCTCCTTGAAAGCTTTGCTTGGAACCTGAGTGTTTTATTTGGATGAGGACAGTTAATAGCAAACTGCTGATGTGTCAGCAGGTGGATGAGTCCATCTCCTGCAGGTTTGGATACAGCTCTGTTGGGGAAGTTGTGCTGGGCTTTTGGCAATTGAGATAAGTGTAGCTTTTGTGGTTTGGGATATTAACTGTCCTCTAGTTTGTCCCTTCTGCATGTGGTGTCTTTCATTATCCCTTTCCTGTCCTGCCCTTTTTGTTGCACTTGCTTGAATAACCAAAAGTAGCTCTATACCTCTATGGAAGCACCAGTTACTGCAAATTAACCTACTAATCCCCTGTGTAATTAAATGGAGAAATCTTGTGTTGAGACTCCTTGTGTACAACTGTCTTGTATCTTGCAAAGAATTGGCTTGGAAATCTTGGTTAAAACTTAGAACATGTATTCTGGATGCTAATATTTTACAGGTAATGTAACAGAATTGGCTCTCCTGAATGTGGGGAGCATTAAGTTCATTAATTGAAGGAGAAATCCACCCCCTTTAACTGTTTCTTAGGTCATGATCCTTGCAGCTGGCTCCTAATGTTATATTTAGATCCAGCATTGCATTGAATGGGCAGAAGAATGCAAGAGTGAGCTGAAGATTATCCTGGCTTTGCAAAGCAGTCTGAAGTACAGACACGTTCTCTGCTTTAACGTAAAATGATGCATTAGTGTTTGCTCTAATAGAGGGGTTTTTAGTTATGATTATCTCATATTTTCTACCCTAGAAACATGAATATAAAATTTGATGTTTGTTCTGCTGCTGATGATCTTTGTCCAAAATGATCAAAGAAATAACATTTTCTCTTCTCCTCTTTCTATGTTTGCTGCCTCTCTGCGATTTGCTTTCTACTTCCTCTTAATGCAAGATCAAGCAGGTTGGTGTAATTGATTTTCACCTCCTTAAAATTGCAAAGCTTGTGAAAGAATCTTATAACTTGCTTCACTTCACCTTTTTCTCCTAAACTAAGATTACATACTATGTCCTAATAGTAAGAAGCCTTTATCTGGTTTATCTCATATGATGAGCTCTGTATAGCACTTCCAGAAAGCTTCTTAGTCAAAGACTAATTAGCGAGAGATTTTTGCACCACAAGCCCAGAAAGAAGTGCTCATTATCTGATTCTGAAGTTTAGCAGATGGCAATGAAGATGTTGTTTGCTGTAGTGGTGAAGTCCTTGCCTTGCAGCAAAAGTAATTAAAGCTCCTGTGCCCATGAAGAAATATATATGCAGATGTGAAAATATGTGCATGCATGTTTACATATGCAGTACACTTTGCTGGAGTGTATATGTGTATAATGTACAGATGATTATAAATAAAATACATGTATATGTATATAAATGAAGCTGAATATCTTGGAGACTGGAGGAGGAGAAGCCTTTTACTGATCAGTTTCATTGAGTACATTCTGATCATGTGCATAATGTCACTATGGAAAACAGTCAGGTGGCAGTCAGTGGCTCCTGTTAGTTTCAAGTACAGCTGGATTCTACAGGGTAGGGATTTTTCATATCTGGAAAAGCAAAACAAGAAAATGATGGATTAACTTGTGAATAAATGGATATTTAGGACTTGTGGATTTGAGGAAATACATTCTTATTTCACATAACACCCAGGATCTCTATGTTTGCCTGCCTTGGGCACTCCTGGGATTCCAATGAAAGTTGGCTCAAGACTTGCAGAGTGGCTTTGAAGAGCAGCATCCTCACACTTCATTTGAAATTTGGGGTGTTTGGGACCAAATCTTGAGGTCAGTAGGTTCAGTGAGTCGCTCTGGCCACTCCTTTGTAGCCCTCCAAGACATGGCCCTGGTGTGCTGCTGTGGTAGTTCTGTTGTAAAGATACAGCTGATTAAGCCAGAGCCAACCTTGGTACTTTCGAATCTGTGGGTAGTCACTGTTACATAGGTGAAATATCATCAAGAAGTTTCTTCAGTTGCCTGGTTTTCACGAGGCTGTTCTGAATTTCTCTATTTTCATACTAGTGTGTTCTTCAAAATATCTGCATGCTCAGTTTGGCACAGGTAAGCTTGTAAGGAGGGCAGTGAATGAGGGGAATGGTAGAGATGCTAATCTGAAATTCAAGTATGTAACACTTGGTAGCTAAGCTCCTGTATCTGTAGGTTAAGGCAGTCTTGTGTTTTCCTTCCTCTGGCCTGATCTGCATTGTTAGAACATCAGAGTTTCCAGATTGGGCTTCTCTTCAAGCAGTGTTCCTTCTCCAGGTGTTCTTTGTATGTTTTGTGGTTTGGGGGCATTAGGTTCCCATGATAGTTACACAGCATTGCTGCTCTGTAGAGGCTGGTGACAACTGGCCAGTGTTAAAATGGGATTTGAAGGACTGAGTTTTGCCCATTTTGAAACTGATACCTAATGAAATTGTTGTTAAATGCAAGTATTGAATCTGAACTTGGAAAAAGTGCTGTGTTACAGCGGTTGTTTTACTTTTCAGTGAACTAATTTGTTTTCCCCATGTCTTTCAAAGGCAAAAAGAAAGTTTCCCCTGATAAGATGGTAGAGATGCAAGCAAAGATTGAAGAGGAGAGAAAAGCTCTTGAAACTAAGCTCGATATGGAAGAAGAAGAAAGAAATAAAGCCAGAGCTGAACTGGAGAAGAGGGAAAAAGACTTGCTCAAAGCTCAGTGAGTACCATGCTCCAAGCAGCTTGTGTGGTCGTGTGGGTTGTTCCTTCCTTAATCATATGAATATCTGTAGGTGCATGGTAAGGTGCCTGTCAAAATTTGTAGAAAGTGAGCATCATCCCTTGCTATTGTCAAGGTGAAAGAGGAGCTCATTCTGCTTTGACAGTGCAAGAGTATATGGGGAAGACAAACTTTTATCCTCTTGCCATTTCTTTTCTAACTTTACATAGTTGTGCAAGGTAGCCTAGAAACAGAAATTAATCTCCCAAGACCTGTGAGGAGCAGCAGTACTGTTCTGTAACAGGCCAGGTTTCCTGCAGCACAGTCACAAGCATGTTATTTTGGGTGTGGGGGTGCTGCATTCTGAAGCCAAAAAGCTGCTAAGGTCACACTACCCTATGCAAATAGACTGCTCCAGCAGCAGCCAGCATTCCTGGTTTGCACTTCAGCTGCTCTGCTGTGATCTCTGTTCACTCCCCTCTGCTTCAGCAGCTGCCTCTGGGCATTGCTGTGCTGGCAGGGCCCTTTTGGGCAGAGGGTGCCTTGAGTAGCCTTGTGATGTCACTGGGTGCTTGCAGCCCCTCACAGAGGTGACTTGCAGGAGGAGGCACATCTCTGCTGACCTGGTTTTGCTTGAGAGAAAGTGGTGGGAGCTGGAGCTTGGGGAACTCGCTGCTTTGACTTGCACTGCCTCACCCCCAGTTAAACCCTCAGCAGGAAGGCAAGTTTTTCCAGCCCTGTGAGTGCTGTCTGGGCTATAAAACCAAGCTGGACCTGATGCCTGCTGAGCATGGTAGGACAGGAAGTCTCACACCTACATGTCTGTCTAGGCAAGAGCACCAGTCCCTGTTGGAGAAACTGTCTGCATTAGAGAAAAAGGTGATTGTGGGAGGAGTGGACTTGCTGGCAAAAGCAGAGGAGCAGGAGAAGCTTCTAGAAGAATCAAACATGGAACTGGAAGAACGAAGGAAGAGAGCAGAGCAGCTTCGCAAGGAGCTCGAGGAGAAGGAGGTGGGGTTATCTGCTGTAGCTGTCTGCAAACAGCAATGGCAGGGCACACCAGAATATGTTACCCAGGTGTGGCTCTGCTCTGGAAGCACTGCAGAAGCCACCCCTCCACAGCTCACTCATTGGCTGTGCAACCCCTGCAGGTCTGAGCCAGCCTGGCTCAGCCAGGGCTCTGTGCTCTTGGCAAATGCTTTGTTTGTTCAAGTAGTTTTTCCTCTTGTTCATGCTGTTGCAGAGTGTTTCTGTGATTGTTAATGTGTGTGTGTCTGTGCTAAATGTCCTCAGCAAGAACGCTTGGACATCGAGGAGAAGTACACCAACCTCCAGGAGGAAGCACAGGGGAAAACCAAAAAACTGAAGAAAGTTTGGACCATGCTTATGGCTGCAAAGTCAGAGGTTAGTATCTAACATCCTCAGCCAGTGATCCTGGGAGGCACTAGAGCTGGGAAGGGTAAGCCATCAGCTTTGTAATGCTGTATGTTTAGAAGTGTCTTTCTGTGCTGTCTGTTTGGCTCACATTTCAAAAATACTAAGTCTGGAGTTGGAGCTTTAGAACAGCATGTTGCAGAGCTTTTCCCCAGGCCAGGCTCAGAAGGGTTATGTGTGAGACCCTGAGATACCAAGAGCTTCAAGGAAAACCACTGATTATTTCTGAAATAAAATGCAGGTTGCTTGCTGGCAGTCCCATGTCCTGCTTTGCTGCAGCCCAAGGGCTTCTCTGCTCTGAACTACCTGTCCTTTATGACTGATGCCCTTGTGTACCTCATCCTCAGTCACTGGATCAATGTGTCCATTGGCTGGTAGCTGGAGTTCTGTTTCATAAAAAATGCATTTGGTCTTTGGGATCAGAGATTTTCCTTGAAAACTTGCCAGGGATACACCTTGTCTCATGTTCTTCATCTCGTCTTAGCTGAAGCATCTTGGATTGGCAGAAGGCCAGTTTTGGGTTTATTAAACTGAGAACTTAATGTTGTTTTCAGCCATCTCTGATCTGAAGTGTTTCAGAGGATTTATTGTTCAGAGATGTTCTGGTACTAATAACCAGAGTTTGCTTTTGTTTTCCAAAAACCTCATACCAACAAAAAATTGTTCTCTTTCGGCTGTTTCTGTGTCTTAAGATAAGTCTGATGCCTCTCAAGTGCCTGTTTTGTTTTCAGATGGCAGATCTACAACAAGAGCATCAGAGGGAGATTGAAGGGTTGCTGGAAAACATTCGGCAGCTGAGCAGGGAGCTTCGTCTTCAGATTCTCATCATAGACAACTTCATTCCTCAGGACTACCAGGTGAAGGCAAAGCACCTGAGCCTGGGGCAGGGGTTGTGCTGTGCTGATCTCAGTTCTCTTGCAGCATGTTTTCCTAAAGGCTTATAAAAATAAGAAAACCACATTCATCACATAGTTAACTGTTGTATTCACTGTGTGCCCATGCAGTGGGTCTGTTCAAAATCTTTTTTTTTCCACTAGCTTGAAGTTGTGCTTGCTAATGTCTGATATTAACACAAAGACTGGATTTTTAGATCTTTGACATTCTTTGTGACTCCAGTATACAGAAAATTCACTATGAGCTTAAGTCTAATGCACACTATTGAATGGGAAAAATAAGGGAAATTCTTTTTATAGCTTCCACTTTTTCTATATTACAGTGTTTGCTTACTGCTGTCCTGATGGTGTTGGCATAATGGAAACCCCATGCTTCAGGGGCTCTCCAGTACATACAGTTTGGGAGTGGTTTTTTTCTCTTCTGTAGGCTTCAGAGTATAAGTGTTTGGTTTTTTTTTTTTTTGCACAGGATATAGCTGTCCTGATAGGAACAACTTGTAAGGGATCAAGACTGTTCCTAAGCAGCTTGTCTAGGCCTTAGGATGTATGTTCAGGAAAGTGCACCTGGAGGGTGGATTGTGCAAGTCTAACACTTCCTGTCCTGACTTCCTTGTAGGAAATGATTGAGAACTACGTTCACTGGAACGAAGACATAGGAGAGTGGCAGCTGGTAAGAATGGCTGCCTGGCTTGTGTGCAAGTATGTCAGGATGAGGGGTTTAATTGAGGAAGAAACTGGTGAAGCTGTAGTCAGTTTTACTATGCACAGTAGACTTCAGTCTACTCTAGTGGACTAACAAACCTTTTTTTCTGCTTACAGAAATGTGTTGCATATACGGGAAACAATATGAGGAAACAGACACCTGTCCTGGATAAAAAAGAGAAAGATGTGAGTGACTATTGAATGAATGTATTGAACTGTACAGGCCCAAGTCCTGCCTGAGACTGCCACTCTCTGTTTAGAGCCAAACTGTCCAATTTCAATTTTCTTTTCTTTTGAAGAAATGAGTCTTTGTAGTATCATGAAAGCACCATTGATCAGTGTATAAAATTATTGATCAGTGTATAAAATTATTCTGATTATTTTGTCTTACGAGGTTTTCTGGTGTTTTTCTAGCCCTTTGAAGTGGACCTTTCCCATGTTTACTTAGCTTACACTGAAGAAAGCTTGAGGCAATCTCTGATGAAGCTGGAGAGACCGAGGACTTCAAAAGGAAGATCCAGGCCCAAGACGGGTAGAAGGTGAAGAACTCTGGGGTATTTATATGCAATGAGGGATTTACCCAAGGGAAGGCTTAAGTTTGCATATGCAAATTTGCCACAAGTCTTCAAACATTTGCTTAATGAGAAGGCAAAGGACAACATTTTTGCATGTTGTAGTTCAGTGTTGCCAGGTGTGACAGAACCAAGCTGAGGTCTCTTTACTGCACTAAATCTTGTCTGGAAAGGCTTGTCTGGGGATTTTCTGATGTGCTTTTGCTGCATTCTCCTCTTCCAGCTCCTTCCTTTATTTTGCTGCATTTGGTGGTCCAGTTTAACAGAGTCTGGCACATTGCCAGTGCAAACACTGGTACCAATGGAGAGGAGAGGGCTGTTGGGGGAGATTTCAGCATATGCTTTCTCGTGCTTTTTGTTTGGTTGGTTTTGCTTATGGAGAAGTCATGTCATGTAGTTTTGACTTGAAGTGTGGCTGGTCCCTGTCTTTCCTAGACAGCATAATGATGTGTGTGTGGTGTTGTTTTTCCCTTTCCTTTCTGCTATCCAAACAGAAAACGTTCGGCCAAGCCAGGAGCTGTCATTGATTCCCTGCTGCAGTAGTGTGACCTGGTCAGAATTCCTATAAAAATCAGTGAGTGTATAAGGTTTGGCCAGAATTTGAAATTAAAGAGATGGCACAGTTTGACATGGCTATACTTTTTTATTTTAAAAAATGTATTTTTTCTTAGTTGCCTGTATATTGTATGTTATATTAACATAATATTTAACTGGTATATATGATTGATGGTTGTGAAATTCCTTGTATTAAATGTGTTGTGCAGGGAAACTTGTTGGTAATCCTTGTTGAAATGTATAGAAAATAGGGTTCTAGATGTGTGTTTAAGTGCTAGATGTGTTAGTTCAAAACAGTTAATGAAATTCTGAAATTAAGGCTGGTAAATCTGACTTAGCCCTGCTTTGCACATAACTGGCAGCTTTCACTGTTGTCCTATGTTGCACTGATCTGTGTCTGAATGTAGTTGCTGCAAACCTTTAAGAGCATCATTTTTATTTAATAGTCTCACTGTGGCTGTTAACCCAATCGTGTTGTGTGTCAAGTACACAGTCCTTTTCCCTTTTTGCTGTCTTGCTGTACAGAGAAAGTAGCTGGGTAGGAAAAACATGAACCACAAAAGTCTTGAGATTTCTGAAAAGGGACTATGCTCTGTTTAAGTGCAGCAGAAATCAAGGGTGTCTGATAGTTTTTGTTTATCAGTTTGTTTGTGATTTGCTGGCACTGTGGAGAATGAGACCTTGGATATTAAGGCAAAAGAGAGCTTTTTTCCTTCTTTTGCGGCTGTGTTACTTTGGCAGATTTTCATGCTTCAGGGCTGGAATTTTTGTGTGAGTAGTTTTGTACTCTGAACAGCTGAGATTATTTAAGGAGGATGCTGTAACACCAGGACTTGGTGTCAGCCATGGGGCTGTGAGCACTATGGCTCCATTTCCTCATCCCTGGCTACAAGGCACTGGGCCACTGTTCTACACTGAGGATAAATTTGGTTCTCCTTTGGTAGAACAGAATGAATTGCCCAGTTTTCCCAGAACAATACCCCCTGTCATAGCTGGTGCTGTCTGTGTTCCTGTGTATGCTGTGTGCATCCCTGGCTATGTTCTGATGAGAGGGAAAAATTTTTGGTCTCTGATAATAACCATTTATTTGTGATGGCTGCTCTTTTTATTTGACATTTATGCTGCTAATGGACACATATCACTTTAATATGTTGCTTTTGTGTCACAGAGACAATGCATCTCCTTCAAACTGCCTGTGTTTTATAACTCATCACATCAGCTGTGGGTATCTCAGCAGCTCCTGTGCCAGGGTGGAGGGATGAGCTGTGACCTCATCTTAATGTTGCCTGGAGGATTAAAAGCTGTGATTACTTACAGGAGAAATGGAGTCCTTCAGTGTGACAGAAAACAAGGCAGCTCCTCAGGTGTCCTGAGTTCTTGCTAGTATCCACATCTGCTTTTACCAGAATGTTCCTGTGAAGTACTTAAAGAAGATAAATGCCCTTTCTTCCTGTCATGATGGTTATCTGGAGGTACTTGGGGTCTGTAACAGGTCTGTGACAGGATCTGTAGTAGTTCAGACTGGTCTCGTAAGGACGTATTTTTCTCTGAAGGATATATTCAATGCTATTCTCAACAAGTTGTAAGCTTTTTCCTGGTGTTTTTAATGTTTTCTTTTTCAGAATCATGGTCTGGAAGAACATGCTGCCCTCTCTATTGGGGGGGAGTGTCACCTAAATTCATACAACATACAGATACAAACACTGGCATTTGTTTTGTCTAGCCTAGCATTTAGAGGTAAATGCTCAGAAACTTTCTTGATTGAATCTGTAGTTGGTTTTGCTTGTGAAGAGCTGACCTTATTTTAAATGTGCTTGAATAGAGTTGGATTATCTCTTATTGCATACTTCTCATCAAAATATCCAGTCTGAAAATGGCTTAAATGCTGCTTAAAGTCTTTCAGTTCTGAGTCCAAGCAGACAGATGCACAGCTGTGGCCTGTACTAGTTCTCAGAACCAGAGATAACTTCTGTTCCTTTCTGTGTTGTATCTTGTGCTAACATTTATTGAATGATCTGGTTTTACAGGAGTTAAACCAGAACTGTGCTTTCAAAAAGACCATTGAAAATCCTTGTACCTGACAGGTATCAGTCACTTCAAGATACTGCTGTGAACCATGGCTCTCCATTTAAAATATTTAAATATTTAAAATACTTAAAACGTGAAGGCATACGATTTACAATTAACATAACAGTCCTGCTGCTGAAAACCTTGGTACTCTGCTTGTTTAAGTGAGCCTTGGAGCAGGGGAGAACAATAAGTAATTGCTTGCACACCTTTAATTGGCAGATTGGAGAAATTGGAGTTGTCTCCTGTTACAGAAGCTTAGAGGACAAATTATTTGCTCTATGAGAGGATTTTAAATAAAGTGGAACACTCTCATGGTCATGTGCCCTGTCAGTTTGGCTCACCTGTTAAGTGGTGTATTTTGTTGAAGTTCTGGGAAGTTTCTTGTAAAATCAGGGAGTTTGGCTTGTAGATTTACCACATGGGCCCTCTCTATAGTTCTGCCCATCTGTGAATGTCTAGTGGGCCCATAATGTATTTTAATAAGGAAAGGACTTGATTTACATGGACTTTTAAGAGCTTAATACAGCCTTTCTTGTTGCAGGTCAGTATGTACTCTACAGTATTTATTAAAACTCATATTACATAACATACACTGTGTGTGCTCATCTTTGCATCTTGCTAACAGAAGATTCTCCTCATTCCAGAACATTGACCTTAACAATGAGATTTTTGCTTACTGTTGTGTAAATGAATTATTTCATATTTAACTTGTTCCTAATCCTTTAAGAGGAGGGGAAATGGTCCTTAGTGCCTTTCACTGGCTACACTGTCTGCACATGTCCAGCTTTCACCTTTCTCCACAGTTCTGCTCAGCCAGGCCTGTATAGAGGGAAAAACTGCTAGTCTGTATAATTTGTTTTTCTGTTTATTGGGTTTTTAACTCTGTTTATTTCTGACTATTTCTTGTTTTATTAAAGTTAATTCATTATACTGTATCTATCAATATTGTCCCTGGAGCATGTTCATACCATGAAATAAAATTCTTGATTCCTAATTCTACCCTTTGTGCTTGTTTTCCAAATACCATTATACATCCATACCTTTTTAACTCAGTTGTGTCAGGAGCTGGGTGAGGAAGGGTGGGTGAGATGCCTCTGTGGCTCTGAGCTGCACAGCACTCCCGGAGTTTGTGCCAGGACTTCGGGGTGTGTTGGAGCCTTGTTGCCCAGCCCCAGGGCACTGGGCATCCACCACGACCTTGTGGGAGAGGTGGGCAGGGCAGAACAAGAGGATTCTTTGCAAGACTACAGAGAAAACCAGTGGGATGAGGCTGCAGATCTAGAGCTGTGCCTGAGGAGCTGCTTGAGCCCTTGTCTAAGCCCATCCTCTGCTGGGGTGGTCCTGGGCTGAGCCAGGACACTGCAAGAGCAGCTCCTGGGCCCCTGCCTGGTCAGTGCTGCCCATGCTCTGCCTCTTCTGCCCTGTGCATTGCAGAGGGGGGGCAGCTGAGGGGGAGAAGTCTTTGTCTCCTGTGTTACACAGCCAGCCCCACCCTGTACTGGTGCAGATGGTGGGGGTTTACCTGCAGTAGTTGGAAGTGCTCAGCTCTGTTTCCTTTGCTGCTGGTTGGCAGTGCCTGTGGCCCCTCAGCCTGCTCAGCCCGTAGGTACCAGGTTTCCTGTGGTCTGCAGCCTCTGCAGCTCCCCAGAGTCCTGTGACTCAGCTGGTGCATGAACCAAACCCTGCACAGTCCTGGCCTCTTCACTCCTGGGCCACAAAGGGCTGTGCCATATATACAGATATGTTATAATATAGCTATCAGTAAAGTGAGGAGAGAACCTGCTTAGCTCCAGAGCTGGCTTCTCCCTTTGCAGCTCGAGCATGTACTTTTGAGTTCCCAGCTTTCAGGAGCATGCCCCATTTGTGGCCTGGCTTCTCCTCTCTGCCTGCCCTTGAGCTTTCATGTGTTCCTCGTGTTAGCAGGAGCTTAATTCCATAGCAGGACATATTCTTTGGCAATTCCTAGCCACACCACCCTTGTTCCCATAAACTTGGAACTCTCTTAACTATTGCCTTGTGTAACATCCTATGCACTGCCAGCACATTTAGTCCAAAAATACATTTATTTAAAAAATTATACTTAATATTTGAAAAACAGGGTCATAGTTTAAAAACAAAGTAAGTCTTTTTTCACTTCTGACTCTTATACTCTTGTTGGAGGACTTGGTGTAATTCCTTGAGGAAATTCTTCAGTGAGGTGGTGCTGCCTGCTGCCACAGGACATGGCTTCTGGAATGGGAAAAAGGGGCTGTTAAAAAGCTTGCTGGGGCAGGATTGGGTTCTGCAGCTTGGGTTGGGCTGCTAATGGTGGTGGGAGAGTAAAACAAAAATGGTGACCAAGGGAGAAGCTTGAGGGCTGTGTGCAGTGCAGGGAGAGCTGTGCCTCACCTTGTGCCCTGCTCTGCTCCCCCAGACCAGGCTGAGCAAGTTGTGGTAAATGCCCCCGAGGTACCTGTGGCAGCTCTGGCCCTCCCGAGCAATTGTGGCAGCTTTGCATAAGATCTCCATATTGTTATCTCTCTGGGAAAAGACACCACATGACTTTTTAAAAAACTCTTTTGTATCATCATGGCTTATTAGCAGCAGATTAAATCACTAGACATAATGTATTTCTATTCTAAAGGATCAGTGAAAATTGTGGTTTGAGGTGCTAAAGCCTCCCTGAATCTTCCCAGCTCCATCTGTGCACAGCTGGCTCTGCTCCCATCCCTATCCTGGTAAGGAGGAATCAGCCCCTGGCAGAAGCTGTGGCAGTGTGGCACAGCAGCAAGCACCCCTGTGAAGGAGCACCGTGCTCCTGCTGCAGTGTGGATGTGGGACCCTGTGAAGCTGCTGCCCGCAGCTTCCCTGGGAGTGAAGCTGGTTTGAGCAGGCAGAGGTGCTTCAGGAATAACAAAAGCACCTGGGAAGAATTTGCCTTCATTAGGGGCTTTGAGAAGTCCTATAGCAGAGACACGTGGAAGATGAGTTAGTAAGTCAAGTGCTGGCAATGAAAAACCAACTTGGCTTTCTTCCCCGGGGGATGTTCCCAGTGCTGCCTGCTGTATCTCAGCTTTCACCACAACAGTATCTTCAAACAAGTGACCGTCCCTGTGAGCATGGGCAACTGAGTGTGGGGCTGGGCAGCATCTCAGGCATCTCTTCTCACTACCAGGGCTGCTCCCTGTGGCAGAAGGGGTGTGGGGATCCCTGGAGGGGTGCTGAGCCCCAGCCCCCCAGTGAAGGCCACTGTACCCCTCAGATGCCGCCGGGTGTGGCATGAGGTGAGGGCATGGGCTTTCTGTGAAAACAGGAACTCAGGGGCTGGGGAGCGTGGCTTAGGCAGCAGTTTTCAGAGAAGAAAGAGGCCTTATTATCTGCTATTAAATCTTGTGCTAACTGCAGAGCCTTCCCCCAGATAAGGGGCTAAAGAGGGATACTGCATCTACCCAGAGCTCAGGATGCTGTGTGATAGGTGAGTGTAGGTGTCTGAGCTGCTGACAGCACTCCAAGGCAGAGGGAGATGTTCCTCTCTCTGAAAAGCCAAAACCTCTGTTTACTGCCCGAGCAGAGGTGCCCATCCCTGCCCTTCCTCTGGCCTCTCCCTGTCCCCAGGGTGGCCAGAAGGCACCAATGCTGCCCTGGCTGGAGGTGGAGATGGGTGTGGGAAGGTGAGGGCACCTGTGCAGGGCATTGGGAGCGGTGGGAACCAGCTGGGCAGCCCAACGTTTGTGCTGGGGGCTCTCAGTGGGCTCCTTGCTCCTCCACAGCACCACAACAGGGCAGGCTTCCCGCCTGCCTCCCAGTGCCCTGTGCTCTCCTCTGGTCCCCAGCATCCTCCCAGTACCCATCAGGGCTATATGGTTGGGTTTTTTTCTTACCTTATAATCTGCAAAAATATTTGTCACATTCATCCTGTTACAGGAAACCTTTACGAAGACACAAAGGAGAGGAGAGGAGCAATCAGGCTCCAGACAGCGCGGATCCATCCTGCACACAGACACCCGTCCTCCCGCCATGCCCCAGGAGCACTGAGAACCCCGTGCTCATCACCTTCCTCTGGCTCAGCATTGGTCCCTCCGAGCCTGGTGCAACAGTCTGTCCCTCCCATCAGTGGGTAAAGCACCAACCAGCCCTACCTCCTTCTGCTGGAGCTGGTCCAGCAGCTTGATGCTCTCCTTCAGCATGTTGGTCCGTAGTGTGTGTGTCCATGGAGGGACCACGTCACCCAGGCAGGCTGACAGCACCAGGAAGGTGAGCAGGACCTGGACCAGGATACTCATGGCCTGCTTTGGCTGGACCCCTTCAGCTCTTAGTCTCTGGATTGTTTGGTGATCTGTAACTGTGTGCACTTTTCTGGAGAAAGCACATCAATTT
This sequence comes from Promerops cafer, assembly GCA_013398275.1. Classification (NCBI taxonomy): domain Eukaryota; kingdom Metazoa; phylum Chordata; class Aves; order Passeriformes; family Nectariniidae; genus Promerops; species Promerops cafer. The sequence goes on from VZSE01006752.1 coordinate 73,447, forward strand.
ATTACTGTAAAATTGCTGAACCTGAAGGAAAAACTTATTTTTCCCTTATAGGCACTTTCCAAAGTTGCTCCCGATTAGGAGAGCAACAGCTCTTCTTTGTGCAAGTCAAAATTTTCTTCTGATCTTGCATTATGAAATTTCCACTGTAAGATGACAGTGGCAGGAGTCAGGTCACATACAGTATATAAGCTGTCTGGTTTGGGGATTCTCCATTTCTCCATATCTCAAGGCTTTCTCTACACCATGAATTGGAAGTGGTTAAACTGGGTAGCCCACTGCTCTGGCACACTCCAATAGCAGCACTTTCCTTTTTATATTTCAATGAGTATCCTGCAAGTTCTTGTATCATGTTTCATTTGAATATCTCCAGATCATGTAAAGCATCCTTCATCTGCACACTGATTTCCGTCCCTGAGTTTCTTAACCTGGGGAGGAGCAGAAAGTGGCAGAGCCGTGTGGGGACAAACCTGGACAGGAGCAGGGCATCATCCTGGGGGGTTTGAGGAGAGCTGGGGTCCCTCCTGACCAAACAGGGTCCCCAAACCAGCGTGTCATCCTGCAGGGTTGTGTGCAGGGAGATGGTGTGGGTGGTCCTGCTGTGTTGATGCTGGGAAACTGGGGGTTTGTGGCCCTATTCCAGCATTTCAGGGAGTTGGAGGCTGCCCTGTCCATCCTGCCCTGCTTGGGGAACAACAGCCTGAGTTTTCAGGCAGTGGACTCTGCCAGCCCCACCAGCCGGTACTGCCACAGGAAATGGCACTGAGAAATGCTGAGCTGGGAAACTTTGGAGTTTTGTAATAACTAATAGGGATTTTTCTAACTCAAACAGCAACTTGCCAACAGATAACAACTTGTGAGCACTTGATGAATCCGGGAGTAGCCAGACTGAGAGTAATTTTGTTTGTCTGGTTCCGAGGTGTCCCGGATGAAGTTAGGTGAAGTCACTGACACAGAAAGACCTTTTTGAGATTTGCCTATGGAGAGCTGTGCTCTTTCCTACCTCCTTGTTATGGAGAGCAGATAAGGGAGCATGCTGTGGCTGTGTGACTGCATCCATGGCCTCCAGGGATGCCCAGAGCCATCCCAGGTCTGGGATGCGTGGTGGTGGTGGTAGGATCCCTGCCTAAAAGTGAGGCTGGAGAAGGTGATGGAGGCAGCAGCCCCATCCTGCAGACCCAGGGATTTCCCCAGTGACCATGGTGGAAAGCTCTAAAACTGGAATCAGTGAAGAGAAAATGCTCAAATCACAGAAAAAGTTAACCTTAGCTCTACTCAGGCTGAATCATGGAAAACTGCATCACTGTGTGATGAGAAAGTCACCAGTTGGGTTTGCATGGCAAGGTTTTGATAGTGGGGAGCTACAAGGCTGGGTTCTGTGAGAAGCTGCTGGAAGATTCCCAGGGCCTGATGGAGCCAGCTCCAGTTGCTCCAAGCGGAACCTGCTGCTGGACAAGGCCCAGCCCACTGGCAACAGCGGCAGTGCCCTGGGGACAAACCCTGCACAGCTGCAGCTGGAACAGAAAGGAGAGAAAAACTGGAGCCAAGTTAAGCCATGGCCCCATGCACAAGGCCCTCTTCCCAAACAAAGGCTCTCATCCTTCCTCCTCCAGCCCCTCCTTTCACCAATTTCCTGTGCCACAAGCCAGGTGGGTTCTTTGGTGCCTTTTCCTTTCTCGAGGCCTTGCTCTTGGTGGCAGAGTGGGTACATTTACTGTACACTGCCCCAAAAATGCCAGCATTCCTGACCAAGGAGGCAGCTCCCCCCATGCTCCTCATTAGCTGCTGAAGGTAAGAGGGAATTGACACCATAAACTGTGGACACCAAGAGCTCTTAACTCAGTTGTTTATTTCTTAAGCCCAGGGACACTTCAATAAAATCAGTGCATAGTTGATATGAAAAAAAAAATAAAATGAAGACATTCAAATACATTGTAATTTGAATATATTAACTCTCATAATACCAATATTTTAAATAGAGAGAAGAACAATAAATTACAAATCAGCACATGTTCATTCGTTGTTGTGCAAAGGCAATCAGACAGTGTGAGTTCCCTAAAATGAGGTAGCAGTATTTTAAATATAATTGTATTCCACAGAACTACCCTGTAATTTCAAAATAAACCTTGAATACTGGCTTTTCCTTTTTATTTTGAGTCCCAAGGAAAGAAAAGCTTTCAACAACCAGGACTCTTTGTTCTTGAATATTTAGGTTACACACTATAAAAATAAGTTATTTAAATAACATATAATAATAAATAAACTTCAGAAGTATGATGCCAATGAGCACCCATTAGATTCAAAGTTATCCTACAGACTCTCCTGTCTTCAATATTAATAACTTAAAAGCCACCTACAATAGAAGAGACACACTGAGTTGCAGTAACATTTCCAGCCCCTCTGACCCGTTTGCCCTCCCAGCTTTTGCTCTCCAATGCTGCACTTCCCCAGCTCTGCTCCCAGAAATCGGCCTCCCCCTCAGCTGCACACGGTGAACATCAGCTGCACTCGGTAACACATCGGTGAACAATTCATCATTTCAGAGTAGATTTTGATCTCTTTAGGAAGAGAAGATGATTGTGAAGAAACCTCTCGTCACTAAGGGGAACAGGAAGCAGATAATCTGGTTTTGGTTTTGGTAGGTGCTGCAGGAGCAGATGAATGAGTTAAGAGCTCAGGCTCCTCGGCAGCCGGTCCAGGATGCTCGGCAAACCCTCCCGCATCCCTCCCGCCGGGGAGGTGGGGTTCTCCCATCCCAGCTGGATGAGGCGCCGGGAAGAGTTAAGGGCAGCCTTGCACAAGCGAGACCTCTCCTGCTGAGGCTGAGCAGCCCCTAACACCGGGCACTTGGACGGAAAGCTGGGCGGGGTCCAGGGCCGGCCGCGCAGGACCTTTCCCGTGGCAGCTGAGGAGCCCGGGCGCCCGGCGCACCCCCTGGGACGTGTCCCCCGGCCGGGAGACTTGCTTGGGCTTGGGACGGCTGGAGCAGCGCTGAGGAAGTGCACGAAACGAGGAGCAAAAAGAAAAGAAAACAAAACAAAAAACCACTCCGCAAAACCTATTTTAGAGCTACCAGCAGTGAGATCCCGGGGCGCCGGGCTGGCCGCGGTGCCCGTCTCACTGTGTAGCCGAGCCCCTGCGCCTGTACATCCCCTGGGTGAAATTCCCCAGCGCTGGCAAGAAGTGGCGCAGGTAGATCTCATTTTCATCTCTCAGGAAGCAGTTCTGGGGAAGGAAAAGTGTAAATACATTAGAGCTGGCAGCATGATTTAGCAGCTGAGTCGGTGGGTAGCTAGGCTCCCAGCCCGGACAGATGCTTTGTTTGCCTCCGTTGCCTCATAAATAATTCAGCAAATAACTCGAAGTGGTGAAGATGCTGGCCCGGGAGGTCAGGAATTGTCCTTTGCTCAGAACAAGCGTCTGGCCCCTGTGCCCAGCAGTGTGACTCCCATGACCACTGGTCTGGGGTGCCTGGGGCTGGTGGAACTGCCATCCTCTTCCCATAGAGGCAGATTAACCTGAAGCACTGGCAGGTTTGCAGTGCCCAGCTCTGGCCGCATTCGGGAGAACAAATTCTGGTCAGCCCTGTGGTACCCTCAGCGTGGGGACACAGGCACTGAGCCTGTGAGCACAGCTCAAGCAAGGAGCAGCACCCCTGCTTACCTTCTTGCCATGCAGGCGCTTCAGGTTGGTGATGAGTGGCTCGTAGGTTTCCTTGCACCTGGTGACTTTAGTGAGTGCCATGTCTGCCTGGCACAGCAGCTCCTGGTCTGGCAGCTGGGGAACACAGAGGGCAATGATTAGAACCATGCAGCTGAATTAAGGTGAAGTTGCTTATTCAGGTGTCCAGGACTGGCATGAGGTTCCACAGTAATTTCCTAACCTACTTTCCAGCATGGCCTGGGCTGTGCCCCACAGCTGGGGCTGGGGGGAGCTGGGGGGCAGAGATGTGGGCTGGAGGCTGGTGCTGGGGCACAGCCAGCATGGAGCCATGCACTCACCCCAGACTGGCACTGAGCAGCCCCTCAGGGACTAATAAAGCTACCCCAGCTACAGGTGCTGTGCCCCATGGGGTGGAGGGCCCTGGCTATGGATTTATGATAAAGGCATTTTCTGCCTATCTCTGCATAGGTGTTTACCTCTCGATCCGTGAAGGCAACCTGTGCCACTCGGGTGTCATTGCAGGGGACCTGGAGAGGCAACACAAGGGAGAGTCATGGTTATGAGACTGTCATTGTAAGACCATCACTGTGAAACCATCCCCAAGGAGTGACCTGCTGTGCCCTCTCCCAGGAAGGGGCATCATGTCTCCATCCCTCTCCAGCAGGCCATGGTGTGGATACACCCTTGGTGCTGCCAGCACTGGGATCCATCTGTCAGCAAATTGTTTCCAAACAGGCTCCTGGACACAGGACCTGGGTTTGCACAGCATTTGTTTGGGAAGCCACAGGAGAATCCCTGTGTGCCCAGTGGGAGTAGAGTAGGGACCCCTGGCAGCTCACATGGACCATGTCCATGTCCCGAGCTGCCTCTGTCACCCTGACACAGAAAGTTTTCTTGTTCCTCAGCATGTTTTTCTGCAAAGTACCTAACATCAGGTGGAAAACTTCGTCTGACCCGACCCCAGGAGCTGCTTGTACCACCAAGTGCTGATCACACAAAGTCTAGGCTGAGATGGGCCAGGGTGTGTCAAGCAGTACGTGGGACAGAGTGGATTGAGCCAGTGGGAAGGGCTCCTGCCACCCAGGCGGGCACCAGTCCCTGTGGTGGCAGTGCCAGTACCTGGCCTTGGACACTGAAGAATATCATCATCATCATCATCATCATCATCATCATCATCATCATCATCAATAACGAGGTCAGAAAGCAAAGCAAAGCTGGGAGGTGTAGCAGCATTTACCTGCACTCCTGAGTTGAGCTGTTGGATCAGGAGGATGACCTCCTTCAGTATTTGCTGGTGAGATGGAGTCACGGCTCTGGAAGAGATGAGCTGGAGCAGGGAGAGTAGAGTGAAAGCTGTCTTCAGTGAGGGGAGCATTCTGTCACCGCTGTCTGAGCACGTGCTGTGCTGGCTGGGCTGGATGGCCAGGGTCTCTCTGCCTCTGTGCTTGAGACAGCACCATTTTTATAGTGTGAAGAAGGACCTGCGTCTCCATTGCGACTGCCAAATATAGGTGTCTTCCTGTGCAGCACAGAGGATGCAGTGGGAAGTGAGACACCCCAAAGAAGGGCATTACGTAATGGTGGCAAAGACTCCTCTATACGTTGAATAACGTTATCTATTATTCTATGTATACATGCAGATTTTAATCACCTAACTGATAGGTAAGGAGATACAGGGATGAGAAGATGAGAATTTCTTTTCAGTGTTCAAGGATCTATTTACTATCGAGCATGTTTGTAATGTGCTGTATGTGGAAAACCATGGACACGTGCAGGACTGAACCAAACGCGTTGCAAGGCTTGAGTAAAGTCAAGGCATGATCTTATGTGCAGAGAAATATCCATTGGTGCTTTCCTGGTCTCCACAATGGAAAAGACAAACAGTTATGCAGAAGGATCAGCTCTAGAATGTGCATGGCTGGATGCCTGCCAGGCTCCTGCCTTGGGTGTTGGTGTCTCATGGGGGGTGACGTGGCACCAGCAGGTACCTGGGCCTCTCCTCCTGCAAGGCTCCTTTTCCCAGTGGTCCCTGGGCCATGCTGGGACCACAGTGCCCTGTGCTACAGCTCAGCCACCACCAGCAGAAAGGGGGATCATGGGCATGAGCAGCGCTTCATGGAAGGGCCTGTCACAGGGATGCTGCTGGAGAGGAGGAGCTGAACTGTGTGCCAGAAAATATTCTTGTCCTTTGGCCGTAATAGCAGTAGCCCCAGCAAGCTCAAGCTGTCAAAGATTTGAAGGAAAAGAAAACCTCAGAACTTTTATCAAGATGTTAAACACATGCAAAAACAAAAAAAGTGCTCTAGTTTGTAAAGGAAGAAGTAGCTGAGGGTGTTTTCTGGCATGTGGGTATTTGGTTTCAACCAGGACTTACTCAGCTCTGTAGCACAAATCCCTTGTGGGCAGATGGCTCCCGTAGTGCCCAGCCTGGCATCCCACACCATCCCATGGTGTCCCACGCCATTCCGTGCCGTCCCATGCCATAACACATTGTCCCTCTCATGGCATCCAAGGGGACATCAGAAAACCAGCAGTAGTTCAGGGATTCAAACCACCATATTCTTGAGCAAGAGAACAGACAAAAACCCATAGTTATTTCCCACCATGGCTGGTCCTGTCAGCAGGAATTTTGTGGGGAAAAAAGTTGACTTCACAAAATGGCTCATTTTTTCTCCAAATTCTTAAATTACTTTTGCTGCTTCCTCCTGCATGCACAGGTGAAGCAGCACCTTGAGGCTCTGCTGTCACCAGCTCCCCATAGCCCCCCAGTGCTGCTGTCCCAGCTGGGGCAAACCCTGGCCAGGGAAGCCCAACTTCAGCTGGTACCTGCTTAGAGGCTTATAAATAGTGCAAATTGTTAAATGAATTTAGAAAATATAGAAACATTTAAGTTTAAACTGTTTTTGTTTGTTTTTTTTTTTTAATTTTCAGTGAAGTCGAGGTGTCACAGAGCCTGAGGGAGCCTGAGGGAGCCTGAATTTCATATTTCAAACAAACCCCTTCCCACTTCACTGCATTTCTTGTCTATGGGATGACCATTGACTTAAGGTTGCAGTGGCAGAACTGGACTGCAGCTCTCACCACTTGTTCCTGTATTAGCCTGAAAAACTTTGTTTTCCTGAAAAAAAAGATGGTGACAGGTCCCAGTCACTGAATTTCCTGTAAATTTGAGAAGCTGGGTCAGAGCCAGGTGGGAGCCTGGAGTGCTCCCATCACTTCAGGTGGAGGGGCTGGTGTACACCCAGGGCTGCCCAGAGCAGAGTGTGTTATGTCCACCCGTCCCAAAGCCAGTGTCCCTGGGTCCCTTGAGCCAAGCTGCTGGACCAGGATGCACCATGACCCCAGGAAGGATTCTATGGTCCCACCACTGTGCCCTGGAGCAGTGTCCCAGCAGGATCACAGGGCTATGGGGGGCTGTGGAGAGTGTTCCCATGGTTTTGGATTACCCCACTCTGCAAACCATGCGTTGGCGAGTACATGCCACCTCCCCCAAAGGCAGATAAAATCGTTCCCCAAATTATTGATACTGCAACATGAACCTGCTGATGGGAAAAGCTGACATGTACCAATTTAGGTTGTGGGGGTAGAAAATGATACCTAGAAAGTGGAGCCCAGTTCTGAGAAACAGCATTGATGGGGGGGCTCATGTGAGAGGGGATCAGAGCTACGGGAAGCATGGGACCTGCAGGGAACCAAAACAGCTCCTTCCAAGAGCCTTGGTCAGTCAAGCTGTCCTTCCCAAAAGGACTGGGCTGCTGGGACACCACAACCATGAGCCCAGTGCTGATCAGAGTGGACACAGAACCCCAGGTATGTGAGCCTAGCCTGAATTGGGTCTCCTTGTCATAGAAGAGATGGTTTTGCTTTTGCTGTTTTTTGCCATGTATGTCCAGCTGTGGCCAGAGGCAGAATACAGAGGGGTCCCAGAGGTCTGTGCCCACCCTGCCTTGCCACCCCATGCTCTTCATGCTTGATTTAAGCCACCCCAAGTAGGTCCCAACTAATTCAGAGAAATGATCCAAGTGGTTTTTTTAGGTACATCATGCTCCTCTTGCCCCCATGTGGAGGAGAGCCCAGCAGGTGATGGTGCACATTGGGCCAGCATTGGTTGAGCCTTTCCACAGCTGCATCTCTGATGATGACACCAGAAAACAGAGAAGTCATCTGAAGAGACCCTCAGTGCAACCAAACCCAGAAATTTTGCTTTGTTCTGTACCCAAATCCATAGCTTTTTTCTTTGTTTTATTTTTTTTTTCCCCAGCAGCAAAGCCAAGGTTGGATGCCACAATCACCACACACAAAGGAAGAGCAGAGTGGTTGGCTGGAGTCATGGCCATGACCAGCATGGGATGGCATTGGTGGACATGGATGGAATTGCTGGAAATCAGTGGAAAGAAACAGGTATGACCAGTGGCTGTCAGATTTACAGGGGCTACAGCTCCCTGCAGTATTCCCTTCTCTACCCCGGCTCTGTAGGAAATGGGGGAATGCCAGTCCATAATTTTAGCTGGGCTGAATTTGTGCCTCCCCAGTTAAACAGGCAGTAACTTCACCATGGTAGTGGGCCATCCCAGGGGGGTTGGCCAGCAGGAGGAGTGGAAATGTTCCCACCCAGCTGCTTTGGCCAGCCCTGGCTCAGGAGGGGAAGAGGACCCCAGCACAGCTGGCAAGGGAGGCACCCACTTCTCCCAGGTGCCTTTCCTTTCCCTGCAGTCTCCTCATGCTCAGCTCCCTCTCCCTGGCAGTTTGAGCAAAGGGAGGCAACTGAGTCACCTTCCCACCTCTGCTTTAGCAGCCAAATTCTTCCCTGTGGCAGGTGGAGGATTTGTGGAGGGACAGGATGGGATCATGGCGTTAAGAAACAATGGCAGAACTCAGGAGGTCCAGCGGATGCTTTAATAGAGGTGATATAAATAACTTCACTTTGTCCCTGATGGCCTGATTTTGGATGACCTTACTAACCATTTTCTCATTTCCAACACCATTCCAGCATTGCCTTCTATGAAATCCTCATGGAGAAGCCATCACACATCTCCCAGGCCACTCTCTCATGTGTGCTGTTCCTTACTTAGCAGAGCAATTAAATAAAACATTTTATAAGCTGAGAAAACGCAAATGTGGGTCACAGCATAATGTATAGCATCAGCACATGTAATATCTCTTGAATCAGTGGTTGGGTTTATTGGCTTTACAAACAGCGAGTTCTCCCTTGTGCAGGGCTGGCAGTGCTGGAACCTTCCTGCTGCCTTCAGCCGCTGCAGCTGGAGGGAAGGGTGCACCACAGCTCCAGCAATTTACTTTCCCTGTGTAGCTCAGATTACACAAATAGGATGGAGCCAGATGAAGGAGAATTTGCAAATTGCATGGTATTCCCCAAAGGTGTAATCTTGCAGTAGGCAGAGAGTAAATGCTGGCTCCTGGTAGATTGCCCAGGGGGGCAGCAAACCCTGTCATACTGAAATAGATGAGATGATATTTGGTGTGACATTTAAATGCAAAGTTGCAGGGAGACAGCAAATGATTAAGCTTTTGAAAGAATCATCTATATTTATTGCTTTGGTTTGTGGTGTTTATTTGTAGATAATCTCATCTGTGTGTGTTTTTTAATGCAATTTTTAGGGCACATAAAAGCTCTTTGCCTAAGATGTGGCTTGTAGGAGGAAGCTGCATGGAGAAGTTGCACCTAGGAGTAGTGAGTTAAGTAAGACAGTTTTTTATTTCAGGCAAGTCATAAAACAGTTTTTGTTAAAAAATAATTTAAAAATTCATCTTCTCTGAAGTTTGCAAACCCGAAGTCCTTCAGGGTAGGTGTTATGCAGCGGTCTGTAAACAGGCAGCAGAGCTGTACTGCAGAACTAATACTGAAGGAAGCATCAGAAAATCTAAGTATTAGTTTTCTATTGCTAATGTAAATTCCACTTAGAAACAAAATGTTTAAATGGGAGTGTCTTGGAGACCTCTGGGTTTTCTTCCTAATGAAAGCAGTTCTTGCTGACTAAGTGCAGGTAAAGCAAAAATAGCCATGGTACTGAAGAAATGGATGCTGTGGCACAGGCGGAAGGAAAGTCTCACCTGAGCAGTGCATAGCAAAGCCCTCCATCTCCTGAACATCTCTGGCTTCAAAAGCATTTGCCAGGGCTGAGGCTGCAGCCAGGCTAAATTACTTGGAAGGGATTTGCACCCAACCAACCCTCCCAGGCCACAGGCACAGCAGGTGTTTGGTGCTCTCAGACAAGTGGCTTTGCAATTACCATCCCAGGCAACTGCCTGAATCTCAGCTCAATTCCCATGGCAATTCCCCTGACTTGATATTTTTGTTATTTTGCAGCTGTTGTTTTTGGCTCTTAACCAGAGTTATCTGTATCTGATACAGTGTGTATCTGAGTGTGTGCATGTTCCTCTGAGGTGTGTGCATGGATTGCTGCCTGGAGGTTGGGTGCTATGGTCTCCCTGCTGGAAATCCACCCCCACTCCCACCACAATGGGAAGTGGACAGAAACTTTCTTCACCACTTTGCCACCTGCCCAGTGAGTTACAGCAATAAATCTGTGCCTTGTTTGCCACAGAATGTCTCTGCTTGGCTCTGCACTTTGTGTATTACCACGTAGGGGCAAGAATCCCTCTCCTGGGATGTTGGGCTCCTGTGCCACCCTCCCCTCCAGCCCTCCCATGCTGGCTGGTGGCCGTCTCCGTGTGACAGGGCAGGAAGCTGTGGCAGAGCAGGGATGCCCCTGACGTGGTGCTGGGGGCAGCTGACGGTGCCCATCTGCTGCTGCTTCCTGCGGGCACGGCAGAGGAGGCAGCACCACCACCCCGAGCAGTCGGGGCCATTTCTGCCCTCCCTCTCCCAAGGAGTCCATCAACAGCAGAATATCATGAAAGTGTTTGAAGCTTCTCTTACGCTTAATTCACATAAACACGTTTTTTATTTTCTAGTCCACATGAAAACCATGGGGCTGGCAGAGTCTCTTTTCCATGCTGTTGACTGTCAAGGAGCCTATTCAAATTATTCAGTGAATTTTTAAAAAATAATTTAAATTTCTTTGATGTAGGAGAGGTTGGTTTCCCACTACATTTCCTGTGTTTTCCCTATCTTCTGGAAAAAAATGTTTAATGTCAAAGTACACGTGAGGATAAACTTGGGAACGGCAAAAATGCGCCCAAAGTATTTCACAGAGGAACTGTGAGCCATGGCCTTAACATGGGAAAAATAGCAGGACAGAATTTTAAAAAGCTGGGGAGCTGCTTCTGGTGACAGTGCAGAGCTGGGGTGTATATGTCATGCTAAAATAAAGAGGTTATACAGGCAGATTTGAAAAGACAAAGCATTTTTTTTTCTGTTGATTGTATCTTTCAGAAAATTTCCCTTCAGGAAGTAGTACTAGAGTCAGTGAGGCTTCTTATTTAAAACTGCAAACATAATGCAGGTTAGTAGCATTTTCCTACCCCTGCTCTCCCCCCCACCTCCCCAGTTGTGTGTTCATTGCTTTTTTGGGTAATTGGTGAAAGCATAATTGCTAGGAAGTCCCATTTCATTTAATTTCATTTCATTTCATTTTCTTATCTTTGAGTGGTTTCCCAATGACTGGGGTCACCCTGACACTGGTGGCTTGCAGTTTCAGAAAATTTAGGTGGAAATAATCCTTAGCTGAAGATCTTGGTTTCTGCCATTACTCTTTCAGGCACCTACTGCCATTGACCCTGGCCCAGGCTGAGGCCGGAGAGCCTTTGCCATTGGGAAGAACCAGAGCTGGGGAATATGGGCTCTGTCCTTTCCCGTGCAGACATCCGGACTCCTCAGCAGGTGGTGTTAGAGGTGTGTGATGGAATGCTCAGCTGCACCATCGTCAGGGGCAAAGGCCCTGGTCCATCATGCTCAGCCAGCCCCAGGCCCTGTCTACACAAGCCAGGTTTGCTTGCACCCTGCCCCGGTCAACTTCTCCTTATCCCTGCAAAATAAAGGGATTCCTTCACCCTGGAAACAAGAACATGCAATATTCTTAGGCTCATTTAAGCATTTGCCAAAGAGAAATGTCCTGATGCTAGAGAAATTAACTTTCTTTCATGGTGGTTTGAAGAGTCTTCCTCTGAAATTGTGCTTTGGTCATACACCGTTCGCTGAGGAGGGTCTGCCCATCACTGCTGATTGCAAGGATTTGAAGAACTGCAAGTCCAGCGTCTGCTTGTGGACTCCTACCAAGAATGCAAGGTAGCCCCAGACTTGCTTACAAAGAAACACGGACCCAGGAATTCCTTCCCTCAGGGCTTGCATGGCTTTTGAAGCAGCAAGGCATGGTTTGTGCAGCCTCAGGACTTGTGAGGATCAGGCCCTTGGCATTTTGCAGCAGGCCACCCCCATGGCTTTCCACAGTCACTCCCACTGAGAAGCAGGTTCCCAGGACTTCCAAAATGCAGGGCCTCTAGCTGTTGTCACATCAAGGAAAAGAGCTTCAGAAGAACTCAGAGCAGGGCAGGCGAAGCTCAGCATCCACACTAAATCTGAGACACTTGTGTTCCATTTTCCCGTTTGCAGACGCTGCCATGAAGAATCAGACCATGACATAAGGCACTGAGCAGAGAATTCACTCGTTCATCTGGTTAGAGATGGGCCTTTGCTTTATTCTGAAGCAAAACCGACTTGGGGAACGTGCTGTCTTTGAACAGCCAGAGTTAGGAAAGTAGTAAAAGGTCTCTTTGAAGCCTGTCAATTTTGGGTAGATGAGGTGGGTAGCAATGAACACACCTTCAACCAAAGTGACACCCATCAGTGCTGACCTTGCCAGAGATGGAGAGCAAGCCATATTCCACTGACAGAGCTGCAGCTATTCAGGAGAATCTGCAACTTGTCCCACGGGATATGCACAAAGAACAACACAACTTTATTTTCACTTTTAAAGCATAAAATACAACTAAGTTTAACTGTGTGCTATTCATTTAAATTCTTTCAAATTATGGTGATTCCTAAGCCCAGGCACAGAAATATGTAGAAAGGTAAGAAGTTTAAAAGTCTCACAGTTTTAGACTGGCTAAAATTGTTACAAATCTTCAATAGAATATGATATGAAGGAACTACATTTTCAGACACCTACGCTGAGCTCTATCAAGTCAAGCAGTGTATAATCTATCAGGTTAGGCTGTCTATAGTATGTAAGTACTTGGCATTCTAATGAACATAGGAGCCTAGGGAGCTGACACTGCATTTCATGATCTCAGAGCACTGGTCAATGTTCTTCTTTATCCTGTAGAATGTTTCCACATACTCAGAACGGCCCAGAAGTTCAACAAAATCTTCATCGTGAGTAATCACCAGAAGCTGAAAGTTGCGTTGGTGTAAGCGGCTCTTTATTATCCTACAAAGAGATATTATTGGGTGTGCATTTACCTAAATCCCATGCTAGCATTAGAGAACTTGCAAATACATAGCACAAAACTATTTCATTACTGATAATGAATGATATGAACCATCGAGTAATCTAATGCTGATTACCCACTCCTTTTACTCACATAAAAAACCCCCTCAAATTATGTAAGAAATACCTTTTTCTTTTCCAGATGGAGAGAGACTCTAAAACTACTCACAACAAAGGTGTGCCAGCTTAAAATATAATACACTACTGCCAAATGTGTATTGAAAAACACCCATTGTTAAGCACCACAAGGAGAGCTCACTTACTCTACCAGGGCATGTGCCAGGGACTCGATGTTTTCTCTGTCAAGGTTGGTTGTAGGCTCGTCCAGGGCCAGAATGCCACAGTTGAGACAGAATGTTTCTGCTAGAGCAAGGCGAATGATGAGAGAAGCAAGCACCTGAGGGAAAGGAAAAAACCTGAAAATCTCAAGCTTCAAACTGTTTAAAGAGGATCTACACGTAACAACCTGTTTTTAATGCCATTACAAACCGTGACTGAAGTTTACAGAACAATGTGCTGACAGTTCACACAATGACAGTAACTAACTAATTACTGAAAAACTACATTGAATCTTCTAGTTTGAATTCAAATATTGACTCTACAAAGAAGTACTCAAAATTCAGAAGACACTGGAAGTAAGGATTCTAATCTGAGGTAAAGACACTACGACACTGCCATTTGCATTACCCCTACACTCTGCTTGAGTCCACCCCACTGCAGCAGGTGAAAATTTGTCTGCGTATTAGTAAGTTTGAGTTACTGAACTCCTAACTTCTTAGTCAAATGGAAGACAGTAGGATTTACCAGCTTCTAAGTTAGTTTTGCATCAACCTGCATAATCATATTTACAAGATCTTCTGAACTACTAAAAACTACAGAACACTCAATGGAAACTGTGCTGCCAAAAATATTTTCCAATTATCATGACTGCTGGCATCACATTTCATGATCAAAGAAGAATTCTCAGAATTTCAGCTAAGAAACTTCTTCAAGTTTCACTCTCATTTACATAGGACTCTAACGCAACATCCTAAACTGCTCTAGGAGAGGACACATTTAATAGAACAGACAGGTGGAAACAACCCTCAGCATGTGTGGGTGTGGTTAACTGTGATGAACCCCTGACCACAGGTATTGTCACAGCTGGTGTGTCATCAGGCCACCTGGCCAGTGCGTGTTATTGAAGCTGAATGGGCAGACCACTACTGTGAGCTGACAGCAGAGAAGGAAATGCAATGCCTGGAAGTATGGCTAGGTGTGATATTGGTGACGTGAACTGAAAGGTTGTAGTCAGCAGCAGGTGAAAGCAGCATAACTTGGAGGAAGAGAGGTCTATCACCTTAGAAGTAGATGCAGTTGCAAAAAGAAGACCAAGGGCTCAGAGAGAAAAGACGACGGGGAGCAAATCGATAGACCTAAAGCTGAGGTTACCTCAGTGGTAACTAGGAAGAGACAAAATGGGAGGACTTGAACTTGAGGACAGAGGGAAGTCAAACCCTTCACTCCTGCAGGGCATCAGCCTAGTGACCATCTGAAACAATGGATTTTGGCAGCCCGAAGCAGGGTTCAGATGTTGAGCCATATATTGTGTAACACCCAGACAGAGTGAAGGGAAGCTGTACACAATAATAAATTAGAGTTGGAGCTGCCTGTTCTTTGGTCACCTGACTCCTCTGCGTTCATGTGAGTCAGTTTTCAGAATCCCTGTTGCTGTGTACTGAAGATAAAAAGCCATTACCTTTTGCCCAGCACTACATCTTCCTCGCATATCCAGTGCTGTATCTCCTTTCACCATTACCACCCTGTAATTGTAGTTTCTTCTTTTGTCAGTGGCTGAGACATTCTCATCTGCATCAGAGCGAATTTCTATATATTCAATATCTGAAAATGGGAAAGAGGTCGTACATTATCAAAAATCTTGAAAAATATCATAGGATTGATGGCAGATGAGAGGTGCAATATGTAGTAACAATAAAAATTCTGTTCAGAACTCCCACTGATAGATCCACCTTGGAAATTAACTTTTCCAAAATGGAAGGAATTAACTCATGCACTTTCCTGCGTCAAAGAAACCTAACCTTTGGAAAACACAGAAAAGTGAAAATTAACTCTATTTATCCTGCAAGTTACTATAAAATGTGCAATAAAAAGATTATAGTGGTGAAGAACAGATTCAGCCTTTAGAATGGAACCAGCTATTTCCCATCTTGCAAACACACGCTCTTCCTTATGCACTGCTCAACATCAGACGGACACATGTGGGTAAAACTTAAAAAAAATTATTACATACCTTGTCCTCTGTAAATGCTTCGCCACAGGTCTCGAATTATTTTGTTAATTTCTTCCATTTTCATGCTATGAAATGTCATTATTGCTCTAAAAAACAGCAAAAAATGTAAATTGTTAGAGATGCAACCATGGACTGCTATGAACTGCTGGGGCTTTAAGGCAGGTGGCAGCTCTCTTTCCATTCCCTTAATACTTTTATTAAAAATACAGAAAATACTAGTTTATTTTGGACAGAGAAGTACCTAAAGAGTAACAACACGCCACTGCATAAATAAGTCTATGCTCACAAGCAGCTCAGTTTTAAGAAGTAGGAAAGTAATGACAACAAATATATTTGCAGTCACTCAGTGGAGAATGACTTTACTTGACTTTTAAAGAGATTTGTGATTTATGTGTGAGGTTTATTTTCAGCCTGACACCAAGAAGATGAATCTGATGTTAAGCTTTCCAGAACAGGAGTGTTACTCTTTGGCACAATCTGCCAACAGGGCAAAGAACAGCAGGAAAGGAGAACCTGAAGTCTCTTCAGAGCAGAGAATTCCTATTGAGAATATAATTTGTAATTACCCAAACAGGCATTATGACAAGAACTACTTTTCAGCAGCAAGAGTAACACAGGATATCATTAATAATTTTAAATTTAATTTCTCTGGTTAACATGGTAGCATGTCTTTAGTTCATTAACAGACGAAATCTTACAAAACACTGAGGACAAGACACTGCATTTCTAACTTGACTTCTTACAGAAAAGCGACTCTCTTATGAAAGAAATGCTCACTCACTTTATGGCAATGCCTTCTTTCAAAAAATGTGGTGGAAATAAAATATCCTTCTGAAATGGACTTTTATATATGCTTTTTCTACCTTTGCTCTTCCACCTGTTCTGGGGAATACTGAGGTATCAACACTAATAGGTTTCATTAAGTAAAAATGAAGTGTTTTCAACTATTTACTTAACCCCAAGAAGGCATTCCTCATCAAAATTTATCATAAATCTCTAAATAAAGTCAATAAAGACCATCTGATAGCATGGAACACCCAAAATGTTGGTTTTCCCAGCCACAGATACAGCTTTGACCATTAGAGTTAGCATTTTGTCTCGCTGATTTTTCAGACGATTACCGCTAAGTGATGCTTATCTATTTTTCTTGAAATTACAAGACTGTTTTCCTGTTTAGCCTTAAACAGAAACAATAGATGATTTGATACCATACAAAAAAAAAACTCAAAAGGGAAATTCTTGGAGTGCATTTCCATTACAACTGAAAGGGAAGACTTATACACACTCTGAATAACTTAGATCTTCACACAATAAATTTTGGATTAGCTTACATTCTAATATTATGTTTATTTAATGTTATTATCAAACCAGCTTAGAACAGCCTTCCTCTAGAACGTCCTTTCAACTTGGAAAGTTCTCATTTATTTTGTTTCTCTTCTTGACAATTATGCTGTATCCTCAACCACACAATTACTCCTCTGTGCCCCTTTTTCCAGCACTAGTAAATCCTTTTAAATAGAGGGCCAAAATTCCATACTTCATTCAAGACACGGGTGTATTGAGAATTCCTACAGTGGCCAAAATGTTTCTCTCTTTTTTCATTCCTAATATTTATCTTTCTGCCACTGAGCACCAGTTTTCTATTTCCTGAAATGTATCCACTGATTCCAAAATCCTCTCCCACC
This sequence comes from Promerops cafer, assembly GCA_013398275.1. Taxonomy (NCBI): domain Eukaryota; kingdom Metazoa; phylum Chordata; class Aves; order Passeriformes; family Nectariniidae; genus Promerops; species Promerops cafer. The sequence continues at coordinate 90,492 of VZSE01006752.1, forward strand.
ATCCATCAAGTTGTTCACTGCTATTCCATCATTATAACCAAAAAACCAGGGTTTTTAGGGAGCCAGATGTTTTATTTTGTATATGGTTACCAATTTTGAGATGCTCTTTTTGCCCAGTCAGTCTAAGAGTAGCAAACAAGCTTCCAGAGGAAACAGAAACAAGAACAAACTTGCTACACTTTCCATCAAATGCCAGACATGTTTCTTATGATCTTACTTTCTTCAATATAAGCACAGAACCACCCACACTGGAAAAGGGAAAAAAAAAACCAAACCCTTACATTGAAATATTCTTTAAACCACAATTATTTACCTGAGAAAATGCCATGGGAAACAAGAAATCTACCTACTATATCTTATGTTAAGATTTGACCAGAAGATGCTAAAATATTGCTATAGACATGAAAGTAGAAGGGCTCAGGTTAAAAATGAAGGATTTAAACATTGATTTCACCTCTCCTCATCCCTCTCCTATTGCTGTACTGCAAATATAAGTCCTAAGAAGTACAACCAAAACTCCAAATAAGTCTTTCAGAGAATTGGGAATACAAATGTCAGACTTCTCTATAACTGTATTACATTCCAATTATTACCATCAATGCATTTAATATATGTACATTATAGATATTAACTTACAAATTTCCTACATCATACCAATCCTGTGTAGTTTCCAGTATAGTTTCATTAATTTACTTAGGCAGTTATGCCTTGTTATGTTTTCTTAATATTTAAATGCCAGAATTTATAAAGAGAAATTATATATCTCAAGGAATCATATCAATTTACTCTAAGTTACCCCAGAAGCCCGAAACTGAAAGCTGCTTTTGCATCGAGGCTCTCAATACTAATAAAGATGAAAACATTTAAGCATCTCCCTCATGTGACAATACTCACTTATCAAGAGCCTTGTAATAAAGGTCCAGATCTTTGTTCACCAGCTCTGTTGTTCTCATGACAATCATCATGTCCCTGTATTTTTCTTCTGCATCTTTGAATTGTGGCTCTCTGAGCTCCTTTCTAAAGCGAACAATCTCCTCCTCAAACCCACGCTGGCGGCCAAGTGCAACGTGATGGTTCCTCTTCAGAGATTCTATTTTCTCCTCCAAACGTTTCTGCTCACTGTCAAACCACAGTTGATACACATGTAGCTTGTATTTAGTGTTTCAATTTTTTAATCAGGGCTCTAATTTTGAGTTTATGTTGGACAGCAGCTCATTGTATCATATCTGTAAGGTCCGTAACAGTTAAAATTATAGTACTAATGCCACTGGAATGAAGACACTACTAAAATAAAAATAGTTTTAAGTTTGTTAAGAATATATTCTAATCACTACTCTGAGTGGGAGAAGCAAGTTGTCAAGTTCAAATGCTAAAGTGCTATAAGTAGAAACAAAAAAATGAATTTTATAGATGGATACTGAGCAAAATAAGATGAATTACTGGGTAAGCTCTAGCATGCTAAATAAATATTTCACATGCAAGAACCAGCAAAGGGGTAATCACTTTTCAAAAGTGTTTATTATCTAAGCAATTATTACTAAACTACTGAAGTAAACACAAAATTTGCTGCTGGGAACTAAGTGAGCAGACTGAAAATAAAAACTAAATACCCTCATCCAGAAGCATGAATTATTTAAAGGTTGATTTCTCAGTAAACATCATGAAAAAGATTGGACTGGAACAGGTATGAGCAGCTATCTCATTTTCTAGCCAGAAGCACTGTATAAATTTCACTGAGTCATTTACACTGTCATCACAGGGATCTGAAACCAACACAGGTGTGAAGGAGGAAGTGGTCTGCACGAATGGGGCAAAAAGAGGACCAGGAATCACTAAAACACAGTGGCTACAACATTCAGATGTTCAATGAATTCTTGTGCAAAGCATACCATTCTGTTTTGAAGGTGCTTACTTTTTCATCTGGGGGACTTTCATTTCTCCCATCTCCTTCATAAGTTGTTTTATATTGTCTTCAACTTCTTTTAGCTCTTCATTCCTCTTCCTCAAAGTGAGATTATCTTCCAGCCACCTTTCCTGTATCTAGCTCCAAGGAAAGCAAGAAATTCTATCATGTTTCACTATGTTTCTTATCAATTACAATGTATCAGTTCTGCACAACTCTGAAACATGCTGCAAGCATAAAATAACTGAAAACAACAAAAATTATCACAGTGAGAACTTACCTTGTCCTAGAAATAGAATAAAATGGAAATCAGTGTTATTATTTCATCTTTCAAACTGGAATAACACTTAGCAGTGTTTACTGTCACAAGTGAACACAAGAATGATTCTTTTTGAGAATATTAATCCATGTTTCAACCAGGACAAGTTGTTTTAACCAAGTCCCCTATCACAGGTCTACAACAGTAGTAACTGAAGGGGTAGAATGGGGAAAGACATAGTTCCTACAAGGAATGTAAACATTACTGGAAACAGATACACAAGAATTTAAAGTACATGATAAATCTGGAGTAGCAAGCAACTTTTGGTACCTGCAGTTTGTACTTTACTTATAAAGGCAGGAATCCTCCACATAAAGATACTCCTGAAAATGCTGAGTACTATCCCACCAGACTTAACTCTTAGAAATACCATAAGATGATAGTTAGAGATAAATGGTTTTTAAATTTGCACATACAAATCTCAAGACTATTTTCATCCTAATGCATGTACAGTAACTATCTTGACTAGCAACTGATCAAGTAACTCAAGAGGAAGCTAATTTCACACCACTACAGACATAGGTGGACAAACCAAAACTAGGAATTATTTCAACTATGCCAAGCATACTTTAAACAATATACCCACCTTTTGAGTGTCAATATCTTGTCGGGTCATTTCCATCTCTTTACTTATCTTTTCCTTCTGTTTCTCACAGGCAGCCAAACGAGAATTTACTTCATCAAGTTCAGACTCCTTTTGCTAAAAAAAGATTAAGAAAACAGCACATGATTTAAAAACAAAAGTACTTTTGATGCTAACTTTTTATTGAATGGTTTTTAGATTACCTTTTTATAGTCTTCTTTTCCTTGTTGAATATAGTTCTCAATTTCTTTCACGTATTTGTTTATATCTTTAACTTTCTCATTTATGCCATTCATCTGCAGAGAAAAGATTTCAAATGAAATATGGTCTTATGTCCAGGAACAGATGTGCTCTGTATCAAAGACACTGTATAACACTACACCAAAGTACAATTCCTTATTGTAACTCCCTTTAGTTTTCTAATAAAGTCTTCAGCTTCTACAATCCCAGTACTTCTTATAAGCATGAAAATGTTTCCCAAAACGAACGAGGGCCCCTTAACCTTGGAAGAGCCAGTGTGTCTCTTGGCAAGGACAGGTGATGGTAATCCTTGCTGGTCCTCTTGGGCCTACTTAGGAAGGGCTTTTGAATGCCATCAGCCACTAAATATTGCCAAATGTCCCAAGAAGTCTTTTTTTCAAGACTGTCAAAGGTTAACTACAATTGAGTTCATGTCCTGACTGACATGCTCCTTTTCTTCCCTAAAACCTCTGTCAATCTAAAGCACCTCCTGGAGTCACTGATGTTTCCTAAGAAAAGCCTCAGTACCACAGCTTCCACCCATGCCTGAAAAACAGTATCTAATCCTATCTCACAGCTATGCCAAGAGCAAACAAACCTTCTCTTGTGTTTCTTTATTACTTGCAGTCCTTTTATTCACTAGTTCCTCCTTCTCCTGCTGCAATTTGTCTAACCTTGCAGCCAAAGGAAGTACCTGTTCTTCTGCTTCCTGAAAAGTAGTTGGAAAAAGTAGTTTTTACTTTTGCATTCTGGTAAAGATCAGTAACTTTTCAAGCACTAAAAAAAGTAATGCGGTTACTTATTTATTCTTTGTGTGTATTAAAAAAAGGAAATGTGAAAATAAGTATTTAAAAAGTTCTGGAAATTCCCAAAGATACACAGTAGCAGCACAGAACAAACATTTAAAAATCCATCCCATTGTCTAGGCCAGAGACAATATTAAATGTGACAAGATTATTATTTTTTTATTTCAAGGCCAGCAAAGCTAAGGGTTAGACAATTAAGAGTATTTCTGACCTTGATCTCTCTGCATAAGGACTGAACCTCAGTGGTTAACTCCACAGTCTGCTCCTCCAGCTGCCGCCGCCGCTGCATGCTGCTGACGATCTGCAGCTTCTCTGCCTTGAGCTCATTAACTGCACTCTTCAGCTGCTGAATCTGGCTTTGCTGGTCCTGCTTCTGCTTTTGATTTAACTCAATTTTACCAGTAACTGCAGATGAAAACCGAGTCAATCTGATATTACAACAATTATTGTAATCCTTATGAAAAGTCATCTCCAAATTAAGCTGGTACGACTCCAAAAACTAATAACAACGAACTAGGAGAATATAGTTATTTGAGAACATAAAATAAGCAAACTAAAATTTTAATGGCAAGAATTTTGGAACATTACTTTCAGTATAAAAAGGAAATAACAGGTTTGTAGGACCTACCTGTATCCCACAAGTGTTTTTTCTCTTGTTTTTCTTGGCTTACTTGAAGCACAGTTCTACTTAAATTGACACCTAGCAGCTTAGCCTCCTGCTGAGCAATTTTGCGTTCAACATCCCTAATATCAGTCTGAAAGTATGAGGAAAAGCACCATTACTACTGTATTCATATTTAACAATGTATTTTTTCACCTTTGGCACATAAGAACAAGCTCAGGGCTTGAGGCACTCAAGAGCTTTGAATTCACCTTCTCTAGAACAATGAACACATCATTAGCAGTAAGGTTCTGTCAGCTGCTAGGAACTGGAATTCCTAATTGTGGATGGAATCAGTCAATAAGGATGCACAGGCCTTTAACATCCCCAGCCCACTTCAGGACAGTTCCATGTGCAATCTGTCCCTACAACACTGGAATTGTTGGAGCCTCAGGAGCTGCTGACATCTCCACCTTGTGAACTGCTCTCAGTCCTTTGCCTGGGCCCCAGGTTCCCTAATTGCTCCTCTGAAGGTTCTCAGCCAAGCAAAGATTTTGTGTTGGTAACAGAGGCATGAAGACTGCTCAAAACAGTCTCCTATGCCAGAATAATAAAAAGTGCAGGATTTCTCTCTCCCTTTACCATATATTCAGATGGCACAGAAACAGGAAACACATGTGAGATGCTGGGAATACAGTGACCTATAACGACCACGAGGACTGAAAACACTTAGGTGTGCTTGTGGCTGTGCTCAGTTCTGGATGACACCTCTTTTTTCAATTCATATAGCACAGAATTTAATCAGAACTCAAGGGACTATCTGGTGCTCAAAAAAAAAAAAAACTTTTGTAAATTGTACAAGATCACCTATGTTATACTGTCTTTGGAAGTATATTAAAATAAGGACCTTGAAGTTTTGTCATATTACTGAATAACTACATATTTAAATGCAAGGGAATATCATTTTATGTATTAAAAAAAAATGTTACCAAAGCATACCTGATACCTTTCCATCAGAGTTATATCCTGTAAACATGCTTTGGCACCTTCTTCCTCAGACAAAGCTGTCTGGAGGAGTGATTCCTGTTCTTCTACCTCACCCTTCAGGCCTGTTAAATCTCTGTTTGCATTCTGGATCTTGCTCCTCAGGTCTGGAATTTCCTTATTTTGGAGTTCAAATACAGTTTGCCTTAAATAAAATACAAATCTCTAAAATTTCCTTGGTCAGAAACAGCAGCATAAATTGAAGACATTCAAGATCACAAAATCTGTGATATGGTTTACTAGTGGAAGACTAAATTTAGCTATAATAGTATCCCCTTAACCTTGCCCACATTTAACTAAGCTTAAGTTACATACCCAGCTAAGGTAATACATCCCTCATTTTAGGTGAGAGATTATACAAACAAGCAAACAAAATCTCTTTTGGTTTTTAACTTCATTACAGCAAGTGCTCAGGAGAAGGTACAAGGCACTAAACAAGACTGCCCTCTTGTGAATGAAAACTCTACCCTCATCTACTCTCAAATTCAAAATATTTACCCCAACAGTGACATTTTGAAATTAATTAACCAGCCTAGAATAAAGCCTCCTTGATGTCTGCATAGTTTTTTATAATCAAAACCCACACATTTGAAAGAAAACAGCCTGTAACAATATGGTTTTCTAAGTACTTTACCACAGTGGTTTAAGACTCATCATTTCATCACGTTTCTTCTCTTTTTTTTTAAGCTCAGACTCTGTTGACTTCAGTTTGTCAGGGGCAAGGCGCAGTTTAGACTGCAGATCACTAATGACATCTTGCAGTTCAGCCTCTGTCTGAAAAACTCTCTGGCAAACTGGACAACAAGACTGGTTATCCTCTGTCAGTTGTGTAATGAACTGTGAATAAACTGCAGTGGCTCCAGCAAGCACAGCTGGGTGAAAAACAAAAAGACGACTTACGTTGAATAAACAGTGTATAATCAGCTAAATTAGTATTTCAGGGAAAAAAGTAAAGCTATACATGAATTTACCTCGCTGTTTGGAACTTTTTTCAATTTCATCTTGAAGTTTGTTCAGGTCACTGTCAAAATCTTGACTTCCACAAACATCAAAAAGTTTTGCTTCATGACTGGACAACTGGGCTTCCTTTTTTTTTAGCTCATTACTGGCATAAGTTTTATCATATTCTACTGATGCCAGTCGCTTGCTGAAATATTAAGGCAGAAACACTTTTATTACCCAAACACAAAGATTTAGACTGTTTAAGCAAAGCCAAAAACCATGGAAAGGTAATCTGAAATTAGAATTACAGAACTATTATTCACCAGTTCTTCTTTATTGATTTGTCACACAATCTATAGCATGAACTTTTCATTCATCCAAGTACAGCATAAGTGTTTAATTTTAAATCCCTTCTGTTTTCTAGATGATTACTGATGAGAAACTTCCTACTCTAACTAATTGTTTTATATAATCAAATGAAACCAGGAACAGGTAATCACACGTGAATTTGTGATATAGTCACTAACCACTCTTTGACTTATCAGAAGAATCAGAAGACCAGCAATTTCCAGCCCCAGGCACATTCATTCAGCTAGAATTAGTCCAAACAACTAAGGATGGTCCAGATCATTATTTTGCTATCTTCTTTTAGTGCTGCCTTTTACACACTGCAAATGTTGTGATTTTATTAACTAGCACAAACTGTATCAGCTCTGTATCACAGGAACTCTGCAGGATATTTTCTCTGATTTTGCAGATACCTAAATAAACACCAATGATTTAAAGTAAAAAGTATTTCCAACATATTAAACTTTCCAACATTTAAATTCATAATAGCATAAAAACTTGTAGAGAAATAATCGATTAAATTAATACCTACTTAAGATTAGCAAGAGTGTCCCTTGTCTGATTAATCTTTTTATTTTTACCATGAAGCCAGTCTTCAAGTTGTTTTTTATTGGGAAAGTATCCCAGCAGTGATGTTAGTTCCTCAGAATGTCTTGACTTTACTTTTCTAATCTGATCTTCTTTCTCTGCCTGAGGAAATGAAGCATTTTAAATTAAATTTTCCTATCTTCAGGTTTATAACTGTCAATGCATTTATTAAGCTAATAGCTTCTATGAAGTCAGAAGCTCTACATCTGATTGTTGATAAACACCTGAAAAATACACAAATGTTGGAAGGACTGTATCAATTTCATGTCCCTCCCTTATGAGATATTGATAAAAACATTACTTTGTCTTTCTTCAGCATCTCCATTTGGGTAATTGTTGTGGTGTGTAGATTCAACTGCTCCATCTCTTGATCCAACCTCCTAAGAGCTTTGTCCAGATTTATTTTCTCATTTTGCAGAGTCTGTACTTCCCGTTCCAGTGTTTCTATATTGCTGTTCCTCTCAGTCTTCTCCAGCTCATGTTCCTATACAAAAAATAAAAGCCCAGAAGACACAAATAATTAGCTAGAACTTTATTGATTTTTATAAAGGAAGCAGAAGAAACCTCTTCAGCTGCCTGGCAGCAGCATCAGTAGCTGTTACAGGAATGACACAAGATTTGTAAAGAATGCATGCAGAAGAACAAAGGCTGTGATATTGGTGTGGGGCAAGGAAAGCCCCAAGCAGATACTGGAATGCAGATACCCTGGAATGCAGTACTGCCCCAATTTGCTCATGCTTTTACCATAAGCTCACTCATACTTTGTTTGATTGTATTTTAGTATCTACTGTATATTAAATTTGGAATTACCCTAGTAAGGAGGCTAGAAAAAACACTGTCAAGCAGAATTCATATACTGCTGACAAACAAAATATTTGGCCATAAAGACATAACCAGCTGTTCAGCTGAAACATAAAATGCTTGTAACTTTACTTGATCAGATAAAACACTTAAAACCAACTAGTCCATTTCATAGGCAAGTTATCTCCAAAAATGCAGGCAGTATGGAACTTTGAATTCAAAGTTTCTGGCCCAATAATGTGAGAGTGACCAATCTCCTAATTGCCAGCTGTGCTATTACCCTGTTTACAACTCTCCAAGCAGAAGCAGCACACTCTATGTGTGGACTGTACAAAACCAAGGTAGTGAACAGACCCTGACCCAAAGGGTGCACTATCTGAACAGACAAAGCATCCAGGGTATTAAAAGGGCAGAAATACATCTGAAAGATTCAACATCAAGGGGGAGGTTATGGTTTTGGTGTATTTTTTTAATGATAAAGCCACAAGTTTTTAATTCAAGCTTCTATAATTTCTTCAATTACACACTAACTTACCATCTTGCCAATCTCCTCATCCAACTCACTAATCCTGTCTGAAAAGCCCTCCAACTGCTGCAATTCACATTTTACATTCTTCAGCTCTGCTTGTTTCTTATTTCGAATGTCTGATTTCAGGTCAATGGTTCTTTCTAATCCAGTTTTCTTGTCTCTTATTTCATCTATCTGTTTTTGTTTCATTGCTTCTTTCTCTGCAAATTCTCTCTGAAAGAAGATCAGCAATAATATATTCATTATTTTTTCATAGGAAAATATTTTAAAATACTTTTCACACTAGTGTGCCAATATTCACCACAGTAAAACACTGAAATACTGAGAAAACTACAACTTGTCTAAAATTACTTGCTGAAATGTTTTTAATAGGAAAATGCAAATGCATCATACCAGTAGTGTTCTGTGACAGCAACTCCATTTTGAACATGACTTCAACAAAAAGCTGTTTATTTTTAAACCAGCTGCCCATTCTAATTCTTCCTCAGGTTTTTTTGCTTATCAGTGATCCACCTGCATGGGGACTGCAAGAAGAACCTCTCTGATGAACTGCCTGTTCAACAGCCTTGATGACCACTCCTAATTCCAAAACTAATTTTCATGGAAAGATGCAGATGATACATAACCAAGAATTCTAGAAAAAACCAGCTTCAGTTCCCCCCCACCAACACTTTCTCCCAGGATCACAAAGACCCATATGGACCAATAAATCACCAATGGCCCATAAAAATTACACTACTTAAACAACACAATTCTTACCATCATATGATTTGCAGCTTCTGCATCTCTGTCCTGTCTGTCCTTCACCAACCTGCGAAAACTGGCAATGTGCCTTTCAGTGAAAGGGGCTCGCTCGAACCCATCTAATTCCAGCTGTGCTGCCAGAGACTGAATTAAGGAATCCCTGGTCACAATGTGCTCCTGGTGACGATCTGCCTGCAGTTGAAGACGACCTTCACAAAAAGAAAAAGTGACATAAATGTTCAAAAAATGTGGCAGAAGACATGCTTAGGATTCAAAGCCAGTTGAAAGTCTTTGAAACCTTGAAGTCTTTTTCAACAGCACAAAAAAGCTACGGAATAAAAACAAGCCGTAGGTAGAGACTGCTATTTCAGGTAACTAAATTTTTATTAATTAAATAAATCAATCATTCAAAAGCAAGCCCCTAAAATCACTAAAAACATTATTCTGATTAAAAAAAACAAAGCCCGAACGTATTTTATGTAAGCACATATTCTGTCACTCAACTACTACAGCTTTGCTGAAATTCCCATAATCCATCAAAAAAAGGAAAAAGGATACACAACTGAAAGAACTTTACCTTAAAGCCCTCTGACTTGTCCCCAGTCCCCACATGAGACATGGAGAATGCTAGGCATTCAGCTTTCAAGCTTTTTCTCTGTTATATGACAAAATGTACTACATGTTGTAATCATAGCTCAGAAAAAATGCACATTAGAAGCTCCAGGAGAAAAATGCCAAAACTTGTCCACCAGCAAGACTCTCACACCCCACTGTGCAGCTGAACCTGAACTAATACACATTTTAGGAGTTTTGTCCAGTTCAGATCACTTCAATTATCAGTAGTTCCATTTCAGATCTTAATTACATTAGAAAACACACAAGACAATGAATGAAGCCTTAAATACCTCGTTCAATGAGCAGCTCTGATTTCTCACTGTTAAATCTCTGGCACTCTTTAGTGGCTCTATCTAAATCACGCTTACAGTCCAACAATCTCTTCTCCTTCTCCTTCACTATTCTCTGGTGGTTCTGGTATCTGTCCCTGAGCTGTTCATCTGTTCCTTGAAAAACCTGTATGCCACGTACAAATTTATAAGTCAATTATTGATGTTTCAAAAATGTATAGTTTTTACCACAACAGAATTAAAGGAATAAGAGTTTAACACCTCACATGCAGAATTTCTATAATAAGACATACAAGAGGAAACTCTGCAGCAAGCAAAACTGGAAAACTGTTTTTCTTAGACTGATAAAGTAAAATAATCCAAGTTTTTTATCAACCTTTTCCATCTTCTGTTGCAAATCTTGATTATCTTTTTCCATCTGCCGCTTCCTGCTCTCGAGGGCCTTCACATCATTGTCCAGCCTCATTACTTTTGTGAGATTCTGTTCAACTACTGCCAGAGAGCTCTGCAAAAGAATGTGGTAAGTAAAATACCTCATCGGCTCATAAACCCCATAATCAATTATTTTAAGTGCAAAACCTCCAGTTTCATTTAGTATTTTTTTTAAATAGGGAATGTTAAGTTTTAGTTTGGTTTTTGCTTTAGTTATAGCTTAAAATGGTTTTAGCTATCAGCTAAATTTGAGAGATTTTAAACTGACAAAAACCCAATGCTGCTATAAGAATTCTGTTCTTAACCCTTCAATGACTGTATACAGATTAGAGCAGCATCTGCCAGGTGAGTTGAGGTATGCTTGATTCTGCTGCAGGGCAAAGGATTAGATACAAAACTGCAAGATTTTAACCAAGAAATTCATCCACCTTTCACTTCTTTTACTGTTTTGTATTAAAGTATTAACATAATCCTCACGGAAATTACCTTTAGAGGCTCAAGCTGGTTCTCAATTGATACTACATTCTCCTTAGAAGCAGCCAGTTGAGCTTCTCTGTTGCTGAGATGATCCTGGATTTCCTGAGCTTTCTCTTTATTCTGTTTTAGATATTTCAGTTCTGTCTGACATTCTTTTACTTTCAAGCTTTGTTTGAGTCGTACCTGACGCAGAGCTTCAAGTGCTTTGATATACCTTTAAAAAAAGCAACATTTCAGCTGCTTTGGCAATACAGCAATACTGATGTATGAAACAGCATCTTAGACATTTTTATCAACATTTATGTTATGAGAAGACATTTTTTACTTAGTTTTTATTTAATTACAGTAAAGGGAATAACCTTGTTGCTGAAAAGATCTCATCAAATTTTTGTTTCAGGGCCTTCCCTTCACTTAACGGCCAGTTGGATTCTTCTTGGTGACAGAAAATGACATTGTTAAGCACAGATTTGGAAACACCAAGGGCACTGATCATCTCCCGATCTATTTCAGCACACTTGGAACTCAGACTGACCTTCTCACCATGCCTATGGAGATAAAGAAAATCCCCAAAGTTGTTACTGGCAAGTTCTTCAGAAAGTGAACTGCATTTTAATGGTACAACCCCATTTTAACATACCCATTCAAAAATTTAACAAGTAACAATTTTTAAGCACAGAATTACCATGCTCAACAAAGGCATTTAACACTGCCAATTTTTAAAGTCAGACTGTTTCACGTATTAAAACTCTGAGGAACCACCAGAGGGGGCAGGACAGGTCTTGAGTTAAAGAAATATACTTAAACAGCGGAGAAGGAAGTTAAACATGGGCCAAAAACTATCTGAAACTGAAAATGGTACTACAGGAAGTAAAGCCTACATACTCCACACAATGATACTTTCAAGCTGTACCCTACAATCATGGAATCATTGAATAATTTGGGTTGGAAACTTCCATACTGCCCATCTCATTCCCTCTGTGATGAGCAGGGATGCTACTCACAGAACCAGGCTGCTCCAAGCCCCATCCACCCTGGCCTTGAACACTACCAGAAGTGGGACAGCCACAGCTTCTCTGGGCTACCTGTGCCAGTGCCTCACCACCCTCATTACCAATAAGGTTTTTAAATAAATGCAAGTCAACAGATATAAGTATTTCTTAACACCATGGCTATCAGATGTGGGATTTTTCAATCACCTAACAGACAAAGTAATGAAACTACACATCTTTATAATCTAAAAGCACCAGCAGCTATGTCAAGGAACACATTAGGTAATTTTCTCTTATCTGATGCATAAAAATATTCCAAATCCAAACCTATCTTCACGCCAAAGTAAGAAGAAACACCTGACAACTTACTTTGTTCTAGTAATGACAGATTCCAGGGTTTTAAATTCTGGAGTCTTGCCTTTCTGGGTACAGACCATGGAGCGCTGGACAGCTACGAGCTCCCCGTTGACATCTCGAAACTGCAACCGAATCTGAGCTCTAACGTCTGTTTCATTGGCAACCTTTGGTAGGAGCAAAAAAAAAACCAGAATGAGGGAAATTCTTCTCAAGGTTCACAATCTGAGTGCAGTGGAGTATTTTACTAAGGAGAAAACACATATTACATCTAGTCACTATGACTTACCTTTGGATCATGAACAAATGTTTTTCCTTTGGTGCCAGGAGGAAAATCACCAGTGGATATATATTTAAGACATTCAATGATAGTCTAAGAAAACAGAAGTAAGTATATCATTATAAAGACAAATTTAGAGTAAGCAAGATGGGCTACAGGCAAATCCACAGTAACAGCCAAAACATTTACAAATGAGTTAGATATGTAAAGAGAGAGAAATAACATTTTAATTTTTGAGTACCATGAAAATATGATGCTTTGCAAAAGCAGTTTTAATCAGGATCTGGATCAATTTCCTATGAAAAAATATCAACCAGTGCTCTGCAAATTCCAGGCATGAAAGCAGATTTCTAATTACACTAAACAACACAATATTTATAGCAAACAGCATGACTTTTGCAATATTATTAGTACCTTTCTGTAGAAATTATTATTCACGTTAAGGCCTTCCAGACCTATTTACAGCACAAATTCAAACATAAAATGAGCCTTACCGTTTTTCCTGCACCATTTGGTCCCAGCAAAATAGTTAATGGATTAAAGAAAGTGATAATTTGTTTGTCTTTATCTTCTACCCCGAAACTCCTCACTCCGAGGATACTCATTTTTTCAATTCTCGACATTTCTGCTGAACTTCTGTTCCAAAGCCAGAGGTATAAACACCGTAACTCCTGTAAAACAGAGCTTTGTGAAAAAACCAGTAGGCAGAAATCACTATAGATTACTGAAAGCTGATTAAACCTACACAAGCACAACATATGATAAATATATTTTAATACACAGCTAAGGTTCTTCAGTTACCACTCAAGGTATAAAACACATGAAGGCAAAACTTTATTTGTTTCAAACTGAGAAATCAATCAACTCCAAGCTAAGTGCCATACTATGTATCATGAAATCAAACACCATGGCCCCAAATAACCCTTTATTCCACTTCATAAACACGATGCACGTGCCTTCAGAATGCCCCAAACACAAGAGAAGCCCCAATACTTTTTCCCCTTTGATAAGCCTCTGTTGTACTGCAACACCCAACAGCGTGCAAGCTTTGCCAGTGCCTGTTTCTCACAGGCATATCCAGCATCTCCTTGTCCTAATTCCTGCCGTGAAGAGGAAGACTCGAGCCTTCCCCCCACGGGGCGGGCACAGACCACTGGGCTGTGCACGGCCGGGAGCTGCCCCGGGCACTGGAGGGCTCTGGGGGAGGCAACTCCGGCTCCAAGGCCCGTCCCCGAGCCGCTGCGAACACGCCGGTGCGGTGTGTGCACGGCTGCCTACTCCGGGGGTGTTCACGGGGCCGAGGGCTCGGTCCTCCCGCGGCTCCTCCGGGGGTGCCCGCGGGGCTCGGCCCGGGAAAGGGCATTTCCTGCCGAGGCAGAGGTGGCAGCGGGGCTTTCCCGCCCGGAGCTCCGCGCGGCGCCGGGGGCGGACGTTTTCCAGAGAGACGCCCTGGGGCGGCCCTTCGCGTACCCGCCGCCCGAGCGTGGCCGAGCTGAGCCCGCCGCGGCACCGCGCCCCCGGCCCGGCCGGCCCCTTTTCCCCATCCCCGNAGGGCGCTTGCAGCGGGGCCGGGCTGCGCTGTCCTCCGAGGGCTCAGAGAGCAGCGATGGAGTTTTGAGGCGGTGTCGTGGTTTAAACCCACGACAGTCGTTCCAACCCAGCTGGAAATCACAGAATCACAGAATAAGCTGAGTTGGAAGGGACCCACAAGGGTTATCGAGTCCAACTCCTGGCCCTGCACACCATTCCTGTCACACCATATGCCTTGTGCCTTGTCCAAACGCCTCTCCAGCACTGTCAGCCGTGATGCTGTGACCACTTCCCTGGGGAGCCTGCTCAGTGCCCAGCCACCCTCGGGGTGAAGAGCCCTTCCCTGATACCCACCCTAAACCTCCCCTGACACAGCTTCAGGCCATGCCCTCGAGTCCTGTCACTGTCACCACAGAGAAGAGGTATCTGCCGCTGTACCCTGCTGCAAGATCTCCCCTCAAGTGTCATCCAGGCTGAACAGACCAAGTACCCTCAGCAGCTCCTCGTACGGCTTCTTCTCCAGACCCTTCCCCATCCTCACTGTCCTCCCTCGGACACTGTCTGATAGCTTTAATGTCTGTCTTATATTGTGGTGATGGGGCACCACCAGCCTCGGTGGAATGGGGAGAAGAATCAACTCTAAAACTTGTAGGCTGAGATAAGAGCAGTTTAATAATAGAAGACAAAGTAAAATACAGTCATAATGGTAAATAACAATAATGAAAATAAATAGGGAAAAAAAAAACAAATAACTGATGCCAAATAAAATTGCTCACTGCCTGCTGACCAATGCCAGACCCTTTCCAGGTAACTCCCCCAGTTTATCTACTGGGCATAATGTTCCATGGTGTGGAATACCCCTTTGGCCAGTTTGGGTCACCTGTCCTGGCTGAGCTCCTTCAGTTTCTTTTCTGTACCTCCTCACTGGCAGACCACAAAACACCAAAAAAAAAAAAAAAAAAAAAAAAAAAAAAAAAAAAAAAAAAANTACAACAATTTAGAAAAAACCAAAACATCAGTATACTATCAACTATTCTCATTCTGAATCCAAAACACAACACTGTACCAAATACTGAAAAGAAATTAACTCCACCTCAGCTGAAACCAAGACAGGCAGTTTTAGGGACTGCAGGAAAGTTCCAGATGATCAGGGTAGGAAAAGGGATCACTCCCTTTGGCTGGTCAAGTTCATTTCTCTCTAGGGCCAACAGAGCTCCTTGCCCCCTTGTACCAGTCTTCCACATCTTCTTCCTCTTTGCTCCCTATCCCCTATTCATCATCCAGTTAGAAAAAAGTCCAAGCTGGAGGACTGCCCCTTCCTCCTGCTTCCCTGGAGCTTTGTTATCCTACTCCTGAGGACCAGGAGTCCCTCTAGAACCAAACAAAGGGTCAGGCTGCACGTGCCACGCACACCCTTACCTTGACCCAGCAGCCTCTGGCCAGCTGGGAGCCATCTCAGGTTCACTGTACGAGCCAACAGCATTGGGAATCAAATTTATCTACACTTTCAGCCAACTCCAAAACTGATTAATAACTTGCCAGCGTATTTTAGTGCTTACTGTATTGTCTTCATGAAGGGAAACAACACAAGTAGTTCTTGTGTCAGATAAGTTCATGGTTAGGTAACAGAGGCAAACTTTGGAAAACAGCCCTTTGTGCTCAATCTCAGCATCATCTGTAATTAAAATGAGTAACAGAGATGATAGGTGAAGTAAGTCTGGACCTTCTCAGAAGCTGGTAGTCAGCAGGTTTTGTGGCCAACAATTCAGGCTTATGCTACAGTTGTACTCTGCTGATAATCCTACCTTTTATGAGTGCAAAAAGGGTTCAAAAACCATAAGCTATGGCCACTAGATTTTGAGACAAGAAGCCGTTAGTGTCCATATTGGCTGAACACCCTGTAAAAATATTGCCAAAGTTCACACCCATCGTTGAGAAGCCAGTACAACTCCTCTGGAGAGGAGACACCAGATTATACTCCACTTGTGCTGTCTCCTGCCCTGTAGCTGCCTCGGTATGACTCAGTTGTTCAGCAGCACAATACTTTCTCTATGGCAACACTTTTCCACATTGCTTTTAGATGATGCATACATCATACCCTGATTCTGTAGCCAGTCTCACTTCTGGAATATTCTGCAAAAGTTGATGATTAGGAGACAGTTTTTGGCACTGTTTCTGGCAGAGTTTTCTGTTTCACACACACTATTTTCCCACCAATATGAAATCTATTCCCTAAATAGTGTGTGTGTTTATGCTGCTGTGGGATGGTTTAGTGGGAATTATTTCTTCGCTTGTGATTGTTCTCCTTTGTCCAGCACAGTTATCAGCTTTTCAGAGTCAGTAAATCTATGAATATGAGTGTGAACATGAAAGGTTGAGGAGCAGAAGGGACAACCTCTTTCTTGCAATGTTTAGTATCATGTCATCCCTTCTAGAAATCTGACAATCTGTTTGGAACGTAGGTAGAAGAACAAAAGTGGTTACACACTTTTATCTTTCCAGTCTAAACTACTATAAGAGCAGCCGAATACTGATTTCTGCAGAGGAATGGAAATATATCTTGTATTATTTCTACATGCTCTTCTAAGAGCCCAGCATTTTCATCTGGGGACCTCTTGTGTTTCTTTGGCTGTGGCATGACAACAGGATGTTTCATAAGTTTAGTGTTAAAAGCTTTATCAGGTGCTCTTTCAGTTAGGATCAAAAGATTCTTTCAATACAGCTTTTTTAACTCAGTTATGCTTTTCTTTCAGAATTTTAAGACAAGAATTTAAAAACACTATTTAAAAACTTAGTTAAGCAGTATTTTCAACAAAACTTAAACAGATCTGCTCATGAAATTACGTACTGAGAAACTTATAATTCAAGGTCTTTCCTCTTTCTGGGTATTTCAGGCAGGTAGCTATGGAAAACCAGATGACTCTTCTCACATGGTTGAATGATTTGTCCAATTTTGCTGGAAAATTGTAACCTTTTAATGAATGAGTGTTACCCTCTCATAAGCCCTTGCCAGTCATCTGAAAGTAGGTTTCAGCCATTTTTAAGCACTTTGGTTTTTTTCAGTAGATAGAGTTTTTCCACTTACGTTAAGGGACAAGGTTTTCGCCTGATGCCAGGACAGCTAATTCTAGCCATTAATAGAATGGCTTTGCTTTCACTGCTTTCACTGCTAGGCTGTCAATTAAATCCATGCCTTTTCCAGCCATACGTTCTATGCCGAATTTCCTCAAACAGTGAGGGTGAGGGAGGAAGGTAAAGAATCCAAACTGGTTAAGTAGCATTAGGGTCTATGGATGTCTAAGAAGTTACTGGTATTTTTTTACTCGGCCTCAAACTGCAGTTCAACTTAGAAAATCCCACTGAACAAAGGATGGCATATTACTGAGTGAAATGTAAAAACTACATAGCTTTTCAGATCTCCATCTCTCTGATTATGTGATGCAAAAGTAAGACTAGAACCACACAAAGATCTGTGTTAGAGAAGGAATGCTCCTATTTCCTGTGATGAGTTTTTGATATCATGTAAGAAAATGACATCTCTTATCCACAAAGGTATTTTCCCCTTACTTGATGTCAGAAGGAAGGAAACCCCCAACCGGTCCCCAGTGAGGCATCCCACAGTGCCTATGATAACTCACACTATGGTCTTATGCCTTTTCCTATATGAGAAAACTTTCCCTTTCATCTAATATTCAAGGTATATATAGGCAGCATATGGTGCATAAATCAAACACAGCTTTCCTTGAACCCAAAATGCTGTTGCTCTATATCTTCTTGGTGAGTTGCTGCTTACCTGGCTCAATGGGAGGTGCAGTAGAAGAATTTCAAACAAACCTCAAGGCTCTAGAGGCTCTAGCAAACAAAGAGGTGGGTCGTTATCTCTTTTTCTTCATTTCCTACAGTTCTTTTGATGGAAATACAAAATGAAGTCTGGGTTAGTTTCAACTCCAGTTTGTATGTCCTGTGTTTTGTTTGTTGAAGTTGAGATGCTCGAGGCACTGCGTGTCAAGCTTTCCTCAGAAGCTGGTGCTGTAATTGTTTCCCCAAAGGAAGTTCAGAAATAGAAAACCTGATAAAGATGATATGTAGTTCGAGATGTTTAACAATGTGGCAGTCACTTACAGAAGAAATACCTTCTAACAGTATATTCTTTTTAAAAATTTTAGATCTTTCTTCCAGTACCCAAGGGGAAATTTCAGGTAAGACTTCCAAACTTCTTTATTCTGCTGTTGCTAATTATTTGAAAAATGATGATGCCTTGTAGCAGATTTTGAGGGAGAGTTAGACTACAAAAAAAGACCGAATCCCACTAAAAGGGAATACATATGCTAATTTTTCATGAGCAGTTCTGTCAAATTCATTGAAGCTATGGAAATAAATAACCAATTCTGTGACCATGGTCTCTGAGATGTGGTTGTACTCCTGCTGAAGGCAATCTCAGGAGTTCTTGCAGAGAGATTACTTCCGAGGCTGTTCTGCCTCTGCATTACTGCCTGAGGTGCAGACCCTGAACATCACCTGCTGTCATTTAGAACCAAAGGTGGGTGAATAGGGCTGGTACTTGATGCACTAAAATGTTCTCACCTCTTGGCAAACAAACAAGTTGAGTGTTATAAAGCACCATAAAGTTTGTGTCTGAAGGAAGCAATTTGTTGGTACAAGAAATTATTGCCCACAACCCTGTTGATCGGTGGTTTCAGTTTGTGGTCTGCAGATTTCTCAGGTTCTGTGAACTGAAAAAAGGTCCATGAAAAATAATTAAGACCAGCCAGCCTGTTGTTTTAGAGGAAAAAATGTTTAGAGCTTGCAGCTTTAAAGAAGGCTATGATATAGACAGAGGGGTACAGTGCTTCTGTCCTGTGTGGGACATATAGCTGCGAGAGGGAGTTGGCAGATCTAACATCCTCGGGCTACTCAGTGTGGTTTTTATAAAGCTGCAACCCCAGAGGATTTTAGTCTGCCTTTACAATTCTTTTCTCTATTTTACTTCATAACAATTTTTTAAAACGTGTTTCTTTTCTCTCCTGCTGTAAATTTTTTTTCGAACCCCAGAAAACATAGGAAAGTACCTCTTTCTGTATTTATACAGAATTTCTGTTTCTGCTATGCATGCAAATAGTTACTGAATTTACTGAAAGATAAAAGTTAACTCATTTGGCAGAATATAATTTTGCTGTTATTTGATTTTTTTTAGTGCAGTCATGTTCCCTGTCAACTTGAAAGAGCCATAGAAGGACTGAAAGTTTCCTTTAAGAATAATGCAGCAAGAACCCCTATTTCTCTGATGGAGAAAAACATGGATCGCATAACATCAACTTTAAAGAAAACATATACAGTAAGTTTCTCATGAATTATTTATAGTCATAGAATCATGGAATGGAAGGGACCTTAAAGCTCACCGAGTTCCAATTCCCCTGGCTGGATTAGGGACACCCTAGGTAAAAATACAAAATTATGTGAATGTACCACTCACTTGTTTTCAAAACATGAAATTAATCATCTCAGCATCCTGGCCAGCTACAATGAACAGCAAAATTTTGATCCCATCTCTGCACACCCTTAGTTTTGCAGTGTTGAGCATTTTGGCTGCTGCTCAGCAGTGGTTTTACAGGAACTACCTGAATTCATAGAGTCTGGATGGAAGTTAGAGTTTCCTAAAAGATGCATCACCTGTAGACAAATCCTGGGACTTGTCTACAAAGCCAGGACACTAGTAAGAAAAGGCCCTAAGCCTATCTCAGTGAGCAAAGTCAGCCAGGAAGAAGTATTCCTGATACTCAAATATATTCTCTCTGTTCATTCATGCAGATCTGTCTTTCCTTCTGATTAAACATCCACTTGAACAACCACCACCACCTTCTCAGCAATATGCTTTTCTTATTTCCTCCATTATTTTGACTATTACCTTTTGCTATTTTTTGCTTTTATCATTACTGTAGCAACCCGAGAGCCCCATATCCTGTCCGATGAGAAACCTGACCCTACAGACAGCCCTCAATCACTTCAAAAGATACTTCCAGAAGGTGCACGAGAACTGCTGGGAGTCCTGATGACACGTGTTGGCACCCCAAATACTTGGAGACAACTCTTACCCAACACAGCTGCTTCTGTGGAGAGCACCACAAAGAGACATCACAACGTTAACGTGAATGTTTCATATATGATTTATCAGATATTTATGTCTTATTGCAATTATTAACGTATTTATTTAATTTATAGAGAGCTTCTATATTTTTACCCTAATGTTCAAAGTGATCATGAATAAAAGAACTTAAAATATTATCTATAAAATAATAATATATAAATATAATAATATAATAATAAATAATAATATACTGTAGAGGTTTTGCACTATAATAACTAGAGTATAAGTCAAGGCTATATGAGCGAAATAAAAAAATATATACAGATTAAGAGTCAGATCCATTGATGTGCTCTTCTGCAGGCACTTACAAAATTGTCAAACATTTATCATCTGAAAGCAGGAAGAAAAAGGAGAGAAGGCTGTCTTTCAAATATATTCATAATTAAGTTTGAGAACAATGTGTTTCCCTGTAATTCTACAACATAATTGCAGTGTGGTATACGTGCATGATACACATTCTTTATTTAATTAAAATATTTAGTGTGCAAGCAGATCATATTTATTTTAATATTACTCCAAATATATTTTCAACCGTGGTATCTTCAAATTTTGTAGTAGAGTCAGAAATTAGTGTTGTTGGCTCAGTGACAAGCCAAAACAAAACCCTGAACAGGTTTCTGGGTTATTGCCATGGAAATATAGTGATAATTATCAAACAGATACAGTGGTGGTAGCAAAGGTTGTCTGATTTAGGCTGGATTGGTTTGTTTGGTTTTTCTTCTCAGGGCTGCTTAAAGCTGTATTTTTTATGAAGTGAAGAATGTGATTACAAGTCACTTTTCCTAAATAAAAATACGGCATTTTTCTAGAACCTGAAGTGTCAGAGGAAAACAACACTTTTGCTAGTGTATGGAAGCATTCCCTGAATTCCAAATGAAATGCAGTTGATTCACTTAGCTGGCTTTTAGGGCATGAAGTAGTTTGAAGACCTGCCCAGCTAGAGATTGTGTAACTTAAGTGAAAAATACTTGGCATAGACGTATTTTTGGGAAACTGAAGCCCATCTCTACTGAAATAAACAATAGGATTAAGTAATCGAGCGTAGTTACATCCAAGGAACCATCCAGCTTGTGATGATTGTAGCAGATAGACAAGCTTTTACAAGAAATGAAAGGGTGCACCATCTTGGTGACTGAGAAAAGCTAGGATGAATCCAGACATTGGTATTAGCAGTGTGACACTGGCTAATCCAGTCAGTGTTGAAATGAATAAATCTTCTCCAGAGCAAACAAAGAGAGCAGTAAAGAGGAAACCTGGAGAACGCTGTCCCACAAAACCATGCCCATGCCATTAGTCACTGCTGGAGGTTTAGCAAGAGCAGACAAGAGCAAAACAATGAACTTTGAATGAGCAAACATGAGAAGGCACTTCTCTAAACAGGGCCCTTCTGACACAGCTCCCAAGGAGTCAAAAATGCATCCAGAGAAACACAGGAAGCCGGGAAACGTGTCTCACACAGAGGAGATATATAAGTACTTCAACATCAGCTCTCACAAGTAACTGTAAATGATGTACAGCGGCTAAAATTGAGGCAAGGCTGGGAAACATCACTTTTTTCTAGGGTTTTATGTTTCACTCCAGCTTTCTGCATTAAACCAAAAAGTAGGAGCAAAGGCAGCATTTTACCACGAAGTTTGCAGAAGTTCTATAATCTTAATCAAAACAAACCCCTTTCAACTCAATTGCTGAGTGATTGTAATATTAACACAGGTCATGCAAAGAGCTCATCTTTCCTCCCAAAACATGCTAAAACCTGCTAAAAGTGTGAGCTACAATGTGCTGTACCTGCACTGGGGACAATACTGCTCACCCACACCAAGCTAAACCTCACAAGACAAGCACAGAGAAGTGCTGCTAAGTGCTTAAATGACCAGACTAGAGTTTACTTAGCTAATTAAGCAGAAGACATCTCTAATTACAATTATGCAACTTTGCATAAGCTCAGCTCATACTTTAAAGTGTATTTTTTCACTATTCCGTCTCATAACCTTGTGGTAGGTCCATCCACACAGCAAAATCTCTTTTCTCTCCATTTTGTTCTTGTGGAAGTGTTTTACTTCCTGCGTTAGCACAGGTTAGCAGAGTTTGGAGCACATGTAATTCTTGTTTTATGCTCTGTGCTCTTCAGCAAGAGCAGTGCCAGGATTATAAAACAATTTAGAATCCTTTGGAGCATTCTGAAGTAGCCTAAATGACAGAAACAGATTTTTAGTATGCTGCCAACATGGGTATTATCCATTTACCATGCTGTCAACCTACTGAAAAATCATTTAGAAAGAGAAAAGAAAGGTGGTCTTTCAAAGCAGAGTCATCCAAGCACATGAAAAAGGTTTTTGGGAGCCCTGTCAGGGAAAGGATGCACACACAAGAGCACAGAAAGTTGCAAGATAGGTTATACAAACTTTAAAATCCACAGGCAGTATACACAGTGCTGTTTACCCTGTGAGTGAAGAGGAAAAGCCTTTTAAGACTTTCATTTTCAGGATGTATAAGCAAAAGCCCACCCAAACTAGGCAGATTCTGCCCTTGGGAATGTTGTGCTGAGTGCAGAGGGCACCTGGTGCCGAGGCAGGCTCCTGCTGCAGGGTGTGATGCTGGGGGAACTGAAACCCAGTGCGCCGCTGCCACCGTAAAAATTAGAAAACAAAGAAACAAAACATTTAAGGACAAATATACTGAGTGGTTTGGGCTGAAAAAATCATAATCACCGGTTTCTGAGCTCCTACAAGTTTCATTTTCTGGTGAGGGAAGCCAAAGGATTTTAGAAAACAGAAGAGATGCTAAAGCTGCTGGAAGGAAGTCCTGAGATCCGAAGAAATAAGCATCCCACCACTGTTCTTCTGCCTTGGCACTTTGGAGAGATACATGACAATGGATTAGGGTTTTTCTAAATATCTCACTATTCTGGCTTCCATTCCACTGGCATTTCCAATGGTGCTTAAAAGCTTTCTAATGCAGTCTGGGTCAGCCAGCAGTTGAGCCTTTGCTCCAGCCCAGAGCAGAGAGTGAGCAGCAGACGACATCCACATTTTGTCTGAGTCTTGAGCAACAGTTTCCTCCCTTGTCTTTTCTCTTCTGCCTTTATTTTTCGCTATAGGAAGCACCATATTTTGTGCAACAGCTCAGTCAAGCTGGTCTTAGAACAGGACCTGACAGGTCCCCACTGATGGCAGTGTCCGGTGCTGAAAGGGAGCCGTGAAAAAACTGGCCAGATATTGCACATATTGTTCCCAGAAAGCAGTCACTCCCACGGACTGTCACAGAACTGTAAATAAAACTCCTCCCAACAGCCTATTTCCCAGGAAAAGGTTTTATTCAATGTAATTTAGATCAAAACCAGTCTTCACTAAATTTCACAATTTCCCTGGCTTGTAACTGGCCTTTACAGAATCACCAGGGCAGCTTGGGACAGAGATGCTCCAGGAGCAGCACTGTGGAGCAGCACTACTTTGGGATGCAAGAACTAAGGCCAGGCATTGATCTTTGCTGTCCACTGTAGGACCAGGAATTCTGCTCACTGCCAGACACGCACGTGGACCTTGCTGTATGAGCCACCCTCACACGGGGCACGTACTGCTGGAAGGCAGCAAAAAGCTACAGAATCATTCATGAAATATGGTGAATACGACTCCCTCCTAGTAACCTGCTTTTTGCACTCACCTGGGTTCTCTTCATTACTTTCTGTTACAGTATCACTAAAGTTCAAAACAGGTTCTACAACCCCAGGAGACTGGATGAGTCTGAGGATCAGAAAATTTGACAGGATAAGAGAAAACTCCATTTCAAAGGGTTTGCTTTAAGCTAAGTTCCCAGCACAAAATATTGAAACATAACGATGTAAGAAAGCATTCCAGAGCATCTCTGCAGGAGTTGTTCCCTGGTTTCCAGAAATTTCCATTTTCTTGAGCCTGGAGGGTTAGGGAGGCACAAGATTAGTGCAGCATATCAGTGCTGCATTTTTTACTCACACCAGTAAACAAACCTTACCTAAACATTGTAACTTCACGGGCATCTACATGAAAGAGCAAAACCAGCTCCTACAAAGAGTTGCAGCTCAGTTCTTAAAAGGCATTCACTGAGTCCATCAACCTAATGCAGGCACATACCTGCAGAAATCGTCAGCACTTCTTGACTCAGAGAAACACTTGCCTGGGATGATCCCAGCTGGCATCAGCAGCACTTTGCACAGCCTTTAGGATAACTTTATTTTCACACTCAGCATCATCTGATTATTTTCTTAAATAATATTCCTAAACCAGTCCTAATGTGAACATTTATCACACCCTGACTCCTACCAAAATGTCTTTTTCATTAGTATCAAAAGTAATTAATTAACTGACTAATTAGAATATTTATTCACTTCCATCCTCCTGATCATTCCAAACTGAAATAGAGGCACTTCGGACAAATCCAGCAGTGTGGATTTCTACTTGCTGTCTGTTACTCTAGTCTCCAGAGTTTCTTCTGAAGTTTTTTTTTTTTTTGCTTATTCTTATTCCTATTCCTACCAATTCTATTCATGTTTGTGATGCCTTCACTCTGCTCATACTCCCAGATCAGACAAATTCTGGAACTGTAAGTACCAGAGATTACAGTACTGAGGTCAGGACCTGTTGCTTACATTACCCTATTTTTTTCTTACATCTTTCTTCAACTTCTGAACCCTGCATTCATGTTAAAAACAAAACCCCAAAGCATCTGTACAATAATGAACCTCTTGAGAGATGGGGCTATGATTTGTGAAGGGGCACTGAGCCAGCTTAGAGAGAAAAAAAGGCACTTGAACAGTTCTATTATCTCAAGCAAAAAAGGGGAAAAAAGTGAAGGAAACGAGGGAAAGGAAAAATCCCTGCATTGAAAAGTTCTGTGATTTTGGAATACGTCACAAGAAGAGAGAGTGGTAAAACAGCAAGCAGTGAGGGACCAATCTTGTTCCTTTGGAGCTGGGAAAAGCTGAAAGACCAGCTCATGCTACTGTTACATTTAACAAAAATACCTGTGAATTCTTTAAAACTGGGAATTATCTCCTGCAGCCTAGGTTTATCAAGGGGAGAAGAACAGTCATACAGGTCATACAAAGTTCTGGGACAGTGCTGGGATTCTGCAGAATAGGCTGCAAATACCAAATGCAAGAGAGGGAGGATAAGAAAAAGCCTGAGACAAAATCTGTTGGCAGTTGTGCTGGCCAGGAATGGAACTGGGAACAGATGTGCTCTCTGAGCCAAGCAGCCCCGCGTGGGGAGGTCTGAGGTGAGGGACACAGCAGTGTCCAGCAGCCCCGTGGGCAATCCTTTGCAGTGGGCACAGGAAACACCATGCTACAGTGGATGGGCCAACTGTCAGCCAAGGAAAAGGTGAAAAAGTGGGGTTTTCCAACAAACCTCGAGTTAAAACTGAGTTGCCCACAGAGGTGTCCAGTGGTGGGGTCGAGCATCAGCCTGGCTGGCAGGTGCAGCCCAGGTACCAGCCAAAGGGGAGAGGAGGCTTTGCCTGCAAACCGGTATGAGTTTGGAGGAGACCAAAGGAAGCAAGCTGTGAAACACCAAAAACACTGTGAGCCAAGAGTGGGTCTTACTCTTTTCAGTTTTATGGCCTACAGATTCAGCCCAAGGGCAACTGGTAGTGCCAGGCCGGTTGTTTGCCTTTGCATCTCCCAGAGATGCACTTATGTGGAGCCCACAGAATCACAGAGTTGTTTGAATTGGACGGAGCCTTACAGACCATCTAGTTCCAAACCCCTTGCCATGAGCAGGGACACCTTCCACTAGACCAGCTTGCTTTTCTGCCCACCCAAGCTTGGTCTTGCACGTCCAGGGATGAGGCTTTTCCAGATAATCCGTGCCAGTGTTTTACCTCCTCATTGTAAAAAGTTTCTTCCTTATTACTTGCCACATTCCTACAAGGACACGATCCTCAGAGCTGTGTGATGAAAAAGTTCTATAGATAAGCATGGAGTGTGGAAAAACCCCTCATCTTGTTAGAGATGACAAACGGATACAGCAAAGCAGGCAGCAGCCAGCTCGCAGGTTAGCTTGAGCTAAGCCACATAACCACTACTGACTTCTGACTTCCCCAATTCAAAGTATTTAGACATTGAGATGCTTACTCTGAAATCCTGCGGCATCAGACCCCATGAGTGGAGCCAGCGGATCTGCAGCCACCATGGCTGCTGCCTTCAATTCTGTAAAATAACATCATACTTTTTAAAAAGAAGTAAAAAAGGAGCTTTTCCAGCTTCCAGGAAAGAGGGAAACACAAGTCATTGGCTGATTTGGCCAAGTAACATACCACAATGCCTTCAATCGATGAAGACCTTAGACTGGACCCTCGCAAACCTGGTGGGCTTCCCCTTTCTCAGCCCCTGGCCAGAGAATGGGGCAGTAAGGAGACCACTGTCCTGATACAAAATCAACTCAGGGGCACCAACTGTGCCCACGAGGTCCGGGCTGATGCGCTCAAGACACCCTGCATCCTTCCTTCCCACCCAAAAAGGGCCACTTTGCTGTGCCCATCCCCAGGGCCACCCTGATGCTCCAGGGCAGTGGCTTCTCCTGCTGTAAATTAATTAACTCTTACAGAATACCTGCATTTTGTCAAAATATTGCCACCAATATTGCACAAGTGTTGTAATTTTTCCTTTCTAGGCAATGGGCCACATATTTTCCATGGGGTTGTGTTGGGGTTTTTCTCCTATACCAGTCCTTTTCCTATTGTCTAGCAGATGATCACACTCCATGAACAAAGAAGCTTTGATTTCTAGGGAAGTGCTGTGGAGATAGTGTCTGCTTGGTCATGCTTTGGGTCATTCTATGCTTTACTAATTTTCAAGTTGAAAAGCCACTCTTTATATATTTACTACCTACTTTCCATGGGAAAGCTGATTGGGTAAGGAGGCTGTCCCAAAGTTAAACACCAAACTTACTGGAACCTTTCTCTTCCAGAAAGTCTCAATGAATGGCTTTTTTTTTTTCTTTTCTTTTTTTTTTTTTTTTTTTTTACCAGTTTTAAAATTCAACCTAAACAGTTATTTCCTTGTAGAGACCATAAAATTATAGAGGGCTGGTCCACAACCACTTACAGGTTCTCTGATCACATCAGCAGGATGAAGACCCCCCTCTACCTTCTCTTGCTGGCTGCAGGCATCTCTGCTGCTCCCCAGATGAGCAGCATAGCTGAATTACTGACACTACTACAGCAAATGTGTGAGGTGATGACAAAGGACATTCAGGTAAATTCAATTTCCATTTTTCTAATCTAAAATTTAATATATTGAATCCTCTTGTTTTTGAATATTTAACTTCTTTTAAGGTAAAACAATCTATGTTTTTATGTATTTTATTTTTATCAGTGTTAATGAAGAAGATATTAGAAAGGCTGAATTAATGTGTTATTTTTCAGAGTTTGAGGATTGAAACTCCTGACAATATAGATGTAAGTAAAAGTTTTCTTTAAATAAAAGTAACTTTTTTGGTTATTTTCTTCACTAGAAATTAAGGTAGTTCTTAAATTGTCTCCTAAATTAGTAGGAGGTAGTTAGGTAGTTCTTAAATTGTCTACTTGTATTTAAGAGCAAACAATTACTTTAAGTGTAGCTATTATAAGATTTTAAATTAATTATAAGATATAAAGTGTTATTGCCTATAAAACATTATTAAAACCAAACAAATGAGTCAAAAAAAGATATTGTAATATAAAAGGACAGCAACTATACTTGTTCTCTGATTTTGTAAATCTGCAGAACACACACACACAGAATGATTTTCTGAATCAGTTTTTTTAATGAGATGCAGCTAAAAAGGAAAGAACACATTCATTCACACTTCCTGCTTGCATGTCTGAAAAATCCTTCTGTTTAGTCTGCTTCATTTACCACTTCTAGAAATGGCTTTTTATATCCTTACTATCAGTTAGGGAATTAAATAGTTGTATCACCTCCTCTTCTCTGAAGGATGATGTTAATGCCCCCTGAACAGTACACCGTGACTGGAAGTCCATGAACAGGATCTTTCTTAAAGATCAAAATCCCCTTTATGCATTTCCCATCTTCTTTTGCATCTCCAATAAATTTCTCCTACCCCCTCTCAGATTTTCTTTTTCAGATAACTTTAAATGACTCCCTCATGATGCAGACATTAATGAGGCTTTTCTCTTTGCTGTGCATCTACTAGAATCTTGGCTTCCACAGACCACAGTCCAGCACAGAGCTCTTCTGCTAAGAGTGTGGCCAGATGGCTATTTGTGGAAATGTTATCTGACACATTGATTTATTGTAGGAGCAGAATAATTCCCATTTTTGCCCTAAACTAGCTACAGGAGGGTTGGGGTTTCCATCCCATTCCATCCCAATCCAGCCCATTCCTTGCAAATTAGATGTAAAGTTCCCAGCTCTGTCACTTCTCTCTGGATCCTGTCTGGAGGAGCTCTCTACCTAGGCTGGGGCTTTATCTCTGGAGTTCTGACCCAGAATCAGCAGTGCCCAGTGGTGGCAGCTCACTTGTCCCATTTCCCAATGAGGTCCCTGGTGATGCCACCACAACCCACTGTGCCAGTGCCCAGCTCTCCTTTGAGAGGAAGAGCTGCTTCCCTCTCACCTGTTCTTTGGGTCCAGAGGTGACAGAGACTTCCTTGCTGTCTCTGTGTTTGCTGCTTGTCAGTGGCAGAAGCATGTGGCTTCCCAAGCAAGGCTGTGGGAAAAAATGACCTTATTCATCATGCAGCATCCAGGAATGACTAACAGGAGATCCATGTTGGTCAAGAACATCATGGGTGCAATGCTGACCTTCAGCAGTTGCCTGCATTTCCTCAATCTTCAGTGATTAGGTTTTTCTTCAGTTTTCACCACTTTCTTCTCCCACAACATCTAAATCTGTTCCTGTGGCTGATGGTCATGTCCTCTCCTTCTCTGTGAGTTTAGCTGATCTCTTTCAAAACAGCTCCACACTGGAGAGTGTGAGCATCATCCATCACTCTTTGCTTGGCTTCCATCCCACATCCCTTCTCCCCCTTCTGGTGGCCTTGTCCAGACCACGAGGTCTCAGAGACCAAAGCCAGTGACTGCTTTGTTGTAGAGGACCAGCGTGGCCACCCTCGGGATGGGACAAGGGCCAGGAAATGAGAGGGTGACTGCTGTCCCCATCTCTCCTGGCACACAGGTGTCAGATGTCACATGGGTCAATGTTTGGAACAGCCTCAAGTTCATTTCTTTCTCTTGTATTGGAGAGACAGGAGCAGATGTGAGAAATCAAACCAGTCTTCTCATGGCTTCGGAAGAGGCAGGGCTGAGTCATCAGACAATGACATAGTTCATCTGGACATTACAAGACACACTAGCAGATACTGTCCTTTGCCAGGTTTCTGTCTGCAGAGAAATACACGTTCTCAGCAGATAAGCACATTCGCCTCACTTGTTTGCAAACTCAAGCCCAAAAGTCAGAAAGAATGAATTTGCCACCCAAGCAGCTGGGCAAAACTCGCAATGCTTTTTAATAAACTCATTGTAGCTTGTGGTTATGAATACTTGTATCTCAATTTTTCTATTTCTTCCATCTTAGGATGTGAATTGTATCAGCATAATCTTCAAAGGAACGGAACAGCTGAAAAATAATCCAGCTATGAAAAAATTCGGTGCTTTTTTCCAGAATTTTGAAAGACTGAAGCAATGGCTCATGCCAAACCTGGCAAAAGAGGTAGGAATTTATTTGCTGTCTGCCAGAGATCATGCAGCAGAGATGTAACAAAATAAGATCTGTAATTCACAAACATGTCTTTACATCTACAAAAGAGAGTAATTTCTGTATTGGCTTGTTTTTAGTACATGGAAGAATAAATCCTGGCATTATTCCATGTTTATATCCTTCCCTTGTTCTCATATTCAGCTTGATCCACCTCTAAAATAAGGATTCATATGTGTGATAAGCTAATTAAAGAAAAACTGAATCATTTATAAAATGATTTTGATATTAAAAAGCTCTAAATAATGATTAAATATTAAGCAATTTCATTTTCTTGATTCATTTTTCAGGGCAATTGTGATACAGAAAGAAGGAGCACAAGAATATTTATAAAAAAGCTGATGACATTCATCCGAAAAGTATTAAAAAACACAAGAGTGGAGAGTTAGAAGTTTCTCAAATTGCTGTAAATTTATATGAGCAGTAAAATGTTTCCTGTTTAAGAAGTGTTCCTCCTTTGTGTTAAAATTTGGCAGGGCACACCTTCAGTTTCAGTGGTACTGCACTGTTTGGCATCGTGGTGGCAAAATGGCTTTTGTATTTTGAGATGTACATTTAAATGCCTGATAAACCAAATCACGCAGGGGATTACAGAAGGACCAGACTAGGCATGATGTTTCTCAGGAAGAGGAAATTTCTGAGCCACGGGGAGACTGAACAGGGGTGGGTGTGAGCAGAAGCAGCTGGCTCCCAGCACAGCCCTGACCCGACCATCACCTGGCCCCACAGGCCTTGCTGTGCCATCAGCACCGAGTGACAGATGGCACAGGATGTGGACACTTCTCCTCTGCCTTTCTTTGAAACCAGACTGGGCCAGTGCAGGGGGAGCAGCAGTGTGGGACAGTCAGAATACCCTTCCAACTTTGAAGGTTTAAGGTCAGATTTCTGCTGGAATGTTTTACTGCTCTCACGTAACCTCCTTATTCCATAAGCACTGAGAAACCAATCCTGGGATTTTACTCTACCTGCAGCTTTGGTAGATCAGTGTAAATTTGTCAACTAAATTTCTAAGGATTTGAACATCTAGAACTTAGAGAATTTGTAAGGATCTGAACATCTAGCACTTAGAGAATTAATGGGTTTTTTATAATGTTAATGGATAGGAGTGTTTAAATCAGTAAAAATTTATTTCTATTGTGTCAATTAAGTTATATTTTATAGACAAAAGGTTTTTGGAGAAAATATTTATTCTGTATTTTTACTACTTTTAATTAAGTGAATAATTGATTGTCTCTGCCTTTCTCCCTCCCCTTCCCCCCCAAACTTCTTCCAAGCTATTCCCACACTTCAGGAAATCTACTTATCAGTTATCAGTCAGGGGAATTAGATCCTTGAGGTGAGTGAGCAAATGTATTGCTGAAAGCTATTTCCAATGATGCATGAATTAAAAACCAGAGAGTCCATTAAGGTACCTACCTCTGTAATAGAGCTGAGTTCACACGTTCTTTCTAGCTCCCTGGATGATGTTTTCATTTTTTTCTATGAATATCCCAGCATAAATTCATTTCTTTAAAAAAATGTATATAGGAGAAAGAAATAAGAACAAAATTGAAAAGAGATTTTTGGTCAGATAGAGAGGTGGGTTCCACCAGCGCCTTTCTGATCATAGGAGATGCTTCTTCAAAAATCTACCAATTCTGAGATTATGAAAAAAGGAGCTGAGGAGATGAGCAAGGCACTTGTCGGCGTGTTCCCAAGGGTTTGATGTACTGTGTTCCAAACTCCTGTGTCAGACATGTCTGGATACAATATCAGCATCCCTGCTCCTTTTTCAGGGGCATCCTCAGGAACACCGGGGGAAAGACAGAGCATCTTGTGACAACAGAAAAAATATGCAGAAACAAAACATTTTCTTGCCACATGCTGTTTTCCCCAGTGTTTTCTAGAGTTATCCAACTTTTATGAAGGAAAAATACAGTTTTTCACAGTATTGCTCCATAAGATGGGCAAAGCAGGAACAATTGCTGGTGAAACAAGGGTTAATCAGCAAAATTATAAAGTATAAGTTGTTTGTGCAGACGTTGGTTTGTCAGGCGCTTTGCTCTGCCGCAGCTCAATCCCCGGAGCGGAGCAGCCGCTCAGGAGCAGGCGGCGGTGGGCGGCTGACGGCAGGTGGCAACAGGAGACCAGAAATGCTCGACGCATCTGCCGGGAGAGCTTTCGGGCAGGAAAAGTCTTAGAACAGGGCTTTCCTTCCTTCTGGTGCGCAGAGCTGCTTCGTTCCGTTCAAGTCCCCCATTTCGCAGGGACTGCGACTCCTGAGCTGAGCCCGAGTCCCGTTCGTGCCCAGCACATGCCCGCAGCAATCCTTGTGCCACCCAGAGGAAGGCAATCCCTGCGGGGCTCAGTCCGCCGGGCTCATCCGTACCAACCCTCTGCCTCGGGCTCCACTGGAGCAGGAAGGAGGTGACAGCCCAAAAGTCCTTGCCTAAAGAACAAGGCGACACCGGCAGAGCGGTTTAACCCCGGGTGCAACCACATACAAGTAAAATCCAGGCAGGCGAGGGCTCACGGGGAAGATCCCTGGTTTCCCTGGATTCAGAGCGCGCACTTGAGAGGGGCCAAAAGGTGGAGGAAAAGGAATGAGTTGATTTGGCTCCAGCTCCAGCGGGCCGTGGAAAAAAACCAGGAATGGCGAGGAGAAACGAGCGCGCAAAGCCTGAACAGGGCGTGATGGAACTACCCAAGGGAAGAAAATGAACCAGGCTGCTGGCACGAGTCAGCAGGACGAGCTCAGGGTCAGCAAAAAAAAAAAGGAACTTTAGAACTCTAAACATAGGGGGAGCTCTGTCTGGGTCGCTGTACCCTCAAATCACTGCAGACACCTGCCCTCCGACCCACCTGGATCCTGCTTCAGGGGAGAACTGCTCCAGCTGCACTTTAATATTAACTATGACTTTATATAGAAAGTTCAAAAGGATCATCTTTTCTATCATGCCTAGGGAAAAAAATCATTAAGATAGTACAAACATGTGCTGAATTATGTATAATTATCTATTATCTATATAATAATATTTTAATATATATTTGTTATATATTATATATATTTAAAATATATTT